>NW_004624798.1:3635577-3685524 GCF_000247695.1 Heterocephalus glaber
AAATATACTGTTGGAATTTCAATCAGGATTGCATTAAACCTATATAATAGTTTTGGAAGTATGGCTATTTTCACTATATTGGTTCTTCCTATCCAGGAACAAGGGTTGTCTTTCCGTTTTCTTATATCCTCCTCAAACTCCTTTTTTTCAAGGTGCTATAGTTTTCAGTGTAGAGGTCTTTTGCTTACTTTGTTAGATTGACTCCTAGATATTTCATTTTTTTGGATGCTATTGTAAAAGGAATTGTTTCCCTAATTTCTCTCTCAGTGAATCCATTATTTATATATAAAAAAGGCTATTGTTTTTTGAGTGTTGACCTTTATATCCAGCTACTCTACCGAATCTGTCAATTAAGTCTAGAAGTCTTTTGGCCGAGTTTCTTGGGTTTTCTATGTAAAGTATCATATCATCAGCAAATAATGACAGTTTAACTTCTTCTTTTCCTATTTTTATTCGTTTTATTTCTTTCTCTTTTCTAATTACTGTGGCTAATGTTTCCAGAATTATACTGAACAAGAGTGCTGATAGTGGGCATCCTTGTCTTGTTTCTGATTTTAGTGTGAAAGTTTTCAGTTTTTGACCATTTAGTTTGATGTTGGCTATTGGTTTTTCATAGATAGCCTTAATCAAGTTGAGATAAAGACCTTCTGTTCCAATTTTCTGTAGGGTTTTTATCATTAATAGGTGTCGGATTTTGTTGAATGCCTTTTCTGCATCTATTGAGATAATCATATGGTTTTTGTCCTTGACTCTGTTAATATAGTGTATTACATTTATTGATTTATGAATGTTGAACCATCCTTACATCCCTGGAATAAATTCGACTTGGTTAGGGTGTATGACCTTCTTGATGACCTTTTGTATTCTCTTTGTGAGTAGCTTGTTGAAGATTTTTGCATCAATATTCATTAGGGAGATTGGCCTGTAGTTCTCCTTTTGGGTTGTGTCTTTCCCTGGTTTTGGAATCAAAGTAATACTTGCTTCCAGGAATGAATTTGGAAGCTTTGCTTCCTTTTCAATTTCCTTGATGAGTTTAAAGAGTAATGACGATAATTCTTCTTTAAATTTCTTGTAGAATTCAGCAGTGAAGGTATCAGGACCTGGGCTTTTCTTTGTTGGTAAATTATTTTATTACATTTTCAATTTCACTCATTGTAATTGGGGTGTTTAGAATTTCTATATCTTCTTCACTTAACTTTGGTAATTCATATGTATCTAGGAATCTGTCCGTTTCTTCTGTGTTTTCCATTTTATTAGAGTAGAGGTTCTCGAAGTAAGAATTGATGATGCTTTATATTTCTCCTGGATCTGTTGTGTCTTTAGCTTTTTCATTCTTGACTGCATGGATTTGATCCTTTTCTTTCCTTTTTTTTATAAGGTTGGCTAAGGGTTTATCTATTTTATTTATTCTTTCGAAAAACCAACTCTTTGATTCATTAATTTTTTGTATCATTCTATTAGTCTTCATTGCATTGATTTCTGCTCTGATCTTTATAATTTCCTCTCTTGTATGAGCTTTTGGTTTGTTATATTTTTCTTTTTCTAGGAGCTTGAGGTTCTGCATTAGTTATTTATTTGAGTTCTCTCTGTTTTCCTAATATGGGCATTCATGGCTATGAATTTCCCTCATAGAAGTGCTTTCATTGTGTCCCACAGATTCCTGTATGTTGTAGTGGTATTATCATTTACTTGTAGAAACTGTCCAGTTTCTTTAATTTCCTCTGTGACCCATTGGTTGTTCAGGAGAGTGTCATTTAATTTCCATGTGTTTGTGGGAGTTTTGCAGTTTCTTATGTCATTGATCTCCAATTTTATTGTAGTATGGTCTTATAATATACAGGGAGTAACTTCAATTATTTTACATTTACTTAGACATGTCCTATGGGCTAGCATGCGGTCTATTTTAGAGAATAACCAATGTGCAGCCGAAAAGAATGTGTATTCTGATTTTGTGGGGTAGAACACTCTGTAAACATCTATTAAGTCCATTTGTTCAATAGCTTGATTCAATTCTAGAATTCCGTTGTTAATTTTTTGTCTAGATGATCTGTCTAATTGTGATAAAGGGGTATTGAGATCCCCCAGTACAATTGTATTGGAGCTTATTTGGTTTTTCATGTCCATTATTATTTGTTTTGCATAGTTGGGGGGCATTTGTATTTGGTGCATATATATATATATTTATGATTATCATCTCTTTCTGTTGGACTGTTTCCTTTACAAGGATGTAATGACCATCTTTGTCTCTCTTAATTAATTTTAGTTTGAAATCTAGTTTGTCTGCAAATAGACTTGATACCCCTGCTTTTTTCTTGGTTTCTGTGGCATGGAGAACTGTTTTCCATCCTTTTAATTTCAGTCAATGTATTTCTTTTTGAGTGAGGTGTGTTTCTTGTATACAGTATATTGTTGGATTTTGCTTCTTCATCCATTCTGTCAGTCTGTTTCTTTTGATTGGTAAATTGAGGCCATTGACATTGATAGTTATAATGATAGATATTGACTCATCCTTGTCATGATGTTTTACTATTGGTGATTCTTTTATTTCTTATTTTTGTTTTTGCTTTTTTTTTTTCCTTTCACTTTAGTTTCTTACCTTGCCTGGTGGCTTCCCTCTATTGGGCCTCATGGAATTGTGATCTTCATTGTGTTTTTCTAGGATATTGCTTAGGATTGTTTGGAGTGCTGGTTTGGTATTCATGATATTTCTCAGGTGTTCTTTGTTGTGAAAGTATCTAATTTCCCCATCTATTTTGAAAGATAATATTTTAAGATTCAACAGGCTAGGTTGGAAGTTATTTTCTTTTAGGGCTTGACATACTTGACTCCAGGCTCTCCTAACTTGAGGGTGTCTGTTGAAAAATCTGCCATGATTCTGATAGGCTTTACTTTATAGGTGATTTGTTTTTTTTCTCTAACTTCCTGTAGGATTTTATTCTTCTGTTGGGTTTCTGGGATCTTAATTACTATGTGTCTAAGCATAGGTTTTTTTTTTTTGATCATGCCTAATTGGAGTTCTATATGCCTTACTTGTCTGAATGTCCAATTCTCCACCTCTGTCTGGAAAGTTTTCTACTATTACTTCAGTGAACAGATTTTTTATGTCAATTGTATTTTCTCCTGTTTTTTCATGGACTCCTATCAGTCTTATGTTATTATTCCTTCCATAATCTAGCAGCTAGCTACTGGATTGATTTCTCATGGTCCCTTACTATTTTTAAGAAATCTCTGTTTTCATGGTCATTAGCCCCAATTCTGTCTTCTATATCTGATAGTCTATCTTAAGATTCCCTCAATCTGCTATGGATGCTTACAATGAAGTTTTTAATCTCCTGAATATCTGTTTGAATCTGTTTCATGGATTTCATTTCTTTCTTATGTTGGGCAATCATGGTTTCTATTTCTTTCTTATGCTGGGCATTCATAGCTTCCAGAATATTTCTAAGCTCATTTATTTTTTTATCTGTTTATGTTCTAGAGCTTCTAATTATGTCCTTCACTCTGCTCACCATCTCTGTAGTTACCTGGGAGATTATTTCTGCTTTGAATTTTTCTAGAGCCTCATTCATCTGTTTTGTTACTTCCTGTGCTATCAGTCCAGGGTGTCCAGGTGGTTGATTATCACTTTTACACCTCGTTTTCCCCAGAAATTGCCTTTTGTGGGGTGGAAGCCTGGGTTTGTGACTTGTTTAAATGTCTTTTCATTTTTGTTTTTGGTACTGTCAGTTATAAGTCAATGAGTCCCAGTAAGCCAGTCACAAATCCGTGAGATTCCGACAGACTTCTGGTTGCAAATCCCAAATCAAGTTCCCTGCCCTCCTGCAGGGCCGAACTCCACAAAGCTCTACTACAGGTTCCAGCTGTCTTTCCCCTGAAAATAGTCCAGGATCAAATGGGAGGTGATGATCCCTCTAACTTACCAAGTACAGTGGTCTGGTGTGCCTATATTGCCTAGATTATCTTCATTTTTCCAGTGGGCTTCAGTTTTCATCAGGGAGCCTGAAAGAGGCCTTCTGTCTGCTGTTCACCTCTGCAACTCAGGACAATGGTCTTTATGTCCCCCTGTGCCTCTGTAGTGTGGAACCTGGTAGCTGCACAGCCAAGAGTCCAGAGGTGGGGTGGGGGTGGGGGGCTGTTGTTACAGGTGCTTGCAAGGCCAAGCCTGTGGCCTGTGGGCCTGCGGGGTGGGGTGGGGAGTGTCCTTACAGTCTACTGGATGCAAGCTGGTGGGGCAAGCTGGAAGGAGCAGGGTGCAGCTACCCATGTCTGACCACAAGGCCAAACTCTAAAAAATATTTTTATCTAAGATTGAACCTAGAAACATATCTCTCTCCATGCACTAAACTAAAATCAAAATGGATCAAAGATCTAAACAGTAGAATGGAGACATGTAATTTACTAGAAGACAAAATATGTAAAACTCTGGAAGAAATAGGTATAGGTAAAGACTTTATGAAATAATACCCCATCACAGGAAGTACTGCAAATAATCAGCTGGAATCATGTCAAATTAAAAAGCTTCTGCACAGGAGAAGAAACCATCAGCAGAGTAAAGAAACAACCAACAAAATGGGAAAAAAAAATTTACAAGCTACTCTTCAGACAAAGGAATAATATCTAGAATATATAAAGCACTTAAAAAATTTAGAACCCCCCAAATTTAAAGGCACAGTCCAAAAATGAACATCTGAAATGTATAGACACTACTCAGATGAAGAAATACAAACAGTAAAAAATACATGAAAAAGTATTCAATGTCACTGGTCATTTGAGAAATGCAAATTATAACAATATTGAGATTCTATCTCACTCTAGAAAGAGAATTCTGTATTGGAAAATTATTGACGTATAGCATATCTTATGAAATTGATGTAAATTCATTAACCAAATATCAGAAAAAAGAGATTTTCCATTGATTTTAAGCAGAGAGAGAGAGAGAGAGAGAAATTATCATGAAAGTAAAAGTGCTATCATTAAGACAAAGTTTCTTTGTTGATAAACATGCCATTTAGGGAACAGGGAGGGGGGAGGGGAAAGAGTAAGGAGGAAAAAGGGATTAAAAAAAGAGAATGGAAGGTGAAAAATGGAAACGAAGCTTCTGTCAATTGGGGGAGAGAAGTGGTGAAGGGAGGAGAGGGGAATGGTACAAAAAGAATTAAGATATATTACATACAGGTACAAATTCCCTATGATGAATGTAATCATTATGTATGGGCAATATGTACTAATAGAAAACACTTTTATTTTGCTCAGTTAATTTTCCTCCTTATGTGGGACAACATGCAAAATAAAACATTTTCTTGAATCATAGTATCTTAATTGCAATACTAACATCTATTTTAATCTCATTAAGTTTAAAGAACAAGATATGGGAAAGCCCTTACACATTTTTCTAAACATTAAAGCTATAGGTGCAATGTTCACCAGGGCATTGTTGACACACATAGTGATTTCCAGTAATTTTTTTTTAGTTTAGAATGTGTCATTGACCTTCTGAAACTGCTCTTTGAACAAATATCATTGATCAGGAAAACAACTGTGATTTCCAGCGAAATAGAATTAGTGAACTTGGAGACCACTCTACATAAATACTGATACATGTGACATTAAATTAGAGGAAGTGACATATGCCATAAATAGAAAGATTGGTCTAATGCTCAAGAGAACAAATCAGCTACTTCTACAGACTTTGTCACTCAGATATATTTATATTTCTGTATTAGAGGATTATTGGCATATAGCAGATTGATTGATATAAATTCATCAACCAAATATTAGAGAAATACTTTTTCTTTGATTTTAAGCGGAGAGTAACTATCATGAAAATAAAAGTGCTATCATTATGACAAAGTTTCTTTGTTGATGAACATGGTGTTTGAATATTACGCTTTAAAAACTGAATGCAAACAAATGATAACAAAAAGAATCATATTTGCTATGACTCTGACTACAAGGTATAGTAGCATGTTAAATTTCACTTTCTCCTTTATTTTTAATAGTTAAATTTGGGCCAGTTCTGTTAGAATAAAATAGAGTCTTTTTTTTCCCCCTGAAAATCTTGACCAGAGACTCTTTGGTTTGGTTATATGGTGGTAACTAGCAAGATATTCTTGTGGCAACATGTTAAATGAGTATAACACAACTTAAATTAGCTGACATTTATTTGGTCCCATTTCATATTTTCCATATGCAAGGCCTTTTAAATTGAGTATGCATCTTACTCACATCTTGACAGTAAAGAGGATTGTAAAAACTTCTTTTGAAGAGGATTAGGATGTATATGTGCACTATTTTATTTTTTATAAACTGCAAATATGAACACCTTTTAATCATATTGACAATTAAAAGCATGTAAGCTTAGTTTTAGATCATTGTTTCAATATTCACTTTACTTTTAAGAACTGAATTCAGTAAGTAAAATAAATGAATACAAAAATTAAAAAATAATTGTAGGTTACCAAGGACGTAGAAGCTATAAAATGCTTTAGGACTGAATTTAGTAGCTTTCCTATATCCCTTATTTTGTCTGAGCAGAGCTGTAAATTCATTTAGATGATTTTCAGGGGCAGAATCTTAAAAGTGATTTTCAGCCAGATACTAATAGCAAGTGTAAATATAGTTGCTGTTTGAGGCAGTAGTAACCACTCCATGTATAACCAGACCTTTATTACTGAGTTTGAACAAAATGTAAATGATTTCATGCTCTCAGATGAATTTTTAAAAAAAATTTTATTTGTGCTTTCAGTCTTCAGGATGATGCTAATCTCATGTTGTATATGAAGTGATTTATAATGTGCCTCTGCTTAGTTCTAATCTCATTTTCCTTTGTCTTACTTTAGAAGTTGTCTTTTACGTATATTGCACTACAGTAATGATTTCACAGTATGTTTTTGTGCAAAATTCCATTACATTTTCTTTACAATCAGTAAAAATTGTTTTGAATTGGTCATGATTTAAAACTTTTCTTATCTAGGTTATCTTTCCTAAAAACTATAAAGTAATGATGAGGAAAATAAAAGTATGAATAAAGAGACAAACAATAGATGTTGTGCTTTCTTGTTTGTTTTTGAAAATAAACATTAAACAAAAGGAAAATATGGTCCATAGACTTATTAATGTTTTTATATTATTCTATTACTTGAAAGGATGCAAAAAATACTGAAAAATTCTCTGAAATTGCAGTAGGACACAGCCTGTTTAAGTGGCTCCCACTAAAGTTAGGAAAGTTTGCATGAATAAACATTTACATGTGCATGGGGGTTCTGCCATGCACGTGGACACATGGAGTCATCCTGTAGGACTCCTTAGCTACCTCTCTCATACACTCTTCTTATGCATTTTTCAAGTTTGTCATTCTCTATAAAACATTTCGTGATGCTGCACCTCATGGAGGAATTTAGGTAGTTTCTTTCATAATTTTTTCAGTTCATTTTATATTTTCCTTTCAAGAAGATATAATACAGTTTACAGCATTACATATGATATAGATTTATAATATAATATAATGATTATATTGTCTGTAGCTTATGAATGGGTAGTGTAGTATATCTGGCCCATACACATAAAGATCTAGAGGTGGCTTATGGTCATGAAGAGTCTAATCAGAAATCATTGCTAGGCAACTGCCAATTTCAAATATCAATAAATCTGTGCCAGATTCCTTACATATTAATAGAGGGGAAAATAGAAATACTTTTCAAAGCATATGCTTGGCAGAAAAGTACATTTGGTTATTTCTGCCAGTGCATAATTGGATTGTAAGAACATGGTGAACACAGTAACCTATTTATTGTGTAGTGACGTAGGTCTAGAAAAATTTTCAACTCTGTTTTCACTTAAGAGGATCCTGTCAACTCATTCCACAAGCCAGTTGGCTGCCCTGCCTTTAGCACATTTGCACTTTTCAGTGGTATAATTTTTTCTTTCAATATGTTTGTTGGCAGATATGAAAAGATAGAAATCTTATAAAACAGAGGTTAATAAGGGTTATATGTGCAGAATTTGAATTAAGATTTGTGCTCACTGTATGTTTTATAGCAAGCCTTCTGTAATTTTATCTTTTTTTCTTTACAATGGATTTAAATTTCTCTCCTTAAAAGAACCTGACAATTGTGAAAAGATAAATTATCTTAGGTCAGTTTCTATGACTTTATTTACAACCTTGGTTTCCAATTGTTTGTCTAACATTTCACCCTAGATCCCACAAACAAGTATGCCCACAAGAAAATTTATGTCATTTCTTCCTAAAGTTGTCCACATAACTTACATGGCAATAACAACCAATATCTAGTGGAAATCCAGATATGTAAGAGTTTTTCATGACACTTTCTGTTAAGTTACACAGTATACAATCAACAAATCCTGTAGATTTTATCTGATAACAATCTTGCAAATACATCCATTTTTGTCTTTCTTAGTTTTCACTTTCTGGCCATATCCAACCACAGAATACTTGATTTCTAATTTTTTAGTGTGATGATGAAATTCTATTTAAATGTATGTTTTGTTATTTACATACATCAACTATATTATATATTTTGTTTTGTTCCAAGACAACTTCTCTTCATTCACTATGGGCAAGACAAGTCCAACGTTTGGACACTTGTGAAGGGTCTTGTTAATCATTTTATCTCTACTACGTTGGACTGTATTCACACCATTCATCCCTGGCAAATGAAGTGACTTTTTTGAAATTCAGATATGGTTGTGTCACTGTACATTCAACCTTTAAATTTTTTTCTGAGTTTCTTCTGATGGATATGAAAATTACAATTCCTTAATTTCTTCTGTCATCAGGATTCTATCTGTTCATTCACATGTTATCTTTCTCATATCCTTGAGTATTTTCTCGGTGTAGGAGTCCTGTTTTTAGTTTGCTGCTGTTGTTATTTCTTTACTTCCTTCATCATGCTAACCTTATGCCTTCTAGAATGTTTCATCTTCACTCTCTCCAAAATAAAATGTGAACTGTCTATGAGATACAGTGTCTCTATTTCACTGTAGCCTGACCTACCGAATTAGGTCAATTTCCACTGTAATCATAACCCTAGAGGCATCTTTTTTGTATATATTTATATAAATCTACATTAGTTATCATTTCCTATCTCTTTCTCTAAACTCAAAGATCCAAAAAAGAAGCTGTCATGCCAATTGTTACAATGTCTTTATTTTTGCCAGTACTTGGTACTAGGGCTGACATTTAGCAGCATTCAGTAAACAGGTGAACAGATAGTGTAAAACTTTTCAAATGCATATGGTCTATAATATAGTAAAAATAAGATTAAACATTTATATTGTAGCTTCAGGAGATGATATTCCTAAAACTTTTCCAGGGAGTAAGTAGTAAATAAAGAAATATTTTCATTTATTAAGGAAGGTAGAGTGATTAAGTAACACATTGCCTTTATATACTGTTATCTTTTTAATTTTATAAACATGAAAATTATTATAGGTTTGTTGATGTTGATGTAAAACAGAATCCCTATTTTCTCAAAAGGGGTTTAATTAGTTCGAATTGGATTTCTTAGAATGTGAGTTTTAAGAAGAAAATGAGCATGATTTCACTTGATTGTTGGTTGTACCAAAGAATTATCTTTTACTGTAATGGTTTTGTCTCTTTGTTTTCATTTGGTTTAATCTATTTTAATTATCTCTTATCTCTTTGTCTTGTCTTTTTGTCTACTTCCATTACAATACATCTTACATTGAGACACAGTACAGATCTTTAATGTTTAGGTGACTATGAACACATGTTCAGTGCAACATGTATCCTAAGGAATTCAAACAGAAGGAAGCAGTGTAAAATTTATCCTTCCACCATGAAGAACAACAACAAAACCCTACACTACTTCTATCTAAATATGTTATAATAGTAATGGCTCATAGATGAATGAGTCTATAAAAATTTTTACAGACTGTTCAGCAGTTTCTATTTTGTTTAAATCATTCAATAATGAAACAAGTGGATTATAATAAATGCAATTGAACATAATTTTGTTAAAACAAATATATACTATAGGACTAGCAGTGGACAATGTGAAGTCCATGTAACTGAAGTATTTAGTAATGGAAAGAACACTTACACTCTATTATGATTGATATAGCATTAAATAGTTTCCATTTTATTCCCTGATGACTCTTCTTTCTAGGTGAGTGAAAGAAATAAAAAAAATTAGATTAAAATATATATGAATTAAAATACTTGGTCTAAATGGAAGAATATTTAGTTAAAATGAAGACTCAGAAATCAAAATTTGCTGATATTAGTTTTTTACTTGAAAATTTAATCAGAAATTAAATACTTTCTTTTAAATTATATCATGGCTCCACCTACTTCCCCCCCAATGGGGCCTGCTCCTTTTTCAGTGTCTGTGCTTAAGATTTTTGTAAATGTGTTTGAATAGTTTCTTTAACTAAAATTATTCTTAATGAGATTTAACAGTATTCTAGTGAAAAAAAGAGTGGATCTTTTAATTTTTTAATGTGTTACACAATTTTGAGTCCTTCTTTCCATATGGTGTGCTCAGTTTGGTGATCCATGTTTAAATAATTGCAGTACTTATGAAAAAATTTGTCCTTTTCTCCCAGCTCCTATGTGATCAAAATTACAATGCTTCTTCTATGCTGTTCAGTGCTCAGTGTGGCTGTGTTGTGGGTCTCTTTGTATAATCTGTGCTTTATTAAAATGGCTCAAGGCTCAGATTTGTTAGTGCAGTCCAATAAATAATGAGAGAGACACATTGATTCTTGTGGCTCTGTGAAAGCAATGGTAGATCTTAACAACATGGATACTTAGGGGTTTTGCTTAGTATTCAGTTGAGATCAAGGGTAGAGATCGAGTACTTATAAATGGCTCCTTTTCCTGTTGTATCTTTTGATCTCCTTAAGTACCAAAGAAACAAACACTTTTCCTTTTAAATTTCACTATCAAATTGATTCAAGGAGTAGTTAATCCGGGGCATTTTATTCCAAGGAATGGACAAAGATAAAAATGATCCAACTTTTTTTGATCTATTCTAAAGCAGAAACTAAGGGGCTCATGTTCTTACCGTCATTCCATGAAACCCTATTCCTTCTATATACTACTCTATCAAAACCAAAAATTTTGGCAGCAATGATTGGTAAATCCTATAAAATCAATTAATTGCAGTGAACAACTAATTGCAAGGATCTGAAAAGTTCTTTGATAAAAGACTGTTCCTAAGGTAGATTGCCGAAAGTATTCCACTACAGAACCTAAGACTCCTTAATGTATCTATTGTCAAATTGGACTTTCAATAGCAGTACAGAACAACAAACCAAACTCAAATTAAACTGATAGATATAAAAATCTTACAGCAATAAATTGTCAACTTAAAATTTAAAAAGCATTTAAAGCCTAAACAAAATATAAAAAAAATCAAGCAAATGAAAAGACCCTTGCAGAAGATTAATTATCTAAATGAGTGCAGTTCTCATTTATATCTTTACTATTTTCTTTCTGATAACAAACATACATCACCTTTTCTGGTCCTGAAAAGATTAGAAATGTAAACAAGTTACTGTCAGGGTGAGAATGGTTTATTAGAGGTACAAATTAATAGAATATAAACTTAAAATGAATTGGGGATACATATTTTACAGGAATCCTCAATTTAACACTCCAAACTTTGAAATAATTTTGCCCGCTCGCTACCTGCAAAATTTTCTCTAATATTCCTTACCTTATGTTATGTTATTATTATTGTTACTATTATTATTATTTCTTTTAACCCCTGATACCCATCGGTCATACAGGAAAAGCAGTAAAATTTTTTTCATTCTGTCTCTTTTTTTTTTGAGACTTTTTTTATAGTTGAGGCTGGCCTTTAACTCAGTGTATATCCCAGACTGGTCTCAAACTCCTGGCTATCCTCCTGCCTCAGCCTCTGTAGTTCTAGCATTACATACATCTGGCATCATGCCCAATTTAAATATTGGTTAAAAAATAAACAAAACATTTTACCTCTAAAAAACCTGTATTTGTTTCATATAGCTCTAGTCATTTATTCAGTTCCATGTTGATGGAATTTAGAGTATGTGAGGTTCTCAAGGTTATTTCTCTATTTTTGGTATATATTGTTAGTAATTTCCCAGTAGGTATCTAGGAATGCATTTGAGTACTTGGAATTTTGTTTTCTAGCCTGCATAATTTAAATGGTGAATTTTAGCAAAACTATCAATACTGTGGAATTGAAACTCTTTAAATAGTGCTATTTAAAACAGACATTAAAATTATGGATATTCGTATAAAACCAAATTAGTGCAAATCATAAGTAGCTATGCAAATTAGTTTGAAAGTCCAGTTTAAGCTCAGTATTGTGAATTTTGATTCCAGTTATTAAAAAATGAATATTAAAATGTTAGAAATTCTCTGCTTCCTAAAATGCATTGAATTTCCAATACAGGTATATTTAACTTTCATAACATATGGAATTGGCAAGTCTTGTAAAATTTAAGTATGTATATAAATGTTAATAGTAATGTGAATATATATATTATGCAAAGCAAAATACTATTGATTTTTTAAAAATATTGATATCTTAACATTTAAAATCTTAAAATATTTCCATGTAATGATGTACCTTTTTTGCGCAGTTCATTGAATTGTATTAATAGATACATGTAGTATATATAGATTTACATCTTTTATATAATTTTGAGTGAAATTATTTTATTCAGGGAATTTCAGTGATAACTGATCTTGTAAAACAAGTCATTACCCTGATGTTGACATTTTGACCTAGAAATAATGTTTAACCTTTTTTTTCCCTCTGCTGGTTTACTAAGAATTAGTTGTCAGTTTCTGTAAATGATGACAGTGATCCAGCCAAAGGTCAAGAATCTCAGCAAGATTACACTTTCTAAATAGTTAAAGATTATGGGTTTATTTTGGCAAATTCCTGAACTCTTTTTTTTTTTTTTTTTTTTGAGATTTCTCTGATCTCCAGTGATATTTCCAGTTCTGTACCAGTTGGCACTGGCAGGAATGAGAAAGGACTGGATACGATTATAGCTTCTCAGTGATCCAGGGATGGTTTTCTGCAAATAGTAATCCCATTAGCACATCCTTCATAAAAAGGGACAGACATACACTTTCGTCATCATCACTAGCTTTGTGCATAATGCCTGTCGTTAATATCAACATTTATTATCAAATAGAAAATAAAAACTTTATATTTTTCTTAAAGAAAAAAGGCTTTGTAGTATTTCTTGCATATATTTAGTCCTTGTGTTAAACATATTTTTATACTTCTATTTCTCTCACGCAGGGGCTGGAAATAAATAACAAAATTATTACTGAATTAATGGAACATTATTATGCGGGAAGCATTTCATGGAATTTAATTCTCATAATAGCAAATAAAGAGACAATGTTATTACATTGACTATTCAATTGAGCATGAACTTTAAAAAGCTTAAGTAATTTTCCCAAGTCAGCAGAGCAAGTAAAATACTTTTGAATTTTATTTTATAGTATTAATAGCAATAGTATATAAATGGAGGTCATTGTCATTCACTTTAGATTTTTGAAGACTTTATTTATGTGCACTAAGATGAAAAAGCTTTCTTCTATTTATATCTGCATTTGTAACATCCATTACAATTCCTGTCCTTAGTAAATGATCAATAAATTTATTACCATGTATAAATATTATTCACTCTTAAAATATTAGGTAAACATTTTCACTATGAGACACTTTATAACTTTGCAGCATGTAATTATTTTACATAAATTATTTTCTTATTTAAAAGTTAGAGATATTTTTGTAATAGAAAAATTGTAAGAAAATACTGTTCATTTGCAATTTTCTATTTAAAAGCCAATCATAATGAATCTGAATAACTTTTATATATCAGTCCATAAAGATGAATAAAACAGGTTGTGATATTACTTTTTATCATCCTAATTCATTTGTCTAAACATTTTATGTTATTTATTTGCAGAATATTTAGTCAAATGGTAGAGAATAATAAAAATTTGTTTCAATTAGATAAACGCCAAAGCAGGATGAAGAATGTGTCTCAGTTGTAGGGTACTTGTGCAACAATCAGGTTCCATCCCCAGCACCACAAAAGAAAAATAAAAAATTATGTAGTAAGACACAGGAGTTTCAGCAAGATTTAAAATCTATGGGTATGCATAGCCTCCTTATTAAATTTAAATACCAGAAAACCCAAAGTTAAAATAGTTGTTAATGTCTACCAGCAACCATCATTTTTTTATGTTGTGTTGTGAAATTCTTCATTCACTCTCAACTTGGAATCAGAGTATGTGGTTTAACTTAATCTTAACTGACTGAAAAGTTACATCTCTTTTGCAAAATAAGATTGTTAAAAATTATGAATATGGCTATTTCTGAGCACATTCTTTGATTCAGTTTATTAGAGAATCTATGATCATCATTAAAATCACTGGTACAGATAAAAATAATAATTAACTAAAGTGCATCAATTATGATAAGGCAGAAAAAAACCATTTTTATTTAATAATGGTTCTAAACATATTTGTGTTTGAATAAAGATAGTAATCTAAATTAAGATCCATTACAATTACTGAATAGCATTAAATTCTTTTTATCTTTTTTTTAAACAAGGTTTCACTGTGTAGTTTTGGCTGGGTTTGAACTGATTATGTAGCCCAGGCTGGCCTTAGAACTCACAGCAAATCTCCTGTGTCAGACCTTGGAGTGCTGGGACTACAGGTGTGTGTCACCATGCCCAGCTGTTAAATTCTTAGTATGTTATAGGAATCGTGGTTCTAGGAAAAATAACTTTTATAAGTGAAATATTAATGTTTGTGAATAATATAATCAATTCTATTTCAATGCTACAACTGTGTTGGCCTTAAGAAAAGTGATAGGGAATAAAAAAAAGGAGAGAGAATTAAGTTGTTTTATGTACATATACCAATTCCCTGTGAGGAATGTAATCATTAGATATTGCAAAGATGTACCAATAAAAGTGAAATAATAAAGTAAAAAGTAATAGTTTATATGAACAATCTAAAATATATTGTATTTGAATTATAACAATGATAATATAAGCAGTTTTATCTTCAAATTCTTTGTTTTTCTGTAAACAAAATAATAGTCAATCCATTTAAATACACACAGTTATTTAAAAGTTGCATAATTTCTAATAAGTATCAGAAAAATATACTATGGCCATATAATGTGAATTAGAGCATTCTCATCTTTTACAACAATGAACATTAAGATATGAAGACGTGTTAATATATCAAGATTCCATTAAATTGAAAGACTATGTTAAAGTAGCTCAAGTGTTTTACCTTTAGAATTTAATTAGCCAGAGCAAATATTTGCAAAACACCTTTCAAAACTATTTAGACTTTTCAAAGCAGGTGATTTAAAAAATATATATAAACACAAAGAGAAAAGGGGAAATAGTTGGAAAAGTGAAAATAAGTCTAGAGTCTAGATTTTTTATCTATTATAAACAAATCCTTATCTAATAGTAAGAGTAGTTTTTCTTTCATGAGACATGAATCAAACATCTGTCTGAGAGTTAAGGTATATAGTAGTAACCTGAGTGAACTTAATGCTGCAATGTTCACCAATAGGATGGGTTCACATATCAAGCATTTGATTAGTAAACAGTTACAGCAACAGTTCATTCAGTCATTCTAATACATTTTAAGTATGCTAGTGACATAGGAAGTTCAGATTGTAGTGGAACTAAGTAAATAGATCTTGTACTTCATTATTCAATTGTTTTTATTAAAAACCAAATTTTAAATCATACAACTTCTTTTACATTATACAAGCCAGATCAGTCTCAATAAGTCACATGATGCATTTCATATTTCCACATTTTCAATTATCTTATTATTTTTTCCTAAATAAAATAAATGCTGAAATTATAAATACTGACTACTAGGAAGAGTAATAGCTTGATTTGCTTGCTTATGATACTTACATATTTCTAGTGACTTTGTTTTAAAGATTGTGGGAAAGCTAATAGATTTATAGATTTCTGCATCTACCTTCCTTTGCAAAAGGTATTTATTTTATGCTTTTCTGGGTTATAATTAATTTATAAAAATTACACTTATTTAGTGTATGCATTTTGATGAATTTGAAATACACCTATGCATACACTTATGGTACCAAAATAAAAATCAATGTACTAAATGTATTCATCACCTACAAAAACTTTCTTATGATCTATGCTCTGTGTGTGTATGTGTGTGTGTGTGTGTGTGTGTTAACAGTGTTTGATAAGAGAACTACCCTTTTAGCTTATTTTACAGTGTATACAATAACGTATAGTTAACAATAGGGTCTGTGTTATGAACAGATATCTAGAACTTACTCATTTACATAAATGCAACTGTATTATAGAGCAACAATTACACATCCTTCCCAGCCCCTGAGAACTACTATTCTTCTCTCTTAGGCTACGATTGTGATCATTTTAGATTTCTCTGCAGTTCTTAAAGTCATGCATTGAAGTTTTTGTGTTGATTTTTTAAATGTAAGATGAGTCCAATTTCATTGCTTGACCAGTATTTTATCATAGTACTTAATTGTACTAGACTCCACAGTTAAAGCAAAAACCTTGCATGATTTTATTTTTCTCTCATAAATTATTTTTATTTTATTTTATACATGCCATAAGAAGGTGAGATCTATGTATTTTATGTCTAGATCCTTATTTATTCATGTAACATATATTAATGAACATTATTATGCGGTTGATACATTTTAATGAAAATTTATTGTTTATAAATGATGAAACCAAGTGCCTCTGTGCCCTGATTGACCTCCAGTTTTTAGAGGAATACAGACACTGGGTACCAAACATTATAAAGCAATAAACTATTTTAAAAGATCAATCATACAAAATAGTAGTGTACTACTACATATGATGATCAGCATAGGTCTCATTGATAAGGTGGTATTTGAGCAAAGATTTGAAGATTGTAAAATGTTAGTATTGAGACTATCTACAACAAGAACTTTCCAGCCATTTAGAATAAGCATTATGATAAAATATCATAGATGAGATAGATAAGGCCTCTGGCAGGGACCTGTCTGCATGTTGGTCATAAAACAATAATGCCAACATAGTTGGGGAAGGGTCAGCCACAGGAAGAACAACAGAAAGTGACTTTACAGGACACAATGAGAAGTTGAAATGGGACAAATAAAAGAAGAAAAACTTTTGGTCTAAGTGAAATGGGGTAACTATATCAGGATTTTGAGTGGAGGAATATCATGTTCTGACCCTTATTTTCATAGTTTAATCTGGCGGCTATATTGATAGGCTGTTGGAGAAAGGGGAGGAGATTCTATTACAGTGTAGTGAGAAGATGATAGTGGCATAGATTACTGTGGTAGCAGCAAAGATAATGAATCATCATTGCGGATTCTGGATATATTATCAAGCTACACACAGTAGAGTTGCTAAGAACATGGATGTAAGTTGTGAGAAAAAAGGAAGAATACGTCCAGGTTTTTGGCTAAAGCAACTGCAAGTGTAGATTTACTGATTGTATAGTGAAGAGTTTGGGAGGAACAAGTTTTGAGAGGAGGCATAGGGTTTGGTTTGGACATGTGAACTCTAAGGTGTCTACTAGAAATCTAAGGAAAGGAGTTAAGGAAAGAGTTAGGTATATAGCTGGTATGTTGAAGGAATATCACAGAGGTCAGTGTGACTAGAAGGCCCCAACTTACAATGTGCTATTAGAACATAAGATCAAAGTAGAGCCAGAAGCTTTGGGATTTTTAGAGTGAGCACAATATAAGCATATTTAGTATGAATGGAGAGGGCAGAAGATTTGACCTATACTTTAAAAGGATAACTCTGTTCTTGGGTTGAATATTTAAGCATTCTATGCCTGAATTTTTTTCCACTCGGCTGGAAGAAATATATTTATTTATTACAAAAACTAATTATTAAGAAAAATATTTGTTTAATTTTCAAATTATGTATAATTAAGAGGTAACAAAATGCAATATTTGGATCTATATATACATCATAGCCAAGCTAATTAACATCGCCCTCACCTCACCAGTTTATCTTTTTTTTGTGTGGTAAGCATGTTTTAGTAATTTTTAAATATATAATACATTAACAGGTAGTCACACAGTGTGACAGATTACTAAACTTACTCCTCCAGTCTAACTAAAATTCTGTACTCACTGATCAACATTTTTCTCTTTCCCTATCCCTCTCTTCCCTCTCATCTCTGGTAACTATCTTCCTACTCTTTGTTTTTAAGAGATTAAGTTTGGGGTGGTAGACAGGATATGAGACTGTCCTAAACCTTTCATTCCAACTGGACCCCTATCTGAATGCTACTGTACCTCAACACAGCAAAGAGTAAAGATGATGAGATCACAGCTACACCATACTCATGGTGAAAAATTGAAACCTTTTCCTCTTAGGTGAGGGATAAACAAGGATACATACTCTCACCATTTCATTCAAGTCAGTACCAGAGTAATTAGGTAAGAAAAACAAATAAAAGGCTGTCACACTGGAAAAGAAGAAGTGAAATTGTCTCTTTTTTCTGATGACATGAGTTTATATCCAGAGAACTCTAAAGCCCCACCTGCAACCTATTAGGATTTGGTTTGGACATGTGAATACAATAAAGTTGCAGTTTACAAAGTCTACATACATGCATTAATAATATAGCAATGAGGTATTAAAACAAATTAAGAGAACAATCACATTTGTAACAGCATTAAGAAATATTTAAGAGTAAATTCAATCAACAAGGTGAAAACTATAAACCAATGATGAAACAAAATTGATGACAAATAAATAGAAAGATATTTTTGTTCATGGAGTAAGATAATTAATATTATTAAAATGCTCATACTACACAGTAATCTACAGTTACAAAGTAATTCTTCTTAACAGTCCACTTTAGTTGTGTACGTAAATAAAAAACTATAAATTTATCCATGTTTTTGAATCATTTTAAAATGTGATGGCCTTGTTATCCATGAATATCATAATAATAAGCAAAGTTCCTTTTAATGACAATTTACATTAAGATTCTAAAAAGTATTGTAAAGTTCTTTTCAGTGTGGATTTAAGTATAACTGTGTCAAGGAAATTAAAAATTTTAATAGTAATGTATTCAACAATATTCATCTTATTAACATTTTTATGTTATGATAGATATTTATGTGGTTTGGTAGATTGAAAAATGTGTTAGTAATTTTCTGTATCTCTTCTCACGAAGAGATGGAGTCTGCTTCTACATTCATTCAATGAGAGGTGACCTTGTGACCTACTTTGATAAATAGAATAGAGCAGAAAAAAGCTAGATCTTCAGAGGACTTGCAATTTCCTTCTTGGTCCTTTTGGAATCCTGCTCTGATAACAGTAAGGAAGCCAGTCCAGCCTACTGCAAAACAAGAGATGCATAAAGAACAAAGCCACCCTAGACAGAAATGAACACTGTCAAGCACACTACTGAGGCCATCAGGAACCATTCCTTCCAGCCAGGCTCTTTAGCTGAATCCAGCCACATAAATGAGCTCAGAAAAACCAGAGAAATATCTTATCCAACCATCAGAATTGTGTGAAATGTTAAAGCTATTATTGTTTGAAGGCATTGTGTTTTGGAGAGTTTGATACACAGCAATAATAAACTAAAACTTATGCATGAAGTATTTCTGAGATTACCTAAGAGGGAATTAAGCAGTTGTTCTTTTGTTCAGTTAACAGTTTTCAGTGATTTTTGTATGTTCTTTGTGGTAAGTATTGTAGGGAATAAATATATTTATGGCATAATTATTGTCATCAAGCTAGATAACATTTGAGTATGGGTGATAAATATTAAACACTAAAAATTGATATACTCGTAAAAGTTTAGCTACGTAGGACATGACCTACATATGCTCCAGGAATTTGGGAGCAATATTCTAACTTGAGGTTCAGGGAAGGCTTAATGAGGAAGGTCATATTTGAACCAGGCTTCGAAAAAACTGGAATCATAGTATGGATTGCAAAGAGAAGAATTTCAACTGAAAAGAATAGATTGGACAAAAGTAGATGTACAGGGGACAAGTGTGGTATGTTATGATAAATAAACAAAATACTAAGGAAAGGTAATTGAGTCTTCAATTCTCTATGTACCAAGTATCTATTGCTGAATAAACAAACCACTCCCAAATTAAATTGCTTAAACAGTGACATTTATTATTTCTTAAAATTTTATGGCTGATGACCAAGATAGTTTTTCTGCTGGTCTCACTTCCAATTACTCTTTCAACTTCAGTCATGTAATACCCTGAAAAATGAATGATCCAAAATGGCCCTTCTTTCAAGTCTGGAAATTGCTGCTCGCTTACCACGTGGTCCACAGTAGGCTGTACTGTTTCTTCACAGTATGATGGCTTAAGCTTTTCAAGAAAAAAGAAAGAGCTGGTAAAACCTCTTAAGGCCTAGTGTTTGAAACTACATAGTGTCACTTGTACCATGTGTATTGATCAAAGCATTAACCTCCTCAGATTCAAGGATGTGGAGACACACTTCACATCTATTAGAGATGAGTAACATCATTTCTTTTTTTAATTTTTATTTTTATTAGTACATGTTGCCAGTATATAATGATCATATTCATTGTGTATAGTTGCTATGTACACATAGCACATCTTAATTCTCTTCATTTCTGCAAAGGAGAGATGAAATTAAGGAGATTTGAAGTTTTGACATATTATAAAAAATCTGTTATACCACAAATCCGAGAGTGTTCTTTTTTCTTTTTGTACTGGGGCTCGAACTTGGGTCCTTGAGCTTTGTGGGGCAGGCAGTGGAACGACTGAGCTAAATCCCCAGTCCAAGAGTGTTCTTTGTGAGAGAATTCACTGATGTTTTTGAACCTGAGGTTGAACTGGATATGTTTAAATAATGAAAATATGGACATAGAAAAAGTTATTTTAAAAACACTTTTATTTTTATAAACTCCACTTTACCATTATGTACTTTTTTGGGATCTTGCTATGCAAGAAATCTCTGCTTACCTTAATGTTGGAAAATTTTTTGTACATTTCTTGTAGAAATTCTGTATTTTGGAGTTTTACCGTTAGCTCTTTGATGTATTTCAGATCATTTTTGTGTGTGGTGTGAGATATGAGCCCATCTTCTTTTCTTTTAGCACACAGACATCGCAGTGACCTTTCTCTTTTATCTACTCATCTATTTGTCTATGTTAATACCTCCATCTTGGTTACTATAGGTTTGTAACAAATCTTGCAATTAATGTTAATTCTCCAACTTTATTCTTTTACTAAATTATTTTGGCAACTAAGATTAAGATTATTCGGTCCTTTACTATATCTTTATAATGAATGTTATAATTAAGTAATATTAATCTTCCAACTTTTGTTCTTTTACTAAATTATTTTGACAACTACTATTGATATTATGAGGTCCTTTAATTTTCATTTGTTTTAGGTTTGATTTATCAATTCTAAAAATCAAAACCTTGAATTTTGATTGAATGAATTTATAAATTAATTTAGAGAAAATTAACGCTAAGTCTAAACTTCTGATCCTATGAATACTCTAAATTTTTCCACTCTTATTTCAACCTAAACATTTGAACATTTTCTGTGAGCAATATTTTAAAGCGTTCAACCTTTAATATCTTTTGTCGTATCTGTCCTAGTTTAATATTTTGATGCTATAGTGAATGGTATTATTCTTCTAACTTCAGTTTCTGAGTTTTTACTTCTATCATAAAAAATCACAATTGACTTTTATGTATTTATCTTAAATTCCATGATTTTGTGGAACTACTACTACTATTCATAGTAGTAATATATTCCATTGGCTTTTCAACACAGAGAACATGTAATCTCAGAAGAAAGATAGAAAGATAATTGACTCAAAAAGAATAAAGCCTAGACAAACTGAAAACTAGTAAGCACAGTAGGAGGCTAGAAGTCTTCTCTGTTAATTTAGGTTTAGATAACTCATGACTGAATTAGGGAATGAACATTCTAACTGTCATTGGTTGATTTTCTATGGGTAGTCAAGCAAAATATAGCAAGATCTTAGATAACATTTGAATTCTTAAGCACAAGTATCTTACTGTCCTTTTCACTGCATTTTCTAGCAAATAATAAGTTACGCATATTGTTTACATTATTAAATACATCTTATTTGAGATAAAATTTAAAAAGAACCAACTCCATAGAAATATCTATTATTGCCATAGGTTTCTTGTCTTCTGTTACATGAGGTGTCATTGGAATAGCTTCAGAAATATGTAATATGACAGCTGAGCAAATAAACAGATATGAATGAACTCATTGGTTTCTGTGTGTTGTGACTTACACAAAATTCCAAAGCAATGTTGCTAAACTATTTTGGACACTTGGAGTTAAAAAAATTGAAGAGTTCTGACTTCAGAAGTAAAGTGATAAACACTCAACCTTCTCTCTCTTGATCTACCTGCCTGTATCGCTATCCTTCCATCTAACTATTCATCAGCTTATACTTTGATATTACAAAAGAAGATTTAAGACAATTGAGTATTTATGACATTTAACTTAGAGAAGTTGGAAACTTATCTACAAAGACTAGAAAAGGGAATTCTGGTACTTAAACATTGAACATAATTTAATTTTTATGGTTGTCATAATTCTACTGCCCACTTGTTGTAGACAGAAGCTATAGTGGGTGTCCAAACGCATGCACTGAGCTTTTTGAACTTTATAGAAGCATAACATATGCACTATCAAATTTATGCATTTTAAGTGTAAATTCAATATATTTTAACATATTTACAGACTTGTGCAGCCATTACCACAATCCAGTTTTAGAACATTTTCATCACCACATTTCCAGTATCACTTTCAGGAAATTACTAATCTGCTGTCTGTCTTTTTTTGAAGATTCCACATAAACAGAAACATGTGCTCTTTTGCATCTGACTTCACTCAAGAAGTTTTAAAAGTTTGTCTGTGTTGTAATATGTATAAACCAGTAGTAGATTCCCCTCCATCCCTCTCTTCTTTCCTGCTCTCCTTCCCTCCCTTCTTTCCTTCCTTCCTTCCTTCCTTCCTTCCTTCCTTCCTTCCTTCCTTCCTTCCTTTCTTCCTTTCTTTTCTTTTCATTTCTTTTGTTCCCTCTCACCCTCCTTCCTTTCCTAAATAGCATTCCATTATTGGGTTAGTCCATTAGTGGTGCTATAACTAAATACTTGATTCTGAATAATTTATAAACAGCATACATTTATTTCTCACAGTCCCAGGCACTGTGATGTCTAAGAACAAGGTGCTATAGACTTGGTGCCTGGTGAGGCCGTCTGTATTCAAGATGGTGCCTTGTTGCTATGTTTGCACAGGATGGAAAGTGGAAAGGCAAGAAGAGTCCTAGCTAGTTCTTTTTAGCCATTTTATAAGATCATTATTCCTATTCTTGAGGCATCAGCTCATATCTTAATTTTTTCTAAAGATTCAATCTCTTAATATTGTTGCACTGGGGATTTAAGTTTCAAGACGAATCATGGAAGTGGTAACACAAGAACATTTCTATCCCTAGTCCCTCAATATTCATGCCCTTCTCACATATAAAATGCATTTATTTAATCTTAATAGCTCAAAAAGTGCTAACATGCTCTGGTACCAAATATGTCGAAAACCTACCAAGGCAAATATTAAATCCTGAGTTTAGAGGACCCAAGGCCCTGGAGAGGCCCATGGATTTTCTGGGTACATGTCACACAACTGCCTTCCCAAGTTGGAATTTGCTGGCTATAGCTCTTCTGCGCTGGCACTGCACATTGTGGCTTGACAGTGGGGTCTCTTGGGAAGTTACTTATATTAGGTATTGCTCTATTTGTGACTCCACCCCTATGGCTCTTTCTGGGTCCATGGCTCTCCAGGACATCCTTTGAAGCCTACATAGCA
The DNA here is from genome assembly GCF_000247695.1 of Heterocephalus glaber. The sequence continues at coordinate 3,659,499 of NW_004624798.1, forward strand.
TTCCTACATAGCTCATGCACTCTGCACACCTGCAGAGTTAGTGCCATGTGAATATTCCCAATTTAATTACTCATTTCCTCTGGAACAGCAGCCTGAACTACACGTGGGCCTCCTGGGGGTGCCCTCGTGCCCATGTGAGCCATACCTATGATATAGCTCAGGGATACTGTGCCAGAATGCACAAACCCAGAAGACCCACACACACCTGGGCCCTTTTCTTGAAAGCATTCTACTCTAGGCACTGGCGCTTTCGGCCTGATAGGTATGGCAATCCCAGAGGGCTCTCAAATGCCTTTATTCCATTGTCTCCGTGAATAGCATCTGCCTTCATTCTATTCAGACTCATCTCCCATCCTTGGTGTTTTCTCGCGAAGACCATTTTTATTCTACACAATCTGGCCAGGCTGCGAATTTTTCAAATCTTTATGTTCTGCTTCTCTTTTGGTTAGAAATTCCATCTTTAATCCATTTCTGTCTTTTCTCAATTTAGCATACGGTCAGGAGATGCCATTCAGTCCCTTAAATACTGCCAAATATTCTAGCACATCCTTTTAGCTATATATGTATTGCATGTTCTAGCTATCTTTGTGTGTTACCCATGATATTTAGTCTAATTATTTTACATGTTACTGAAATATACTTTGTGATATTTTGGTTAACATTTTTGGCAATTAATTAAAATAAGACTATATCTTGTTAGTAGTATACGATGAAAAGAAAGCTTTAACATCTTTTTTTGGGGAAAAACACTGTCATGTATGAAAGACTAGGTATTAAATAGCTGTATGTAGTGGCTTTTGATTTCAAAAGAACTATGATGAGAAATAATGTGTCCAATTTGCACATGTTAATTCTAACGCATATTTGTTTCTTTAGCATTTGTGGAATCCAACATCTAGAACGAATAGGAAAGAAGCTGAATCTCTTTGACTCCCTTTATTTCTGCATTGTGACGTTTTCCACTGTGGGCTTTGGTGATGTCACTCCGGAAACATGGTCCTCCAAGCTTTTTGTTGTTGCTATGATCTGTGTTGCTCTTGTGGTTCTGCCAATACAGGTAAAGGTAATCTTGTTAAATTTTATAGAAATGTATAGTCTTGTAAAATTGAACATTCTACATTTAGTAAGAATACAGGGTGGTTTATTCCGCTAACAATAATATGCTAATGCATACTATTAGTATATTTAATTGTTGTAGAGTATTTAACTATATTAATTAAGTGAAAATATAACTGTAAATTTTAGGGTAATAGACTAAGGAAATAAATTTGTGACAGATTCATTTCTCATAGTTCTTGAATATATACCTAAAAACCGTGAACTGCAATGGCTTAAAAATTAATTGTCGATGTGAATCAATTAAGACAAAATATAGACATGGTATGTAAACATTATGCAGCATTTGGGGCAATAAGTGAAGGGGTTGCAAAGAGACAACAATATAAAATGTAACTAAAGAAAAGTAGAAGCAATCTCCAGTCCTTTTGTGTAATGAGCCCTGGATGCCCACGAGTGAGTAACTCAGAAACAGGATATCACCAGAGCTAATTATACTTACATGATCATTACACAACTTTGGCAGTAGGGCATTTAAATATCCCTGGGTAGTTACACAGCTGACCTTCCCATTCTTATCCCTTCATTTCTGACATTAAGCTCAGGTTAGGACTTGTGTACAGCTAAAATGCAGCACTGAATGTGTGGTAAGGTTGGTTATCTCCCACAGCAGGACATGTAGGCAAAACATGAGACATGAATGTGGAGAAATACTTCTGAGGCTTTTCTGTATCTCTCAGCTCATGACTTCTCATATCATGCCGGATATAGAGCAGATGCACATAGCCATTAGTGACCTGATACACTATAATGGCAAAATCATGTTACTATGTTTCCTTAAAGTCCTGAAGCCCCTGGGGTACATTTATAGCCTCTGCATAAACGATGTAAGTCTGTTGAAAGGATCACTGATTATTTGAATCTCAGTGAGTTTATCTAAGAAATTTTATATATGTCATAGTAGACTACTGCACTGATGTTTAAAAATTCTCATGTCTGGTGTTTTTCATTCACATGTGAAAATACTTTGCAGTTTGAACAGTTGGCATATTTGTGGATGGAGAGACAAAAGTCAGGTGGAAACTACAGTCGACATAGAGCACAGACTGAAAAGCATGTTGTTCTGTGTGTCAGCTCACTGAAGATTGACTTGCTTATGGATTTTTTAAATGAATTCTATGCTCACCCAAGACTACAGGTATGTTTGAATTATATTATGCAAAATGCTAGATCATACCTACCAACATATTGTCAAAATCAATTAATGAACAGTGGAGCCTGCATTATGTAGGATTTTTATTTGTACAGCCAATTTATAAAGAATAAATGAAGAACTACAAATATAACCAGGAACATAGAAAAAATGCTGGAAGAATAAACTGTATCTTGAGTTTCCTTCTGTATCTACACTAAAAGACAGATGGAATCATGTTAATGTTGGAAAGAAAAATTTTCTTTGAATTAAAGGTTTGCTTTTATCCCTTGGATAAAGCATAAATGATATTTTTATGAAACATAAAATATAATAAAACAATGAAGAAACCATTTCAATATCATCTGCTCACTTGAATACTGCAGACTTATATGAAATATTAGTTATGGAAATGTGGAAGTCTAGAAGTTCCAATTTTTTCTTTGTCTGTTTCTTGAAGTGTAATATTGGAGTGGAGTATTTATATGAGCAGTAAATGATCGAAAATTGGACAATAATAGATGAAAACTTGAGTTCAGCTCTTCATTTGTTTATGCAGATGAAGTCTTTGTACTTCTACTTTCCAGGATTGTGAGGAAATGTAGAGTTAGGGGTCTTATTTCCTGATAATATAGTTAGCTCAGTTCAAAAAACAAAGAGTTATTCATCTTATAGGTTTGCAATAAAATTGTGTCAAGAGATTGAATAATCCAGAACAAGACATTGTAGAGCATATCTAGTTATCCTTCCCCTAAAAAAGTAAACAAAGGTCAAAATATATAATTGAGAGTTGTGAATATTTTGGAGACTTCTTTAAATACTGTAATTTTATATTTAAATAATCCAATTTATTAATGATTCTTAAATCATATAATGTATTTCTTTGTCTTCATATAAATTAATTTGCATTCTTTATTCATATCTTAGATTCTTAATATTTTTCATAAGTTCCAGTTTATTCATTTTAAGGCATCAAGAAAATCTATTTGGGGGAAAAGTTTGATTTCACAATAATTAACTTTGTCTAGGATGTATACAGAGAATTCTTAAAACTCTAAAAATTTCCACTAAATATATTCCATAGCAATAAACTAGTGAATGTTTACTAATTTCTGTTCTTATAGATTAGTTTACTTTAAACCATTTTATCATTTAGAGTACTTTTGTATTTTCTCCAAAGGACCATATATTGTAAATATTTTGGTTTCAAAGTCTTATTTACTTTGTATTTTCCATTAATTCTTATTCAAATATTCATCAGAAATTATTGAAAATTAGTTGTTCATAATGTTACTGAATGATTGTCAATCACCATCACAGTTTGTTTATTTTTGCCCTGCTGGTGATTGAACCCAGGGTTTTACCTATACTTGCCCTACTGCTGAGCCCTCACAGTGTTAATGTGAAAGATGAAAACTTGAGGTCTGAATTGATTCTTAAACACTTCCACCTGGTCTTCAATGTGTATTTTAGGATGAGTCTTTAATTATGACTAAACACTTTATAGCTGAAAGAGTACTCAGAGTATAAACACTGTTAATTTACTTTTATGATACAAAGGTATTACAAATAGGTTAGAATCAATGATTTTTGAGATTTGTATATGTCTCAGTTTTGTTTATTATACTATAATTATATTTAATAAATGTCTGTTTTATTGTGCTTTTTTTTTTTTTGTACCAGGGATTGAACTCGGGTTCTTGCGCTTGTGCAGCAGGTGGCGAAATGACTGAGCTAAATCCCCGGCCCTTAATAAATGCCTATGTTTTAAATGTGATTATTTTTCAGTACTAAGGATGGAACACAAGGCTTTCGTACTGAACTACACCCTAGGCTCTTTTTCTATGTTTTACATAGAGACGAGGTCTCAGCAATTTGCTAAGTTGCCCAGCTGGGCTGCAATTTGAGCTCCCCTTTCCTTAGCCTCCTAGAGTGCTGGGATTACAAATGCGTGCTGCTACTCCTTTCCTGCCTAAAGTGTAAACTTTTATTTATTAGTAAGAGTCCATTTCAATTCATCATCCATATTTCACAATGTTCTTAAGTATTTTATTTGCTTTTGCAAGACAAGATAAAGCATTATTATTTCTATCACACTGCCCATTTTGTCTTGAATAGGATTATTATGTGGTGATTTTGTGTCCTACTGAAATGGATGTGCAAGTTCGAAGGGTGCTACAAATTCCAATGTGGTCCCAAAGAGTTATCTACCTTCAAGGTTCAGCCCTTAAAGATCAGGATCTATTGAGAGCAAAGTAGGTATCCTTGCCTGTTTTCTATCTTACAGTAATTTTGAACGCTTTAATTTCTTTTTTTCACCATTAAATTTTAGCAATTTTCAGTGTTGCAAGATTTATTTTGGCATGTTTGAGTAAGAATGTTAGCTTCAGTCCTGTTGCTGGTCAAATTAAAATGTTAAATGTCCCAAATCAGCACATTTCCTCATCTTCCCTAGCATTGTGTTAGGGTGGAAATGGTCCACAGAGTGTGTCCCCACCATGCAACATGCTGTGATTAGTTGTCAGAAATGTCAGAGGCATCCACACTCACTATTATACTAGAATTGGCTCTAAATTCCTCAGTACCACTTGTATTCCACAAATCAAAATCTTGGACTGAGCATTATGTGAGATGTCAAAGTAGTGATCCAGGGTTTAAATTTGAAGAGTTAGAGGCCTCACTGAGATGCCCTCTTGGGATTGTGCATGTGCCGGCCAACCTGACTTAGGGCTGTGGAGTTGTAACCATTGGTCACAGGTCATGGGGGTCCTACCACATGAGCAGTGTGAAAGTGAGGATGGAAAAGCAGCAAAACAGCAGCCCTTAGTTCAGAAGAAATCCTTAGAAAGTGGCTTTGCTGGGTGATTTCTGCTTCTTTTAAAGTTTTCAGCATGTCTTCATGTTTATACTTGAGATGTCCTACATGCTTTTATAGACTGAAAAGGCTCCCTTCCCTCCCCTTCCCTCCCCTTCCTTTCCTTTCTCTTCCCTTATCATCCGTTTCATCCTTCCTCTCTTTTTATTTCTTTCTTCTGGACTGTATATTATTGTGTGTGTTCCTATGCAAGTTCTCTCCATTCACACACTCATGTGCGTGTGTGTGTGCATGAGAGAGAGAGAGGAAGAGAGAGAGGGAGGGAGAGAGAGAGAGAGAGAGAGAGAGAGAGAGAGAGAGATGGCATGAAGGGAAAGAATGGAAACAAAGCAAAATGCTGCTTTGTGTTGCTTGACCATTCAAGCAATGACTGGATGGTCTAGTAGTCAAGAACTCTGAAATAACATCTGGTTTATAATTTAGCTTAGGGATTTTTCAGTGATTTTTATCTCTGAAACAAAACAGTCACCCCAAGCTACGAGGCTGTAATGAATGGTAGATACCTGATTTAATATTTCAGAGATTATGCTAGTATTTTTGGTGGATTAAATATTTCATATATGCTGTTGTACATAAGACATTTCTAGAAATCATCAGATGTTCGTAGTACCTCAAGTAAACCCTTGTTTGGGGTGTTCACAATGTGTTATCTATACCATGACTTGGGTGCCCTAGAGGAATCTTGCTTAGATATTAATATATGGACCTTTATATAAATTTGTGTGGAAAATGATTATGCTTAATTTATTGTGTGAATTAATTTCTTCTCAAGATAAAGATGGGTAAGGTCCATAGTATTTTCTATATAAATTAGTATAATATGTGGAAGCTTTTTTTTGTCTAAGAAATTAATCTGAGTTGTTAGTAACTAAACTGGAAATTATTTAAAATTAACATAACCAATTTATTATTAGTACTATTAAAGTGATTTCTCAGTAACATCAATCATTTTTATAGGAAACATTCCTATATAAAAATGAAAGAAAGGGAAAAAAAGAAAGAAAGAGAGAGAGAAAGAAAAGAAAGAAAGAAAGAAAGAAAAAGAAAGAAAGAAAAAGAGAGAGGTAGCCAGCTGCTAATACTAGAAGAGCTGAGTTAAGAAAGAAGTTAGTGTTGTAGAGTATCCATTTTTATGTTCATTTCTAATCCATATTTCATATAAAAGACAGGATTTAATGTTAACTAATACATTCTTCAACACAATTCCCCATGCAAGGAACAAGGAGTAGAATTCTCCAAACAAGTTCCGAAGGTCAGTTGCATGAGTTTTGAATTGCTTTGTTGAAAATAATGTTTAGAAAGTGTTATCCAATACTCATATTATCTTAGTGCTCATGACTCAGTGTTCTTCAGAACTGTTTGGTTTGGATTAATTTCATGGACATTTTATCTTTCCATAGAAAAATGTGGGTTTTTTTTTAGAAAGGGTTTATTTTATCACAGTGTACCAGAAAATTAAATCATTCCTCATTTTGAAAATAAACATTCTTCTGCTTATAAGACGTTCTGTATCAAGCACTAAAGCATATTCTTTATCATGAAGTTTAGGAAATATGTAATGTTAGTTTGAGGGGAAGGGGTTTGGAACAAGACAGTGCATCATCTCTAGAAAATATGAGGGTACGGTAGAGTTTGATTTATGAATGCTGAGCAACTCTCTACTCTTTGGTAGTTTAATGGATCATGAAGTTGAAATGTAATTAACCATGAAATATAGGCCAATAGCCCTCCTTAATTTGTGCAAAGCTTATATATGAAACTATATAACCAGAAAAGACAATAGAAGTTTTTATTTCATTCATAAACCACTGTGATATATATGTACATATATATATGTCTATATATCTTTTGTTCACTATTAAACATAGTCATGAAATTCAACTTTCTTTTAAGCTAAGGATACACATATTCTACATGTACTATATGGACCAAGGGTTAAAATACTATCTTTTCAAATAATCTACAGTTCTTCAGTGTGAGATTGTTTTGTTTTTTTGTCTGTATTTAGGATGGATGATGCTGAAGCTTGCTTTATTCTGAGCAGCCGCTGTGAGGTGGATAGAACATCATCTGTAAGTTTCTAAAATCTCCTTTAGTCAATTATACTTTCCATACATTAGAAGATTTTTATTAATTTGATTTTTAAAAATTTACCAATTGTAAATTTTGGCAAACTGAAAACTTTATTAAAGGGTAGAAAATATTTCTTAGCTATTAGGTTCATAACATAAGATGAATTGTGGTACTATTTCAGCAAAAGTGTTCTTGAAGTAAATTCTACTTATCTAGCTTTCTGTTAATCAAATTAAAACAAAAGTAGACCATTTTTATCTTGTGTGTTAAATAAGTCCTACATACATAATTAATTTCCTCAACACTAAATTGAGGTAGATGGACCCAGCAGTCTGCAATAGAATCAACTGCAGAGTGTGTAAGAAATATACATTTGTAGAAATTCTATTCAACCTATCTGGGATAGGGATCAGAAATCTGTATATTTAAAAAAGATCCCCAGACAGTTATGAAATACATCTAATTTTGGTAACATTTGAGTTACAGTGTCTCTCTGATATATTTTTTTAGGTTCAAAATTCTTAAAGCTTATAACTAAAATAAATTATTAAATTATAACTTCTGTTTTTAAAAATTGAGTATAATATTTTTAAATGCTTTATTATTCTAAGTGCTGTTACTTAATGCATTTCGAAGCCAATAAGCTGATCTGTAGCTATATATGTGGCGTAGATAAATGAGAACACTTGAAAGCTTTTACAGAGAGTAGACAAAAGACAAAATATGCATATATATATATATATTTGGTAACGGGGATTGAACTCAGAACCTTGCACTTGGAATGCAGGTGGCAGAACCACTGAGCTAAACCCCTGGCCCTGAACAGATATTTTTTAATCGTTTCTACGTCATCAGGTAGCCACATGCTACTCTACTATACTATGAATCTTGAATATGCCAAACTCTGTGATTTCCTCATTCTAATATACCAAAACTCTTTAGTCATTTTTATAAATTTTAAATCAATGCTCTCATCTTTCTTTTGAATAAAGCTGGTATGAGTTGAATTGTTTCCCCATAGAATTCATATGTTGTGGTAGCAACCATCAATAGCTCAGAATGTGAGATAATGTTTTAGAGACAATGTTTTGAAGATAATATTTTAAGGGAGATAATCTATCAAAATTATTAAGTGTATGAACACTCATCCAATATGAGTAACAAAAGAACGTCTTGAGAGAGCCCTGTGTATAAGGGCAACCCCAAGTGAACTTGAAGTAGCCAGAAAGGCCTGATACAGATTTTCCCTCACACATCATCCATACACCCAACCCTGTCAATGCCTTGAATTCATACTTCCAGCATCCACAGTTGTGAGACAGTAAGTTTCAATGGAACTTATTAAGGCTTATTATTAAGCCTACCGGTTTGGAATATTTTTGTCATGGCAGCCTCAGAGATCTAATAGTTGCGCATCCACCCCGAAAAAGTGATAGGAGAGTAGTAAAATATTATTTTTGAAAAAACATATATATTAAAAAAAATTACCACTCTTCCTTCTCCACATTTACTGCTCTAATTTAAACCATGTCACCTGCAGTTCCTATGAATAGTACTACATTAGTTCCTTAATTGATTTGTTATAAAAGGTGCTCCAAACATATTTACAGAAAACATGACTTTGAACTGAAAATAGCCATAAATATCATGTTTCCATAACTATTTGACTTATACAATTGTGAATATTGTGTCCCTCAAGTGGGAATTTTCTTTTGAAATACTTGCAGTCTTTCAGTATCTTTAAGACCTTCAAATAATGATGGAAGTGAAAGCATTAGGAAATAAATACGGAATGGCTTCTTGAATACGCTTTCTAATGTGAATATGGGAGCTTCAAGGTAAATAAATGTATTGTGTTTCTTGTTGGGACTCTACAAAATTGTCAGGAGGTGAATAAAGGGATTTATATCCTTAAAGACAAAGGATTTGGTAGCTGAGAAAACACCAGTAGAATTTTGGAAGGTAGAAAGTGGCAGAGGAGTACAAATGACTCAGCCAGAAGGATGTTGAAACTTAGTTTGGGAGAGGAAGCAAATCAGGAGCAGGCTGTTTTCTGCAGTAAAAATTAGAAAAATCTCAGAAAATAGAGAGAAGGGTAATAAGAGAGTAGGGTAATGAGTACAAGTAAGTATATGAAAAATAGTTGCTATTCTGTAAGAGATAGGTATACCTTCAATTTCTCCACATGTTCAGTTGCCATTTGCTTTCTCAAAACTGGAAGAGAGGTTAACTACTTGGGTAATTTGATTGAGAGATACTCTCTGGGCATTAATTGTGATTATCTACCTGCCTGGATTAAGAAATGCCCAACAGATTAATAAATCACACTTCTGCTTTTATCTGTCACTTGTTTCTAGAGATGGTTGACATGCAGGCTCCCAAATTGTGAGAGAAGGGGAATACTCGCCCTAACTGTGGGTAGCACCATCTAATAGGCCTCATCCTGAATGGAATGAAAGGGAAGTCTGCCTTCCTTTGGAAAGCTTTGTTTTGCTCGAGTGGGGCATCTTTTGCTATTGGCTTTGTTTATAGACATCAGATTAGTTTCGTTAGCCTTTCATTACAGACTCATACCAGCCACTCCAGGAAACTTTGAGGCCTTCAGTTTAGGACTTGTGTTGCATCTTTGATCCCTCTTGTTCTGCGGCTTCCAGCTTCTTAGATGGAAGGCTACTGGATCCTCTGTCCTTGCAATGTGAAGATGATCCATGTACTTTATTGTGCCTCTGCTCCTGTAAGCTTGTCTATAAATCCACTGAATATTGGTCTCATCAAAGTTATTATAGGACAATATTCAAAGCATGTAAGAAAGGAAAGTATATGGTTGGGTGAGGGTGTGTCAAGAAAGCTATGCTCTCCTATTCCATCACAGGAAGCCAATAGATGAAATTTAAAATTCTAGAATCAAGAAATAGCAATGAATTCATATTTATAGATATGGAGGCAAATAAGACAATAGTCAGTATTAGGTCTCTAAAGTGACTACTTCCTGTAGAGTAGAACTATGCCATAGGTCAGAGAGGGGAGGTGCTCTTATATCTTGTGCAACTAAGAGAATTACTTTTTTAATGGCATACATGTATAGTTTTGACAATATTTTTGATTAAGTGGAATTTGAAAAATGATTATTTCTAGGCAAGAATTTGGGAATCTAAACAATGAGCTTTTTGTCATGAGGAGTTAAATGGATTCCTCTTCCTGTCAGCTTTATCCATCCGTCAGATGCCAGTAAAAGAATAACTGTATCCGAAATGCATATGTTTTTGTGTACTTACGTAATTTTAAATTCAGCTTTCATTCCCAAAGCTGATGACAATATTGTCTTACTCACAACTGTGACTCAGAAGAAAATGGTGGAAGATATGGTAAATTAAGGGTAGTAAAACAGGTAGAATTTAATAGCTGTTATGGTTGCAAAAAACAAGTATGAAGGTGGTAGCTTTGTAGATCTGTGAGAAGTTTAGCAAAATAGTAAGAAGTTGGTGGATTTAGGGAGAGCAGGGAAATCCTTAGAAACCAAACAGGGATGTTATTGTCATAGTAGGGAATCTTGATCAGAGAAACATGAAGAGGGTATCATTGGGTGCTGGTAATTGCATAGAGTTTTATGTCTTGACAGAAGTGTAAGGAAGAAGAAAAAGTCTAACACCTATACATGGAATTAAATATACTGAATCTCTGCTCCTTTGCCAGTGTGGAGAGTCTCAGCTGCTGCATGTGTGTGTATAGAAACTCATGAATATCTCTACAGCCCTTTGAGAGACAGAAATTTTCAAGGAATTATTAAAAAATAGACTGTCGACTATCTCTATTGTGTTCATATTGGAATATTTACATAGGCTACCATTTATCTTGTTAAAATAACCCCATCTTTACCTGTAGTTGGGCATAATCACTCTAACAAAGAAGACATTTAGAGAGCATATACAAAACTAGACAAATTATGCATTGTTAAATTGCTAACATTGTTAGCAGAGAGAACCCTGCATTGCTTGGTAATGAACATTCACACATGCTATTTATTATTTTTTAGGCAAGTTTCGGTATACTCCCTAATGTAAGCAATACTACATTATGTTTTACCTGGAGATTGGTTAAATAGTTCTAACAGTTTCCATGCCTTCTTCTCCAGCACTTGGTTTAAATTCGTTCAGGAGAGTTAAAATTGCTGCTCTTTGATTCTTCTCAAGCTAATGAACACCTTGCAAAATATCTAGGCCAGTTTGGTTTTTCACTTTCTTTTTTACTGTTAGTTTTCATAGCTTCTGTAGTGAATACATGAGGGCTTGGTCAGACAAATTGTTTTAGTTACCTTTCTTATTAAGTAAGGGGTTCCCTTTGGGAGGTAGGTAAATGCAGAGAAAAAATAGTTCCTCTTTATGATTACCTAACCTTGCTGCAATTTCATTACTTTACATGCATTAAGCTTTTTAAAAAAATATTTTCATTTAGAGAAAAATAAACTCATTTGCCTTTTAATATGATCAAGCCAGTGCCATGGTCATTTCTCCATGTTTCCAGTTCACAGAGAATGTCTTGGAAGGACCATGAAGCATGGAACTTTGATGTGTCCCTCCAGTTAGCTAAACATTGTAAGTTTTAATTAAGCTTGCTCACATTATGTAACCCAGCCATATAAAAAGAATATAAGATTTCCTTGGGGAAATATTTTCACCATCCTACAAAGAATAGTAGTCAAAGCTCATTCTTAGGCTATGTACTCTTCAACATGGGTTGAAAATTGTGTTGAAAACAATTAGATATGATATATGCATAGGTTTATATTTTGCTGACAGTTAAAAAAACAAAAATAGATTTTATTTTAAAATGAGCAAAAGTATAAGATCAGTTATATTGAATCCTCAATAAATACTTGTTAAATAGTTAAAATTGGGTAAGAAATTTTCTGTCCCTTAGTTTCAATTCCAAGGATAAATATGTGAAATTATTGAGTAAAATGCCATGACATGAAGAAATGACATGATTCAGACATGATTCAGACATGAATTCAGGTTCATGAATGATTCAGGTTCAGTATCGAAACATTTGTCCTTAGATAGAACACATCAGAAAGTATGTATCATAGGTCACATTTATCTTGCAATATTTTCTGGTTGTACCTATGCATATGTGTCAGTGAGGTTTCCCATCACTAGGATGAAATACTGGACACCCACAACTTAAAGGAGGAGTTTATTTGGTTCACAGTTTTAGAGGATTCAGTCTGAGGTCAGCTGGCTATGAGGCCTGCCCATCATGGTAGAAGGGTGTGATGTAACAAAGCTGTTTTGTTCATAGAGGCTAGAAACAGACTTGGGGAACAGTCCCAGAGAGGAAGGGGTAAGGGACCAGATATGGACTTCAAGATCATGTCACTTCAGCTCAACCAGATAAACTTAGAAGTACGCTTTCTTAATCCCATGGGTAGATCCAACACAATGAAGTTGGCAATTAACCATAACCATAACAACACACCTGAACTAGCAGAAATCTGTTGTATGTAACAAATGCACTTTTAATATTTGTACAGCTGAATTTTTTGATATTTTAAAAGTTTTCCTCAATGTGGTTCCAAATCATTCTAATGCATTATGAAAATTCACTTTTTATGTGATTTTTTGACATAGTACAATATTTGGAATATTTTGATGGCACTGTTTCTAGGAAGTACATTTCCAGTTATTATTGCTCAGTGTGCAAAATTAAATGAATATGCTATTTTATTCCTTTAATAATAATAGTTTTATAAATCAGGCGGAACATTGCCAACCCTACAATTGTTTTGTGTGTGATTTTCTGATTAGAAGACAAGGAGAGTTCTTTGGGGGGGAGGTGGTATTGTGAATTGAACTCAGGGCCTCACACTAGCCAGGCAGGTGCTATGCTGCTGAGCTGCATCCCCGGCCCAGGGTAGATCTGACTAACAACAAAATGCAATATTAACAGGGATTACAAAACACTCTGCTTTGTAATTAAAAATATTTCATAAAAGTAAGTATGTACCCAAATAAAATTTTATATTGTTTACTAAAAAATCAACAGGTATTCATGAGTTTAAAAATGACATAGGAGCTACCTTAATAAATTAATTATTTTATATTGAATGCCTGAAATCATTTTTTACAAATAATCATTAAGTATAGTTTCACTGGAGTCAAAAACCTTTCTGATTATTCTAGATTAGTTTTATTTTAAGAGGATAAAGCACATGATATGTATTGCTCTACATTTTGTCTATAAAATGCCTACATTTTTTTCTAAATGTGATAACAGATCAAAAAGATAGTATTGATTTTCTATAAAAAAATTTTAAAGCTTTTAAATTAACATTTCTACTATTGGCACGCATATTTTATTACATGTTTTCCCAGTCCATTTAATAAAAAGTGAAAAAAGGAACCAAACACATTTGACATTTATTGAGTAGCTTTCATATGGCCAGGCACTTTATGCACATTGTTTTATTTCATACAATTGTTTCGTAGACGACAGAACAAAGCTCAGAAATGTTAATTAGATTTCTCAGACAGGCAGAAACTGATCTCTATCCACTTTAGTCCAATTCCAAAATCCCTCTTGATATAACAAACTACTCCCTCTCATGACAAGAGCTTACTGTTCAAAGCTCTTTTATTTACACTTACCAAGTGAAAGTAGTTCTACTGTTTAAGGATTATAATCAGAATTCCGTATTCAGGGTTCCAGACATCAGCTTTCTGTTGTACTCCTTCCTATCCTTAGTCCATGCCTTAAGAGAATATATGTAGGGGACAGGGGAAGGGGACTTTACCAGAACCTCTGCAGTGAGTCCTGGTCTCCTGCGAGCCACGGCAGCACACGGCGAATTACAGGAAAGGTAGAAAAATGAGACTGAGAGAAGCTGAGCTTTGGGTCTGATCAGGGCTGCTCTGGGCGGCAAAGACAAAAGCCCCCAGTTTACCACACCTTTTATTCAGTACCTCGTAACAAATGACTTGCAGAGAATTCAGTACATCCGGAGAAACAAATGTAACAAATGACTTGCAGAGAGTTCAATACTTCACATTGGGATAAACAAGGTGTAACAGAAGGCTTGCAGAGAGCTCAGTACATCTCGGGCAAACAAGATGTTAACAGTCCAAGAACAACGAGGAACTGAGCAGATGTTTGTTCTCCCAGGATGTTTCTTGTCCTGGAGAATCACAGCATCACTGGATCACTAAAGTCTCAGTTGTGACCAGAGGCCAAACTGGAGTTATTCTGTAGCTGGGCTGTAGGCAAGAGAACTAGGCTAACCAAATGATTTTTCCCTAGAATTATGTAGCATTGCTCCCAACAAATATAATCATGATAGCATATGCCTATAATTCTAGTACTCTGGGAGGATAAGGCAGGAAGCTCACAAATTGGAGTCCAGTCTGGACAACTTAGTGACTTAGTGAGGCTGTGTCTCAAAAACAAAAAAAGTGTAGGAATGTAGCTCAATATGAAGGCCCTGGATTCAATCCTCAGACACACACACACACAGAACGAATGAATGTCAACTTTGTCTCCATCAAACTATTTTGTATTCCTTTTATATCCCTGCTTTGTAAGAAAATGGAATTTTCTTCTCTCCTCTTTCCTTTAACTTTTATTCCCAACTTTATGCTTTTCAATTTTGATCTTTGGTACATACATTTTTATATCGGTAGATATCTACAACTGACTATTTGTCTTATAACCTGAATTATTCCTTGTGCCATTATCTATCTATTGACTGAGTCTCAATATTGATTCCAGTAAATATTTAGAATTGTGTACCTAGGTACATATTGTTCATTGAATACCCAGTGAGTGACTTGATTACATTTTGCTTTTCCTTCCTTATGCCACTTCCCCACTTCTCTAAATTTTCAAAATCAGATGTGCATTTCATGTTACCATTCATTACATTTCAGGGGCGGGTGACTAAGTTATTTACACATCTGCTATTTGCCACTTACCAATTCTATCACACATTGATTTATGTTTTACAATGCCGTATAATGCTTACATGCCTTGGCAAGCTAATTCCGGATTCATGGGAAGTTAACTGATACAATTTGTTGTATCTTGCTCAGTCTTTTTTTTTTTTTTTTGGTACCGGGAATCAAACTCGGGTCCTTCTGCTTGCGAGGCAGGCAGCGGAACAACTGAGCTAAATCCCCGGCCTTGCTCAGTCTTGATCATAGTATTCTATACAAGAATAAAAGTCTCTTCAGTGAAACACTATGCCAGTTTTTAATTATTCATTCCACCACTCCTTCCTTCATTCATTCAACAAGTATTTATGGAGTGCTGTATTACCTGTATACTGTCATTTCAGCTGAGTATACAGTTCTGAAACTAACAGTTAAAAATTTTCTGTTCTCATGGACTTTATGACAACCAATGTGCTAAGCAAATAAGTCTATACAATATTAGATAGTAAGTGGTAAGTGTTAAAGAGAACACTAAAGAAGAGCCATGTGAAATGTGGGAGAAGGTTAACATTTTAAATTGAATTATTAATTTAAAATGTGAAAGACTAGCTTAAATATAATCATAAAGCTTATTAATTATTAAGACAGAGAACAAATCAAACAGCATTAACTTTTACCTTCATAGTGTGATTACTGTACATGTTACTTTAATCCACTTTTCTTCCTGTAAGTTTTGCTCTTCTTTCTCCTCCTCATGTAACTTTTTGAAAAGAGCAACACACGCTATGTCAACCTTGAGACCTCCTTAGACCCCTGATCCAGCTTTTGTGCTGCTGCTACTCAAGTTCATTGCAGGAGCATCCGGGAACCCTAATGCCAATGAGTTTTGATTTTTAACCTTACTTATTTGCTCTGTTTTGTTCAATTATCATTGTTTTTTTTTTCTCTTATGTTATTCTTTTGCTCATTTGATTTTGTGTTCTTATTCTCTGTAGATTTCTCCTTTCTTTTCACTACCTTTAAAAAGCTGTCTTTTAGTATTTAAATAATGATACACAAGCACTTTCCCTGGTTCACTTTCTTCTTAAATTTGTATAGTTCTTCCTGGATAATATAATTAATATGTCAAATTAAATTATGAGCAGGATAGAACTGTATCTTCTGTCCCTCAAATCCATATGAGTTACTAATTTCTAGTAGCTCAGATCACTACCTTGTTTGTAAATAGGTGTTCACAGAGGAACAGGTAAAATTCGGACATTGTTTTAGGCCTCAATCCAAACTAAATAGTGTTCTTACAGGAAGAGACAATCTGGTGACAAAAATCACAGCGAGAATACCATGGAGACATTAAGAAAACAACAGTCTTCAATGAAGTGAAAGGAATGGTATAGAACCATACAAATTCACAGCCTTCAGAAGGAACTGGCCCAGTAATAACTTGATTTCAGCATTCTAGCCTTCAGGATTACCAGTCAATCAACTTACATTGCGTAAATCTTCCAGTTTCTCGTACTTTATTATAGTAGGCAAAGAAAACTAATGCAGATTTTGGTACTAGCACCAGGGTACTGCAGTAAAAAATACTTGAAGAAATGCATTTGGGATTGGGTAATGGGGAGATGACGAAAGAGTTTTGTGGTGAACGACAGAAAAGCACTAGAATGTCTAGAAAAAAGTTTGGTCTTGTTGTTAATAGAAACTGGAGGAAAGCTTATCATTATTACAAAGTAGCAGAAGAGTTGGCCAGCCTGTGTTCTGTAGAATGGAAATAGAGCTTGAAAGCAGTGAACTTGGACATTTAGCTGTGAATATTTCTAATAAAAGTGTTGATGGCACAATCAAATTTCTTTTTGCTGCTTTTAGTAAAATTCAAGAAGAGAGATCCATTAAAGATTTGGAGTATAAAGTTTGGGTAGAGATGTAACATGGCCTATCTTATATTTTAAAATATCACTTTGATTACTATGTGAAAAAAAGACTAACTGCATTGTGGGTGGAAGAGAGAGATCAGAAGTCCAAGAAGAGTGATTTAGAAGAGAATAATAATGACTTGAAATCAGTGTGGTGGTAGTAGACATGACAAAAGGTAATTAACTTGGGATATCTTTCAAAAGCAGAGCTAACATAATTGGCCAACATATTGGATTTAAGTTTAAAAATAAAGGCAATGGTAAGTGCTAGGTTAGGTTAAATTTAAGTAATACACTGGCATTTACTGACATCGAAAATTTACCAAGAAGCAAATTTTGGAAAGGTGATATACTTGCAGCTTCAGAAATTTGAAATGTCTATGAGATGTGCCAGTGCAAGCAAAAATTAAGCAAAAATTTGGCTGTATGTATATAGAGTTTCAATGAGATTATAATGCTGAAGACTTTGAGGGTACAGGGCTGCTTGGTAGGACTATTAGACAGGGATTGAATGAATGTAGCTGGTTAAGAGGAGTCTTTGTCCTAAACTCAGTTGTGGTCTAAGATTTAGAGGTTGCAAAGAAGGTGAGAATTCAGCAGAGAAGTTTTAAAAAGAAAAATAATGAAGGAAGAGAGAGATCCAGTGGAGACAGTTGCTCCACAGAATGAGCGAAAGATTTGTTTTAAGAAGGAAGGAACATTTCAAAGGCTTTTGATCAGAAGGTTTGGAAAGGTGAAGGTCATTGTTGATCATACAAGAGTGGTCTTTGGTGGATTATTGAATACCTTCACCTGAAACATGTCTGTAAGTAAACAGGAAATTCTTCTGCTTCTAGCCATATGGGAGCAGCAAGTAGTAAAATAGCTTTCCCATACTAATGTTTGGAATTCGGGATAAATTATACAAAATAATTATTTTTAGAATGAACACCAGGGAGTGTGGGGCTACGATCTGTGAAGGTAAGGAAATATTGAGATCACCCTTAAAACAAACTCTGGAGTAGTGCATTGAATGCTAAGAGGAGGGAGGTGTGCATAAATCAGTTCCTCTAGTCTTTCTAGGGGTCCTTTTGAAACCTGCCAAATGACACAACACACATATTGCAGAATGGAGTACATGAGGCTATGCAGACTATTAAAAATTAGGAAAGAGAAATTACCAGGGAGATGCAAAATAAAAACTAAATCATATGCGCATTTAGGAAAAGTAGTCTTATAACTAAAAAATGTGGCGAGACCTTTTTGAATGCCCCAGGAAATCAGTAGATACTCCAGAAAGGCCACTGTATAACTGCAGGGGCAAAGGAATTCTAGAATAAAAGTACTCTAAAAATAACTCAGCTGAGCTTAAAAGTAAGACTTAATTGATAGGTGAGAGCAAATCTGTAAGTACTAAAGCAAACTACCCTTGTTAAAAGATAATGAATGAATAAAAGACTACAATATAACACACAACCTGACCAGGCTTGAAGAAAATTACTATATATGCACAGGAAGCATATTTGGTAACCTGAAAAAATTATCAGTCAATGTCAAAAGACACAGCAGTGACTGAGGTGATATATTAAAAATCTTTTCTGGGTAAACTTTCAAATATGGTCACAGAATACTAAAGTATGAATACATTGAAGACAGAAATGTAATGTGTTAACAAAAAAGATTCTAAAGATAAAGAATAAACTCAGATAAAGATAAAGGATAAGGTAAAGAGTAAACTCAGCACAAATGTATTGGAGGAAAAATGATAATGATTATAGCACACATACATAAAATACATACTGGGAACATGATAGGAAATATCAACAAAACCAAATGTTGGTTTTTGAAAGTATAATAAAAACTGGCACACTTTCAGCTAGATCTAGTAACACCACCACCAGCACCACCAACAACTAAAATAATGATATCAGCAACAAAAGAGGAGCCATTACAACTTAATGTCACCATTAAAACAATCATTAGGCAGTGTGGACAATTATGTGCCAAAAAAATCGATAGGTCCAAAGAAATAAATTCCTAGATACAGGCAGTGCCACAGTATAGATTATGAAGAAATGCAAAATTTGAACAGATCACTAGTGAGTATGAATATTGATGCAATAATTAAAAAGTCGACAACAGAGAAAAGCCCAAGACTAGATTATTTCATAAGAGATTTCCACCAAACTTTTAGAGAAGAGTTAAAGTCTCAAAGTCTTCCAAAAATTTTGTTTGTTTTGAGCCAAGATCTTCCCATGTAGTTCAGGCTGGCCTCGAACTTACTATGTAATCCAAGCTGGCCTCAAACTTGTATCGATCCTCCTTCCTTAGCCTCCCAACTGCTGTGATTACAGGCATGTGCCACCACATCAGGCTCTTCCAAACAATTTAAAAGAAAAAAAAAGTAACAAACTCATTTTATGAGACCAGTATTATCCAGATACTAAAGTCAGACAAAGATATGGCAGGGAAAAATTCCTGGTAAATATAGATGCAAAAATCCTCCCCCAACAATCTTTGTAAATCAAGTCAAGAGCACATTAAAAAATCATGCATTATGGTCAAGTGTAATTTATCCCTGCCAGGCAAGGATGTTTCAACATAATTAATATTAATAATTGTGAAACCTCATGTTAGCAGACTGAAGAATAAAATTGATAATGACCATCTCAATAAGTTCAGCAAAACATGTCAAGAAATTCAGCATCCTTTCATTATAAAGACATGCAGTGAACTAGATACAGAAAGAATGCAGCTCCACCTAGCAGTGAGATGTCTGCAGCTGAGAACATGGTCAGTGGTGAAAAATCTTTTATTTTAAAAATCAGAAACAAGACAAAGATGTGCATGCTCACCAGTTTTATTAGACATAGTACTGAAAGTCCTAGCTAGAGTCAGTAGGCAAGCAAAAGAAATTTTTAAAAGGCATCTTCACTGGAAAGGGAAAAGTAAAATTATATTTGCTTAGAGATGACGTGATCCTCCAAGACACTACAAAAACAACCTTAGTAAATTAATTCTGCAGAATTGCAGGATATAAATTCAATGTACAAAAATCACTTGCTGCTTTTTCTGTTTTTGTTTTGTTTTGTGTTTTAAGTAGGGTCTTGCTGTGTACTTCAGACTTGCCTTGAACTCACTCTATGGTTTAGGATGGCCTTGAAATTGTGGCAATCCCCCTGCCTCTGTCTCCTCCATCACCCCTGACTTAACTTGCATTTTTATACACTAAAGTGAACCATCTGAAAAGGAATGTAAGAAATATGTCCCATTTTGAATTGCCTCAAAAAGAATAAAATACCGGCTGGGGATTTAGCTCAGTGGTGCCACACCTCCCTTGTTAAGTGCAAGGTCCTGAGTTAGATCCTAGTACCAAAAAAAAAAAAAAAAGAATAAAATATTCAGGAATAAACTTAACCAAGGAGTGAAAGACTTGTACAATGAAAACTATAAAATGTTGACAGAAGAAAGTAAAGGAGCCACAAATAAATGGAAAGATAACTTGTGGATTGCTTGCAAGACTTAATATTATCAAGAGTCCATAGTATCCAAAGTGGTCTACACAGTCATTGAATGCTCTATTAAAACCACATTTGCTTTCCCTTTTTTTTCTTTTTACAAAAATAGCAAATACAAACCTAAAATTTATATAAAGCTATAAAAACATCCAAAATAGTCAAGTGATCTTGACAGAAAAGACAGCTGGATGTAACAGACTTTCCAATTTAAAAATACATTTAAAAGCTATAGTTATTTAAATAATATGGTGCTGGCATGATCACATATATCTACATAGTCCAATGTAACAGAATAAAGAGCTTAAAAATAAAGCCATGTATATAAAGTCACTTAATCTTTGACAGAGTTCCCAAAAATATGTATTGGGGAAAAGGTAGTCTCTTCAACAAATGGTATTGGGAAATTTGGATATCTATATAAAAACTATAGAAATAAGAAAAGAAATTGGAACCCTTACAACATATAGTCATCAACATAAGATGGAAATGTAGAATTCATAGAAGGAACCAGAATAAGCATTGATTTTTTGGATATTATACCAAAAACCAAGGCAATCAAATAATAAAGAGACATATGGGATTGTATTAAATGAAGAGTTTTGCATTTCAAGAGAGAGGAAGGAAGGAAAGAAGGAAGGGAAGAAGGAAGGCAGGTAAAAATCAAGATTAAAAAATAATCTACAAAGTGTGTGAAGATAATTTGAATAGCATATATCTAATAAGGGCTTAACTTCAAAACCATGTAAAGAAACAAACTTCAAATAACTTCAGTACACATTTCTCCAAAGAGATTTGTTCAGTTTTCTGCAAGACCTTTTTACTTTTTCTTTTAAACACGTTTTGGCTATTTTATTCAATTGCTTATATATTTGGGAAAGTTTTATTTGCATATATTAATTTAAATTTTATAATTCAGTTTTACTTCATAACAGTGAATTTAAAAAATAGTTAATGAGATATGTAATTATGTCATTTGCCATGTGCTGCAGATATATTTCATAAAGTGGAAATTGAATTGAAAGTGACCTTTGATAATATCTATGTCATATCATTTTTATTTCATGCTCTCCTTTTGAGAATCTAATTACAATAAGAAATTCTCATAGATGGGTGGTTAATAATTCAGGTATAAAATTTCATCCAAAATGTCTGAGTTTTTTCATGAGTCATTTTGATTTTAGTTCTTTAGTTCCTAGTAAAATAATTTATTTAAGTCCATAGAACACAAACAAATAACTTTTAGGTACTTGAAGTTATAAAAGTTGCACTTTGTGGAGACATTTTTCACAGATTAGATTTTCAGTCAAAGTGACTTTAGGTGAAACGTTCTGTTTTCATAGCAGTAGTAGATACTTAGATAAACCCATAATGTCATATTACCTTCCCTTATTATTATAGCTTGATTATTCCATGTTAGTGTCATCAATACTTTCACTGTTTTCGGTTAGAAATATAGAATATCTTATTCAAGTTTGAATTTATCAACAGGAAAAATTCAATCTATCTCATCCACTACTTTTAGAAAAATGAATTAAAAAATCTTATTTCTGTGTTTTATTGCGTGCTTAGGAAAAATGTTCCTTTTCTATTCATCTCTTAGTCGCGTCATTTGTGAGACACATTACCCAGCACCCTCAAATTAAAGGAGAGGTTTATTTTGGCTGACGTTTGTAGGGGTTTCAGTCCTTAGTGGGCTGGGCCCAAGCTGGGATTTCCTGGATCCCGAGTATGGTGCAGGAAAGCAGCCCAGGGGATGGGCAGGAGCAAAGAGAGGAGGGAGGGGCCTGAAGGGAGGTAGACCCTTTTCAATCCATGTCCACAGTGACTCACTCTTCTGAGCAGACCCCACCTTCTAATGACAAGTCACATATATACACCCCCATAGTCCACTCACCCCCCAAAAGCCCTGCCTTTGACCAAATGAGGCTTTGGGGGAAAATCCAGATATCAATCATAACAATTCTTCATATGACATTTATGTCATAGTCTATTACTCTTTTCTTTTATCATTTAATGATTTACTAGTGGGATTCTTGATGTTTATTATACCTTTGGGGACATAAAATATTAAAAAAATAACAAGGAAGACTTATAGGCCTTTAGAATAAAAACTTCACTTCATTGGTTCATCCACTGAATGTGTTTACTGAGTGTTTTCTATGTGCCAGATCCCCCTTATAGTGTTCTATTTGATGCTCAAAATATCATTGTGAAGTAAATATTGTTTTTTGGATATATCTGTGAAGTGAAAATGAACAGTAGGAGTCAGAGATGAGCTAGGGCTGGCCCTTGCCTTAATAGAGCTCAGGGTTTACTGAAGAACAACTTAAAAAATAGTAAAATTTACATAAATTTAGTAGAATGAGAAGGGAAACGTAGAATATAATGGTGCAGACTAACATAGATTTCAGTCCTAGTTTAACAGCACTCAGAAAAAAGGGCTTCTTAGTCAGTGAGTGTTTCAGCAGGAATAAGAGGCAAGAGGCATGGTTGTAGTGAAGAATGCATGTCCTGGACAGATTGTTCCGTGTCAGAAATGGTGCAGCCTTAGGGCTGGGGATGTAGCTCAGTGGCACCCTGCCTACCTTGCATGTACAAGGTCCTGAGTTCAATCCCGGGTACCACAAAAAAAAAAAAAAAAAGAAAAAGAAAAAGAGAAAAGAAATACTGCAGCCTCAAGAATGGACAGTGTGTCTCATCACTGGAGTAAAGAATACAAACAAAGCCCAGGGAAGTAGTTTGGGGAGAGTTTAATAAAAGGTCTTAGAAGCTTTGTTTAGAAGTTTGGACCAGATTCTAAAGTCAATGAAACCACCTTACATTTCTAAGCAGCCCAACACAGTTAGGTTTTAGTTTGAAAGAATACTACACATGACAAGAATAAAAATAGTGAAAAAACCCCCATAAACTTGAGATAGGCTGACTTGGAGGCTGTCACCCTTCTTCCAATCCATAAGTGGTACCAGGGCTGGAGAGAAATGGACGTATGACAGAAATATTAGAAGGTATAACCAATGAGACCTGAGAACTGGCTAACGCAGGGAAAATAAACCAGAGGAGTTGAGGATTTGTCATCTGATAGTATCATCTTTTGGGAAAAGGAAGAATTATCAGCAAGAAGGTGAGTTCAGGTTGGGCTAAGAAGGTGAAAAGACAACGCTGCACATTGTATCACAGGAGCCAAAAATGAATCATTGGAGAGCCAATCCTTTATAAGCAAAATGCTGCCTAGGGTCAAATAAAGTAAGAATAGTGAGCTGTACAAGTATACTTTTTAATAAACAAAACTTCTGTCTTAAGAACCAGATCTGTAGCAATGTTTTGTTTTGCTTGCTTATTTTGGAAACTCTGTAGTAAATGTTAGCATGGAGGGTTTGTGATTCTAAACCTCGTACTTTCTGATTTAGTAAAAAAAATTGACTAGCACACCCCCAAAAAGCTTAAAATATTGGGAAAAACGTTTTAAAAATCCGTATCTATTCTCTCCCATACCCAAACTCTATTGCTCTACATTCTCACCAATGTCTGATGTATTTAATTTGGTTTTGGCCTTTTCACTAAGTGAATAGTGGAATCTCCCTGTTCTAATTTGCAATTTAGTAATGACAGTGATATTGTGTGCCTTCTAGTTACCTATTTGTGATCTGTATAACTCTTTTGACCCAGTTTCTACACAGATTTCAGTCAATTTTTAAATTGGGTTGTTTGATTTCTTACTATCATTCACTTTTTTTTTAACCCTATCTGGAACTTCAAATTTAAAAAGGATTTCTTTTCAATAGTTTATAGTTGTATATTAATTTTTCTGTCTTTCTGATAATATTTGTGTTTTCATATGTTTGATCTATTAATACTTAATGCCATTATTACTATTATTAGAACCAGGTCTACCTAAATTGTTTTGTTTGTTCCCTCTGTTACTTTTACTTCTCTTTCCCATTTTGTAGTTCTTTTCATTTAATTTTTAAGGCATTCAATTTTATATACATATTAGCTTTTAGATATGAGCTTTGAATTTTTTTTGGTTACTTCTCTAAGAACTATAGTACAAATCCTTATCTTTTCATATTAATATAACACACCCACATTTATACCTTTTCTACTGTTCTTTGGGTTTACTTATTATGTGTAATAATATTTCCATACATTAGAACTTTTACAAAACAATACTACAAAATTTTCTTTTACATATTTATATATTTTAGAGTGACTCATGAATTAATCATTTCCAATACTCTGATTTTTCAAATTCTAATTTTGTGTCTGGTATGATTTATCTGTTTTATTTTTCCCCCATTCCCATGCCCTCCCTTCAACCCCTCCATCCCTAACTATTTACAAAGACTTTGTTTCCATTTTTTCTTTTTCTCATATTTATTCCATTACCTTCTTTCCTTTCCCCTACCCCTCCCACTTCCCTTCCCCTTTGCATCATTTGTTCTGATTTCATATTATCTATTATACCTTTTAGTCCTTATTTACACTTTCATTTTCTCACACTAGAGAAACTATTTGGTATTTACATGTGTGTCCTATTTATTTCACTTAAGAGTATCACATCAATGTGCATTCATTTAGCTATAAATGTCTCTAATTTCTCATTCTTTATGGCAGAGTAATACTCCATTGAAAAAAAGCCATATTTTCTTTATCCAGTCTCAAATTGATGGGCAATTGGATTGTTTCCAAGTTTTAGCTATCACAAATTGTGCTATGAACGTGGGTGTACATATATCACTGTGGTATGATTCTTTTAATTCTTTGGGGAGGATACTCAGCAGGGAAATAGCTGGGTCAAATGGGACTTCCAGTCCTAGTTCTTTGAGGTATCTCCATACTGATTTCCATAGTGATTGCCCCAGGCTGCACTCCCACCAGCAGTGGAGTAGGGTTCCTCTTCCCCCACAGCCCCGACAGCATTTGTTATTGGTTGACTTCATGATACCAGCCATTCTTTTTGGGGTGAGGTGGAATCTCAGCATTCCTTTCATTTGCATAGCTCCAATGACCAGTGATGTTGAACTTTTTTCATATGTTTATTTGCTATTTCTACTTCTTTGTGTGAGAAATGTCTGTTCATTTCAGATGCTCATTTTTGGATTGGGTCTTTAAATTTGGGAGGTCTGATTTTTTTCAGTTCTTTATGGATTCTGGATAGTAGACCTTTGTTTGAAGAACAGCAGGTGAAAATTTTTTCCTACATCATGGGTTGTCTCTTCACAGTGTTGGTTGTTTCTCTTGCTGTGCAGAAGCTTTTTAGTAAGATGAGATCCCACTTGTTGATTGTTTATGCTAGTTCACGCCCAACTGAGGTTTTGTTCATAAATTCTTTTCCTACACCAATGTCTTCAAGAGTTCTTCCTAACCTCTGTTCCAGCTGGTTCAGTGTTTCTGTTTTAATATTTAGATCTTTAATCCATTTCGATTTTAGTTTAGTGCATGGTGAGAGATATTGGTCTAGTTTTAATCTTTGTCAAATTGAAACCCAATTTTTCCAG
>NW_004624798.1:3694881-3714748 GCF_000247695.1 Heterocephalus glaber
TATTTTTAATACAAGTAGTATTATATAAAGTCCCATTTTTCTCTTTTGTTGGAAGGCAGTAATACATGTGATGTTATCTCTCTACTGGTAAAGGTTAGCAATAAAGATTAAATAGTAGTATCAAAAGCATTTGAAGTGCTCAATAAATGGGCACTGGATCTAAGTCATAAAGCAATGTATCCTTTGGTAAAACAATTTTGGACATATTATAATAAATTTCAGAACAGGTTTCATTTCTTCCCTCCTTTTTTACCAAAGCATTGATCTGTTCCTCACAAACACATCATACTTCCTATTTATAAACCAAAAGTAATAAACATTTGCTATTCCTTCAAATGTTTAGTTGAGGTATTGATAAACCTATCAAAATGAATGATTTATTTAAAATTCTATTCTATGTTATCTCAATATTTCCCATTTTAAAACCGTTTGAAATTTCTTTTAGTATTGTATTACATTCCTTTATAGCTGAGATTACATTTCAGAGGAGCTCATTTTATATTATGAAAAGATGAAAGCACCCGCGTTTCACTAAAATGCCTTTTAAAAATGACTGAGTAATGAGTGAGGCTATCAACCCAATGAAATGTATTTTACATCTCAGCGTGAATTTAAAAAGATTATGAACTTTATCTTTCAAAAGGCCCTGGGTTAAGCTGTCACTTGGTTTGTGTCATAAATTAATAAAATAATGGTCCTTAAGGAAGCACACTCCTTCGGTGGGTGTCCCTTTATGATATGACTTTGGAAGTTTTTCCATGAAGAAGTAAAATCAATTCTACCTCCATGGATATGGGCTTGCCTTGTGATTGGTCAGACTAACAGAATGCAGCAGAGAAGATAAGAAGCTCGACATTAAAAGGCCAGTCAGCTTCTGCTGTCCCTTTATTTGGAACCCTGCCTGTGATCTACATGTGCCAAAGCTCTATTTAGCTTCTCTAAGGATGAAAACTTCCATGGAGAATGAGCCTTGTGAGCAAGCACGCCATGTGTCCAGCTCCAAATTTATCAGACACCTCAACGAATTGGACGAACCCCCCAAATTCTGAGAAATAAAATGTTGTTCATTTGTTTTTAATGAGTTACTAAGCATCGGGGTTATAAGTTAGCTATGTAGCAACAGAAAGCAAATAACATTCATTTTTTTTCTAATTTTACTTATTTTTTTCAGCACATGTAGATAATACATCTTAATTCTTTTTTCAAGTCTCTGTTCCCTCCCTTCTCTACCCTCTCTCTCCGTGTCATAGTCTCCATGGCATTCGCAGAAGATCTCTCTAATACCTCTTATCTTTTACTTTTTTCTTTATTTATATTTTGGGTTTCTCACATAAAAGAAATCACGTGATATTTAAGACTGTGTCTGATTTATTTTACCTAACATCATGGTCTTAATGTGCATGCATTTTCCTACAAATGACTCAAGTTTTTCCTTGTGGTGGAGTATTATTCCATTGTATATAAATACCACATTTTCTTTATCCATTTATCTGTTGATGGGCATGTAGATTGCTTCCAAGATTTAGGTATTATGAATTGTGCTGCTATAAGCATAGGCATGTATGTATCACTGTAATATGATGACTTTAACTTGTTCAGGAAGATGCCTAGAAGGGGAAAATCTGGGTCAAAAGGAATTTCTAGTTTTAGTTTCTTGAAGGCTTTCCATACTGATTTTCATAATGGTTGTACTGGTTTACAATCCCTTCAACAATATAAGCAGGTTTCTTGCAGTCTCTCTACCACTAGTTATTTTATTTCTTCATGATAGCCATTCTTTCTCGAGTAAGGTGCAATCTCAGTGTTGTTTAAATTTGCATTTTGTTAATGTTGAACTTTTTCATGTGTTTATTGGCCATTTGAATTCCTTCTGGGAAGTGTCCATTCATTTCAGTTGCCCATTTTTTAATTGGATCTTTTACTTTGAGAGGTCTATTTTTTTAGTTCATTGTATATTCTAGATATTAGTCCTCCATCTGAGGATTGTTGGGAAATTTCATTCCTATTCTGTAGATTATCTCCACTCTGTTGATTGTTTTCTTTGCTGTGCCCAAACCTTTCATTTGATATGATTTCATTTGTTGATTCTTGGTATTATTTCTTGTGCAATTTGGGTTCTGTATAGAAGCTCCTTGCCCACTTACCTTCAAAAATTTTAACTATTTTATTTTCCATCATATTATGTGCCTCTTTTCTAAAATTTAGATCTTTGATTTGTTTTGATTTTAGTTTTGTACATGGTGAGAGATACGTCTCTAGATTGCATGTGGAAGACTAGTTTACCCAGCATCATTTGTTAAAGAAGCTACCTTTCTTCAGTATATATTTTTGTCACTTTTGTCAAAGATCAGATAGTTGAGTGTTCCTGGAGTTGTTTCTATATCCTCTAGTCTGTTTCATTGATCCTCCACCCTTTTTTTTGTTTTTGCTAAAATGAGCCTGTTCACTATAACTCTGTAGTACAGTATTACTTGAAGTTTGAGATTTTCCCATTTTACTTTTGTTGTCCAAGATTGCAGACAACTAATGATAGTTGTGATAATTAATTGCTTTCATTATAAATCATATCCCATTGATAATATTATTAGATGCTTGTTCTTGTATTCTTTTCAATATAAAAAAAATCACTGTTTCAATTTCTACAAGGTACAGGATAAGACATTTTTATTTCCATTCATTTAGTAGCCTCTTCATTTTACCCTAAATAGTGGAATTCTTACCACGAGTAAAATTTGTTCACTTGTAAATGGACATGTTATTAAAAGACTTAATAAATGCAGAAACTTCAAAATTGAATTTAGAAACCAAAACCAGTAAAACAATTTACTTTATAAAATAAATAATATAAAATATATGATGTAAATAGAAAAAATTATGTTGAGCTCTTCGTAAATAGTTCCCAACTCATTGCAAAACCATGATTTAAAAAGGCAAAAAATTATGATAGTTCAGTTTGCCTATTTTGAAATTCAGTCAGATTGAAATCAAGCATGTATTTCTTTCTCCATTCTCCACTTTAAAAATTATTAAAGGTAATCAAACACACAGCATGCACCAAAATAAGGAAACAAAAATGTGTATTTTACTAAGAAGAGATAAAGCTCAAAAGACCTTACGTGAACTTTAAGAATAAACATGCTCTCCAATTAAGAAATTTCACCTTAAAAAGTTTGCTGTAAGTGGAAGCTACCCAGAAAATCAGTGGGAGGTGATTTAATGTTATACAAGAAAATTGATAGCTAAATTTAGACTAAGTAATCCTCTATTACCAGCTCCTAAGTAAAATATTATGTCATCCATGAATATTTGGTTATTATCCTCATGTAATTATTCCAACTGTTGGGTACTCTGAAATTTTCTGACTTCATTTTAATAAATATAAGAAGCTATAAACATCAGTTTGTAAATTTTCATCCACAAGTAAGAGTAAAGAACATAAAGATCTATTAGTCAATGAAATTATGAATTGCTTATGTGTTTTTATTTTCCATGTTTTGATTATGAGATTTTATGCATAACAGAATTTTATTATTGTGCACCAATGAAAGAATCATATTACTATAATAAAGTGTTTACTGAATGAAATCGTTTCTGTTCACAATCAAAACATGCTTAGATGAATGAACCATTATACTAGAACTCTAGGGGAAGTTCTTCCCATAATCAAACAAAGTCAATTACAATAAGAAGTTAAACATATAGCAAAAATATATTTTACGATGTCATTGATAATATTGTAAAATGTGTTTTTCTTATGTAAGTATTATGACTACTATTATGAAAATATTAATTTAAAACACACATACATACACACACACTATGGAGAAATGATTTGACCAAAAAACTATAGTTTCTTCTCAGCTTAGTCACCATTTATTTTTTACTGAAATACCAGAGATTTCAAAGCCTCATTTTTTCCTGCCCAAGGAAGAGAATGTGAGAATATTTCCAAGCAATATAAATATTGGAAATTGTCTTAGCTGTTTCTAAATACCATATGGATGTGCAGGCTTGACTTTCACCAAATGGTGCAGTGTGAATTTTTCATACTGAATGATCGCTTTATTTCCCATACACCACCCACTACACATCATCACAAATTTCATTCTTACAACCTACTTAAGTATATAGTGGTTTAAATTTCTATATTTCAAAATATAAAACACCAAAATTTTTTAAATGTACAATTTTTGATGGAAATCTTTTTTTGGATTTTTGCATTACTATGGAGATTATCAGAAGCTACTTAATATAAGAGCATGTTGAATCTCAACACTCCCTGGAAAGTCTTTACATTTTTTCTGCCTTTCCTTGATATCTTTTTGAAAAAAAAAAGTTAGAATTTTAAAACAATGAAAAAATGTATTCTATCTACCTACATTCAATAGGTGTTAGCATTTTGCCCCATTTGCTTAATCTCTCTCTACACACATTTTCCTTCAGCATGTTTCTCCTGGAAATAAGGAAATTCTGCTGTGTGTTCGCATTATCACTTTTTACCCCTAAAGGGGTTAATAATAATTCTATGAATCTAGTTCATATTGAAATATTGTCAGTTGTCCTCAAAATGTACCTTAATTTTAAAACTTCAGTATTAAAACAAAGTTATAGTTTTATTAGCTTGTCCTTTTGTTTCATTTTAATTAATAAAGCTTTAGATTTACAGAAAAGTAGTATAGGTATCACAGAGTGTTCACATTTAACCTTTGTGTCCCTGTATTTTCTCTAATGTTAATGTCTTATGTAAGCATGCTTAGTTTTTTCAAAATAAGAAATTATTTTTTACTTGAAATATGTTCTTAGATTTCACTGTTCCTAACAAAATTGGTTTTAAAAACTCGTTTTCTTTTTATATAACACTTTAAATTTCAATGTGACGTCCAATTACATAGCCCAGTTTTCTACTCAGGTTATTCTCTTTGCCACTTGATTGATGACATTGAACATCAGGTTTTAATCCTTCTTGTGGGCCACATATAACTTAATTAACTCAAATAATCTTTATGCTTTTCTCCATCACTTCTCAGAACTTTATGGTACTGAAAAGCATTAATTATTCATTCTATTTATACCTATTCTATTACATACCAGACCTGTGAATTTTAGCTGTAAATTAGGTCTCTTTTTGGTGGTGGGGGGGTACCAGATCTGAGGACCTTGCACTTCTGAGGCAGGTGGTGGAACCACTGAGCTAAATCCCCAGCCCTAAATTAGATCTTCGATAGAAAATGTTTTGTGAAGAAGACCAGGTACGTCTCCTTTCACCCTCACTTGCTTATTCTGAACTTCTGAGCAATTGCTTTTCTAGGTCCTGGTGATACAATGATAAACAAGAAAGTCTATTCCTATGGCAATTTTTCTTGTTTTCTTTACTCACACCTTTTAAAAATGACTAAGGCAGTGCACTTTTACATGCTTTCCAGAATAACAGATCCAACTGTTTCTTTTGCATAGAGCTTGTTTTAACCTTATAATCCTCTTTTTCCTGCCTTTCTCATCCTCAATGTATACCAAAATACACAATTCCAATTAGGGCCTAGCTTGACTAGATATTGCTTGATGATTTCAATCTGGTACACCTACAATAGATAAGGTTTTTGGGATTTCTTCAACATAAAATAATTGCTGTTAGTTTGACAATTTCTCTTAAAATGCAAGTTTTACCACCAAGAAAATGACTTCTTAATAGCAGGATGGCCAGTAACTAAACATGACAATTATTACAATGAGATGTTTATTTGTCATTGCCTTAAATCATACTTTGTAAACACTTCATAAGGTGCATACACATATAAATAAATAAATGTGTATGTTTGTGTGAATATGGATTACATTTTACTAAGGGATTAGAATTTTGTTGGAGAAACCATGAGAGGATAATAAAAGTTTTAGATGAAAGCACACAGTTTTATCTAGATAACAAAGTAATTCTGGGAAAATATTGAATGCAGGGGAGAGGACAAGAAGATCTGCAAATGAGTGATTATTTAGTAAGCTATTATAGTTGCTCAGGTGAGAGATACTGAAAAATTGAACCAGAGCGGTGATAATAGAAATGGAAAGTGAGAACAAGCTCATGAAACAGTTTATATATATCCTGTAGACTTAATAATCAATTGACTATGAGAACAGAAGAAAATTATGAAATTGTTTCAGCTTATCTTTTTAACTCTCATTGTTTTATATCCTCTCAGGTAATAAGAACTTCATTTCATAGCTAATTGGTTTATAATTCCTAAGTAGCATAAGAGTTTCTTATGTGTATATGTACACAGTAGCATATGACTTTCTTATGTGTATATGTACAGTAGCGTGTAGTTTCTCTCTACTGACAGCCCAATGCTTGACTCATAGTATTATTTTTATAGCATAAAGATGTAAAACCTGAAAATACACATTAAGAATGCTAAAGATAATATTTTAATAAATTAAAAATATGCCAAATATATGAATTTTTAATAAATATCCATTATTATATGATCATATTGAAACACATAAGGAAGAATTGTGAAGTAGAGGATGAAAATATAGTAGAGCTCCAGAAATCAAAATATGTCTCCCTGTAATTTATTCTGAGTCATAGGCTACTGGTGCATAAAGAGAAAATTTGAAGGCCAGGCTAAGAATAATCAAGGAGTCACAAACCCAATAATCCTCCCAGGACAAATGTGACCGAGAAACCACTCTGAACAGACATAGTGAAGAGATACTGGTGACTAGCAAGGGCATTTGAAATATTAGAGGAGATATGGTTTGCTAGCAAGATTGAACTATTTCTAGAGTGAAAATTATTCTAAATATTTAAGTATTAATTTTCTCTTGCAAATGACCATTATCTTTTTAGTTTATAACAACATAAATTTATTATCTCTTAGGTTCTGTGGGTCAGAATTCCAGGAATTGGTTGTCTGACTCCTCTCTGGTCAACATCTCAGTATTCTGTAGTTGAAGACTTCCCATGTGTTTGTAATCCCCACTGAGAATAGGGTTCTTCTTCCAAGTTCACTATTTTTAGGAGATTTCACTTCCTGATGGATGTAAAACTAAGATTCCTGCTTGTAGAAGTTGCTCTCCATTCTTTGCCCCAGGCCTTTTCTACAAGATGTTGGTCTCTTTCTTGAAAGCCAACAAGATGGCAGTATAGACCCTCTCCTTTCAAGAAGATGAGTCCTTCTTTTAAGGTCAAGGCCTACTAAAGATAAGATCTTTTTCTATCAATTCAAAGCCAACAGACTCACCCTTTGTTATACATTGAGTAACTTAATCACAAGAGTATAATTCCATCATATTTACATGTATTGTCCACATTTAAGAAAGTTATACAAGATATGTACACTAGAAGCTAAAAATCTTAGAGACCATCTTAAAATTCTCTCTAGAACTGCTTTGAAAAGCTTTAAAAAACAGAAAACAGAGAAAGAAAGATACAACCAAACATGCTTTAGCAAGATGTGATGTTACACACAATCCCAGCTTCTTGGGAGGCAGAGGCAGAAGAAGAGTAAGTTCAAGACCAATCTGAACAATATAATGAGACCCTGTCTCAAAATAAGATATAAAATGAGCTGGGAATTTGGCTTAGTGGTTGAACAGTTCTGGGTTCAATCTCCAGTATCAAAACAAAAGAAAAAACAAACAAAGCCTTGAGTGTTAAACTAATCTTAGTAAAATGAAGCCCTATATTTTTTAAATAAAGGAAACACAAGCTAAACATTGTATAAAGTAACATTCACATTGGCTAGTATCAAACAATTACTAGATATTTCAATAAGCAGGAAATTAATTAACAGTGATTTAGGTAGAAATTAAATCTTCTTACATAAACTCACTTTGAAGAAAATAGAATATAGGAAAAGAGATTATATGGAGCACAATTGTCTTCTGATTTATGAAGCCAGCCTTATTTGATTAGGCCAAAGAAATGAGAAACAAAATTATAGAATGATACTTCTTATGAATCAAGGTGTAAAAATTTTCAACAAATCAAATTAATTGATATATAGAAATAATACATTGTGATAAAATGAGATTTATCTTAGATCAAAAAGTCTGTATGTTTAAACATAAAATTCAACATATTTGTACAGTAAATTTAAAAAAGCTGCAGAATCACATCAATAGATGCAGTAGGAACATTTTATTTTTTAACACATCAGTAGCCCCTCTTCATAAAACGTTGTGCATGGTAAAAGTAGAAGGAAACCAGCATTATATTTTTATTATAAATGATATTTATACTAATAGAGTGGAAACTTAATATTGAGAAAAACTCCATGAAGTGTACTCTAACTACTATTCATCTTTGTACTGATAATCTTGTGTGATAAGGAAGGAAAAGTAAATAAAACAGATCCATTGGAAAGGAAATAATAAAAGTGTCTTTATTCTTAGTTTAAATGAATGTTTCTGTTAAAAATTTGAATGGATATAACAAAGGTAGTAGAATTAGTAAATGATTTAGGAAGAACAGGTCAATTTTATTTTTTGTACTGGTAAAGATAAATTAGAAATTAAAATTAATTAAAACCTTTATAATTGTCACAGTATGAAATATTTAAGAGAAATTTTATATGTATAATATGAAGTAAGTGATAAATATTTCCCAAAGAATTTTTAAAGAGACCTTAATAAACTGAAAAGTATACAAGTTTCGTGGGTAGGAAGACTCAATATTATTACCATATTAATTCTACCCAAATTAATGAATCGAATCATAATTATTTGAGCTGTACATAAAGTTTAAATAAAAAGACTTTCATTACATTGTTTTATGCAGAAATAAATGAAACAAGGGAGCAAATATTTAACCATATAAGAATAGGTACACAAAATGTGTCTATATGGGATTTAGTATTACCTAGGAATTGTATTCAAATGAGTAGTAAAATGGATAAACATGATATGAAACTACTTACAATAGGGTAGCAATTCTATTTATAACCTTCATGTACATAATATTGTATGTCATTTTTTAAAGGAATATATAATACTACTTATAATATGGGTTTATTGGTCATTTTTATTTTTACAAAATGATGGTTATTTAAATTTTTTATAGATTTTTGCACTTTCACATTTTCCCTCAAAGTTCCTAATGACCAAGCATCATTAATGTTTAGTAAAATTTGTGAATGGTTGTATCTAATCAGGGAACAGTTTACTTGCTTAATTAAAAGTACAGGTTATATGTATGTCAACTCTTATAATATGTTTATGTAAACTGAAACCATTCCTATTGATACAAGGTAATGTATATGCCTTTTTGAATATGTGAAATTAACATAAATTTTATAAACTGTAGCAAAATCTCATTTAGTATTATACCTTAAGTACTGTCATTGATGTCAAATTCTTATTTAAATCCTCAAGCTGTTCTGTATAATGATCCTAAGGGCTAACACTCATGAATCTGCTAATAGTAGACCTTTGTCTGAGGAACAGCTGGTAAAAATTTTTTCCCACATTGTAGGTTGTCTCTTAGCTCTGTTGGTGGTTTCTCTTGGAGTTCAGAAGCTTTTTAATAAGATGAGATCCCTGTTGTTGATTCTTTGTGCTAGTTCCTGTGCTACTGAGGATTTGTTCACAAAGTCCTTTCCTGTGCTGTCTTTGAGAGTTCTACCTAACTTGTCTTCCAGCAGTTTAGTGTTTCTGTTTTAATATTTAGATCTTTAATCCATTTTGATTTTAGTTTAGTGCATGGTGACAGATAGGGTCTAGTTTTAATCTTTGGTAAGTTGAAATCCAGTTTTTCCAACACCATTTATTAAAGAGGCTATCTTTTCTCCAGTAAAGGTGTTTGGCTCCTATGTCAAAGATGAGGAGGCTGAGTGTGTCTGGAGTTGTTTCTGCATTTTCTAATCTGTTCCACTGGTCCTCAGGTCTGTTTCTTTGCCAGTAACATGCTGTTTTTATCACAGTAGCTTTGTAGTACAGTTTCAAGTTGGGAATTGTGATCCCCCTGACATGTCTCTGTTGCCTAGAATTTCTTTTGCTATTCTAGTTCTGTTCTGGTTCCAGATGAACTTTTGGATTTTTTTCTCTAGTTCTGTGAAATACGCTGTTGGGATTTCAGTCAGGATTGCATTGAATCTGTATAGCAGTTTTGGAAGTACAGCCGTTTTCAGTATATTGGTTCTTCCTACCTAGGAACAGGGGATGTCTTTCCATATTCCTTTTTTTTTTTTTTTTTTGGTACCAGGGATCGAACTCAGGTCCTTGCCCTTGCACAGCAGGCGGCAAAATCACTGAGCTAAATAAATCCCTGGCCCTTTCCATAGTCTTATATCCTCTTTCATCTCTTTTTTCAGAGTGCTGTAGCTCTCATTGTAGAGGTCTTTTGCTTCCTTTGTTAAATTGATTCCTAAATATTTCATTTTTTTGGATGCTATTGTGAAAGGGATTGTTTCCCTAAATTCTCTTTCAGTGAGTCTGTTACTTGTGTACAAGAAGGCTATTGACTTTTGAGTGTTGACCTTGTATCCAGCTACTCTATTGTATCTATCAATTAAGTCTAGAAGTCTTTTGGCAGAGATTTTTGGATCTTCTATGTAGAGTATCATATCATCAGCAAATAATGACAGTTTAACTTCTTCCTTTCCTATCTTTATTCCTTTTATTTCTTTCTCTTGTCTAATTGCTGTGGCTAATGTTTCCAAACTATATTGAACAGGAGTGGTGATAGTGGACATACTTGTCCTGTTCCTGATTTTATCATGAAGGTTTTCAGTTTTTGACCATTTAGTATGATGTTGGCTGTTGGTTTTTCATAGATAGCCTTTATCAAGTTGAGATAAAAACCATCTATTCCAATTTTTTCTTGGGTTTTTAACATGAATGGCTGTTGAATTTTATCAAATACTTTTTCTGCATCTATTGAGATGATCATATGGTTTTTTTTCCTTGACTCTGTGAGTATAGTGTATTACATTGATTGATTTACGTATGTTGAACCATCCTTGCATCCCTGGGATAAATCCGACTTGGTCAGGGTGCATGATCTTCTTGATGACCCTGTGTATTCTATTTCCCCATATCTGACTGAGGATTTTTGCATCTATATTCATTAGGGAGATTGGCCTGTAGTTCTTTTTTGGTTTAGTCTTTCCCTGGTTTTGGAATCAAAGTAATACTTGCTTCCAGGAATGAATTTGGAAGTATTGCTTTTCTTTCAATTTAATTGAAAAGTTTAAAGAGTAGTGGCAGTAGTTCCTCTCTAAATGTCTTGTAGAATTCAGCCGTGAAGCTATCAGGACCTGGACTTTTCATTGTCGGTAAATTTTTAATTACATTTTCAATGTCATTGTTTGTAATTGGGGTGTTTAGAATTTTTATATCTTCTTCGTTCAACTTTGGTTATTCTTATGTATCTAGGAATCTGTCCATTTATTCTGTGTTTTACATTTTATTAGAGTACAGGTTCTCAGAGTAGGTAATGATGATCCTCTGAATTTCTGCTGGATTTGTTGTGACTTCACCTTTTTCATTCCTAATTGCATGTATTTGAGCTTTTTCTTTCCTTTTTTAAATAAGTTGCCCAAGGGTTTATTGATTTTATTGCTTTTGAAAAGTCAACTCTTTGATTCATTGATATTTTGTATTGTTCTCTTAGTCTTCATTGCATTGATTTCATTCCTGATCTTTATCATTTCCTCCCTTGTAAGAGCTTTGGGTTTGTCTTGCTCTTATTTTTCTAGGACCTTAAGATTCAGCATCAGGTTATTTGTGCTTGCTCTGCTTTCCTAGTATGGGCATTCACTGCTATGAATTTCCCTTGTAGAACTGCTTTTCTTGTGTCCCTTAGATTCCTGTATGTTGTACTGGCATTATCATTTATTTGCAAAAACTGTCTAATGTCTTCTTTAAGTTCCTCTGTGACCTATTGGTTGTTCAGGAGAGTGTTATTCAATTTCCATGTGTTTGGAAGTTCTTGGGGTTTCTTCTGCTATTGATCTCCAGTTTAATTGCACTATGGTCTGATAATATACATCGGATAACTTCATTTCCTTTGCATGTACTTAAACATGTTCTATGAGTGAGTATGTGGTCCGTTTTGGAGAATGACTGGTGTGCAGCCAAAAAGAATGTGTATTCTGATTTTGTGGGGTGAAACACTCTGTAGACGTCTATTAAGTCCATTTGTTAAAAAGATTGGTTCTGTTCTAGTATTTTGTTGTTGATTTTTTTGTCTAGATGATCTGCTTATTTGTGACAGTGAGGTATTGAGTTCCCCCATTCTACAATTGTATTAGTGCTTATTTGGTTTTTCATGTTCCCTAACGTTTTTTCTTCAAAAAGAAACTCACAGACTGAAAGTAAAAGGATGGAAAACAGTTCTCCATGTGACAGGAACCTGGAAAAAAAGCAAGGGCAGCCATCTTATTTGCAAACAAGTAAATTTCAAACCAAAACTAATTAAGAGAGACAAAGAAGGTCACTACATCCTTGTAAAGGGAACAACGCAAGGGGAAGAGATGACAATCATAAATATATATGAACCAAACACTAATGCCCCCAACTATACAAAACTTCTGATTTTTTGAAGGGGGAGAGGATTGGGGAAAAAAGAATCAAAATGTATTGTGTACAGGTACAAGTTCCCTATGATGAATGTGATCACTAGGTATATCTAAAATATCCCAATAAAATTAACAACAACAAAAACCCCCTGCTATTTTACTAAGAAATATAAAAAAGGGTTATGAAATTAAAGCTATTTTGCTCTAGGACACAGGATATTTGACTCCTCCTTTGAACATTTAGTTAGTATGATACATTCAAAAATTGTACCATTAAAATAAATATGTAGGCAATTAGAAAAAACAAATTTGATTGTATACATAATATTACTGAAATAAAATATATGTATTTTTCAGATTATTTCCAATCTCAAATTAGGTTAGATTCTGTATGTTTAATAAGCATTCTTATATATAGATTTTGGAAACTATATAATTTTTAAATGTTTACTTAAATCTTTTCTTAGCCATTTAGTGCCTGAATGCCTCACAATACTTGAATTGGCAAAATTTATGATGTGTAAGCATGCTCGTGTGCATGCTTATATATACAGAAACATATCCCAACAAATTGGTGAGTTTATTGATTAAGGAATGGATCAACAAAAAAAAATGACTGGATTATTGAATGCTATCTATTCACATGTTAGGAAAATACATTTTCATATGAGCCAACACAGTCTTGCTTGTAAACGGAATCTAATAAGCCAAGGATACATGAGATATTTAATAAAATTTCTTTAGTCTATATAACTCCCTCCATAAGATAAAAATGAGTAACATTCAGTTTTTTAAAGCAGCCCTGATTTGAGTTGCTGTTCACAAGATCTTTTCCAAAGGATATTTTGTTTCTGTAAATTGAAATCCTGGAATGGATTGGTCTACTGCACGTGTCACTGTTTACTGTTTTTCAAAGAACTGTTACCTAGCAACCGTGTGGAAGAAGCTTCCAGCATTTTCAGGCATACAGAAGCTCAGAAAATACTATGATGCAGACACCTAAAAACATTCTCACTTGTGAAAAGTAATTATCAATTATAATTATTTTTAAAAGCTTTCAAATTGAAAATGATAAAAATAACAATAAAAAGGAAATTCAGAATTCACACACTACTGTTACATTAAATGTTTCACCTTTCCAATCCTCTTTCCCATCCATTGAGTTTGTTACTATTAACAGTTTCAAATCCATCCTTATTATGTTGGTGAGTTTTATATTACTATACCATAAACCTGAGATAATCAACTTAAAAAGAGAAAAGGATAATTTTGTCTCACAACTTTAGGAGTCTCAGTTCATGATCCTCTTGTGACCCTTTTACTTTGTGAAGCAGTATGTCATGGAGGGAGAATATGGTGGAGCAAAACTGCTCAGTTTGTGTTCAGGAGGCAAAGAATGAGAGAAAGTGGGAGAGGGAGGGTTCCCACAATCCCTTACAATGGCATCCTTCCGGTGACTTAAAGGTCTGTCAGCCTCACCTCATAAATAGGATACCTCCTCCTCATAGTACCAAGCTGGGTAGCAATCATTTAACATTGATCTTTGAAGGACATTTTAGATCCAAAATACAGAATTTTCAGACTATTTGGACACACATTCAGGTGTACACATAAGTATTTCTGCAAAATTCAACAATTTTACATAGCAGATTATATTTTAATTGCATAATGATGAAACTATGTTGTTTTGTCACTTCTTTTATTGTCATTGTTCAAGGTAGTATATTGTAATCTTTGTAATCATGCATGATTGTGACAATATATGCTTAGAAATCTGATTAGCATCTTATACTTTTTCTACTTTTTTTCTTGCAAAGGCTTACACTGTAAATCCCATTGTTAATATTTTAGAGGTAAAATAAGGTAGACTCAAAGGGACCAAGAAATTTGTCAGTGACCTGGCACACTCATTAATGACACCACTTGATTGCAGGTGCTTCTGAATTAACAACTGACAGTAATGGAGAGAGATTTAATTTAGAATAAGCAGAAACTTCTAAGTGTAATTTTAAAATAGGAAATGTTGTATTCTACAAAGAAAGGAAATAAGATAGCCTAAGAAAAAATGGACAAATTCTATATATGATAATGGGTTATCTTTGCATAACCAAAGCTGGGCTTTTGCTACATACCTACATCACCAATAAGAAGAAAAGTGTTCAGGGAAAGTTGTTTTGTTTACAAAGAATAATTCAGAAGTTCCACATTTCTATCCATGTCTATTCAGACAAATCCTAGTCATGTACCACATCTATCTATAAAAAGAAAGTGGGTAATGTCATTTCTACCAAAGCAGCCAAACATTCAGCCAAATTGTGGGGATGGGGTTAGAGGAAATAAGAACCTCTACTACTAAAAAGAGAATAGATACTGGAGGAGATAGTTTCAGCCACAGTTTGAATATTTGGACATCCACAAATTTACGCATAAGTTTTTGAATTGAAGATATTTATCCATTCCCTATGAAAAATACTTCAAAGTCTTACCAAAAGCTCCATCCAGCTCAGAGTGTAGATGTCAGATGTAGACATGGCTTCTAATAATCTAGCAACATAAATATTCATACATTAGGTAACTTTCCATTAGCACCACTCCATATGGATATACAATAGAAGAGCAAGTCAATTATAATAAAATATTTTTTGGAAAAGAATGGAAAATCCACTGCAGTCACTATCTTAAAGTGTGTCATATGGCACATTAATTGTTGAAACTTCCAAAGCAATGAGATCTGCCTTTTGGAAAGTCACTCTTTCAACTATTCATGTTCATGTCCCCCTTGTTCATCATTCAGAGTAATCACTACTTAAATTGAAATTGAAGTAGAATTTTTCCAGTCCCTCTGATGTGCCAAGATTGTGCTCAAAGTCCCTTTCTGAGCCCTTTCTTAATCTTTCCTTATTTACTGGCCTTTTTTTTTTTTTGTCCTGCTTGTATGACCTCTTGATTTGTAATGACAGCTACCTTAAAATCATCTAAAACAACAAATTTGGGCAGTAATGAAGCACAGCAGTTGTACCTGATCCTTGCCATGGGTATGGCTTTATTGCTTCGGCTGAGAAGTCTCAAAAGGAGATCTTTGTTAAAAGCTCTGAAAGAGAGTGTCATCCGCTGCTATTTAGAGTAGCAGCGCACTTTTTCAGTTCTGTAAGCGTTCATATTTCAGAGCTCGATTAGATTTCTGATTGCAAGCAAACTGTGTTCTACTTAACAGAACTTTCTGCTTGCAAATTAATTTGATTCTTAACTTAGAGTATCTCTCTATGTATACCTGACTCAAATCACCTAGATGGTATCAATATGCATTAGTATTCATGCCTTTTCCAATCACCTGTTCCAGATATGTCTCCGTAGACATGCAGTTTCTGCATACAGAGGAGAAAATGGATAGGAGAGGAAAATAGCAGTTTCCATCATGAATTTATTCCTACATTACAATCTTCTATAATTCCTTAATTTTATATGACTTAGTCTTCTATTTCTAATTAGATAACTATTTCATAACAACTGCTAGTTTATAAGTTGAAATATTTCAAAAAGGAAATGTAAGTATTGGAAAAGCCAGAAAAATTTCTCAGTCTACTTGCTCACTGTCTTTCTCTACATTTATGCTTCCTCATATGTTTGATAATACTGACTGATAACCATGAAAATTATTCTTTCAAAGTTTTAGACATGTGTTTCTATCATTTCCATTTTTGCCCACCATCCTAAGTTAGCAGCTACTTCCAGGATGATAATCTACTCTTGGGCATATCACTAGAAATAAATGAAAGCCTTCTATTACTTCCAATTCTAATATCTTCTTTCACCACCACCTCCTATCTTTCTAATTAATAACCTCTAATACAGAAACACAACTACCTTTTGACCATACTGATACCTACAGTTCATTGATCTTCCCAAATTACTCTCACTAACTTTGTGTCCTGTTTTTCCTTCTTAGCCTTTAAGTTCCATGGTGCCCCGGGCACATCGCTATGATCCATGCCTATGATTCACCCTCAGGTGACGTGCTCAACATTAGTTGGACTTGTTTGTCAAAAGTCAAACCTATTTGAATCTAACATGTTGTTTACTTAAATTTAACTTCTATGTATTTTATTTTTTTGGTACCGGGGATCGAACTTGGGTCCTTGCGATTGTATAGCAGGCTGTGGAACCACTGAGCTAAATCCCCGGCCCCAACTTCCATATATTTTAATGTGGCAAAAGTAAGCAGGTAAAAGACTGTCACCTAAAATTTCCAACTTCCTCTAATCATTTCCATGTATTTCACTAAAGAACAACAACAATATAAAGCCACATGAAGGGAAATTTAACTTTCATAAACTTCCAGTAACCCATCTCTTCAACCTGCATTTATACCCATATGTTATGCTGTTTCTTCTATTACAAATGAACAAATTTTTACTGCAATATAACTGGGAATGTTCATACGAATGATGGCACATTGTGTTAATAAGATTACTCAAATTTGACTCTATGAATTAGATTTTGAAGAGTTTGAAATATAACCTGAATGTTTTATAATTTATGAAAAGTCATGAACACATTTGCCAGATTAAGCAGCAGTATCCAATAGAAGTATTTATTTATTTATTTATTTGTACTAGGAATCAAACTAAAGACCTTGTGTTTGCCAGGCAGGCATGGTACCACTGAGCTAAATCCTAGCCCTATCCAATAGAAGTATTGATGATAATTGTCAGGTAAAAGGGCTGAAGACCAAGACCAGACCAGGCCACAACAAGCCTTTATTAGGGGAGTAGATCTGCTGGGCTGTCTCTGAACAAAGGAGAGACAAAAGGCAGCATGGCTGGGGCAGGGAGAGTCTTTTATAGACAGGGGTGGGGCTTGTAAGGGCTGAGGTGGGGTTGAGTGAGGTAGTGATCAGGGAGTGGAGGAGCTGGGGACATCACTAGATGGTAGGAGGTGAGCGAGTATTAGGTTACTCTCTAGGTGGGACCAGGGGCATGCTGGGAAGAAGGGTTTGTTCTTTGGTGGGAGCAACCATCTTGGCATGACGTCACACAGGGGAGGGGGCAAGGCACTGTAGGAAGAGGGCGGCTACTATACATAATAGCTGCTGAGGTAGTGGGAGACCTATCAATAATGAAAATGTTTAATATTATAATTAGTAGTAACAGTTGTTACTGAGCTTTTGAAATGTGGCTGGTATGGTGGA
Organism: Heterocephalus glaber; assembly: GCF_000247695.1. The sequence continues at coordinate 3,712,585 of NW_004624798.1, forward strand.
ACAAGTGGACTTTTCATTTGCATTTAATTTTAATTTATTGAACAGACCAGTGTGGTTTGTGGCTACTAAATTGGACAGCACAGTGTCATAAGAGGAATATTGGAGAATTGGGAGACATGAAGGCCAATTAGGAAGCCATTGAAATTAGCCTAGGTGAAAGATGATCAGAATTTGATTACAGTCCACAATTGTTTTAGCAGTATTTCCCAAATCCAGCAAACTGAAAAGTGAAATTACTTTTGTACACTTATTGATTTTAAAATTTAAACTAACTTGAAATGATTTGATATCAGTGTCTGCACTGTTGAAAATATTTCATTTTATGTTTTTCAGTTAAAAAGTTCTTCATCAGCCAGGGATTTAGCTCAGTGGTTCCGCTGTCTGCCTCACAAGCGCAAGGTCAAGAGTTCAATCCCCAGTACCAAAAAAAAGAAGTTCTTCACCTAAAAAAATAATGATATTCTAATGAACTGGTTATTCCCTAGATGTATTTTATAGTGCCTGGTAGATGAACTTATTGCCTTTCTAATATCTGAATAATATTTTCATTGTGAAATCTGGTATGTGATCCTAGAAAATATGGATAAAGTTTAGAATCCTGTAGCAAGAATGGAAATAGATGGGGTAGAAAATTTCAATGGTATAATCAATAAACTCTGGCTGCCATGTGACATTGAGAAATGAGGGGTAAAGTAACATTAGAATTTTTATTTTTTTGTTTTTATAATGCTGGGTGTTAAACCCAGGGTCTTGTGCATGCTGGAAAACTACCACTGAGCTTCCCTCCAACTCAGGTATTTTCAGTTTTTAAAATTCAGCTTAGAGGTTAGTGGTTAGTATTAAAAATTGACCCAGGAGGAAGGATGTATTTAGACCTGAGAGGAGAGATCTAGAGACATAATCAATTCCGTTTTGCAGATTGAGTTACAGTTTTTGTAATGTATGCTAATTAAGACTATTCATCTGAATATTCAATCATTACCCTTTCCCTGTGTCTGCCATCCATAGAGATTAAACAGATTTTTAAAACGAAAAATGAAGAGTGTACTGATTTTAATTTATATTTAACAAGAAGCTTCATAATAATTATATATTTAACTCATATATGGGACTTTAGTTTTCCTGCTTTCTTATTCATTACATCATTTTTACAATAAATATTTTGCAGAACTTCCATACTACTTTGGAATGAAATTCAGTAAATATATCTATACAGTTATTAAAATAAATACTATCCTGGGCAGGGGTTTGGCTCAGTGGTTCTGCTGCCTGCCTTGCAAGTGCAGGGTCCTGAGTTCTATCCCCGGTACCAATAAATAAATAAATAAATAAATAAATAAAATCCCAATTGTAATATAAATCAGAAAGAAAAGGGAAATAATAAAGAAGTATGTTGTTCAATATGTAAGTGCTCAAGAATGAATACACAAATAATACAATGGAAGAGAAAGATACTTATGCCAACAATTGTGCCAGAAATTGGTATTTACACTGGTAGTAAATAGTAATCAAATGTCTTAAATTTATATTAATGTCTTAAGATTCTACACAAAATTTTTTATTTCTAAAGTGATTGTGTCCATAGACAGTTATATGTGTGTGTTACTCTAAAACACTGCAACACATATATTGTTTATGTGAAAAATCGCCATTATTAATGGTAGTACCTGTGCCTTTACCTTGAATGGTTGATGGATACTGTAAAATGTTTACCTGAGTAACGAAAGGCAATTGTGAACACAAAAATGGCTACCAGAAATTTAGTAGTCTTTTTTTGCTCCCAGTTCTCACGGATTATATTACAATAATATCAATTACTACAGTTTTTTTAAAAAAATTAGCCAACACAACACAGTCCTTCCACATCCATCCCTTACCAAGTTCAGATGTGCACAGTGATTAAGAAAATGGGAAGAGAAGAGACCAAATTTTTTTCTTTTCACTATTGAAGGAAAATAAAACAGAGTATTTTCTTTTTTCTTCTTTTTATTAATTATATTGGTACATTTAAGGTATAGAATATAATGACATTCATCATTGGAAACTTGCACATTTACATAATCCATCTTGGTTCTTATTTTGTCCCCCTTCCCCTGCCCTCCCTTCAACCCCTCCACCCCTCCCTATCTACAAAGACTTTGTTTCCATTTTTTCTTTTTCTCAT
>NW_004624798.1:3725644-3774427 GCF_000247695.1 Heterocephalus glaber
GGGGAAAAAATAAGAACCAAGATGCATCATGTAAGGGTAGTGGGAGGGGCAGGGGAAAGGAAAGAAGGGAAAGGAAAAATGATGAGAAATGGAAAAATTGGAAATAAGGTCTTTGTAAATAGGGAGGCATGGAGGACATGAAGGGAGGCGTAGGAATGGGGAAAAAATAAGAACCAAGATGCATTATGTAAACGTACAATTTCCAAGAGAAATGTAATTGTGTTGTATACCTACAATGTACCAATAAAAGAATTTAATACAAAAAAAATAAATTACATGTCAGACTCATTATGGAATTGATATTTCCTCAAGTGCCTGAACAAATTAAAGCAATAAACATTCAAGTATCTGAGATATGAATTCTCAGGTAGAGGGAAAAGCAAAAACTGTGAGATGCAAGAAAACAATTCTGATGATTTGAAAAATACTTCTGATGATTTGAAGAACAGTAAGTAGCCCATTGTAGTTACAGTAAGTTGAGGAAAAGGACAAATATTAAAAGCTGAGATGAGAAGAGAAATGGCACCAGGTCATTTGGACTTTTACAAAATATTGTATGGATATTGTCTGTCACTCTCAGTAAGATATCATTGAATGGTTCTAAGACTCCCAAGTTTTGATCAGTATGTGGTCTGAAAGTGATGAAGGAATCTGCATCAAGGACATAAATACATGAATTTGACTTTAATTGGCATATAAATATTTGGAGCAATGAAACTATGTAGTGAAATCAAGGATTTCTTGAGATTATGGAGCCATGCCCAGCCATAGTGAGTTGTCTTTCATTCTGTCATTGGCTCTGTGCATCTGCATCAGTCAGATTCTGTAATATCTTAGTTACTTATTGCTCATTGCTGAGACAAAATACCCAACATCCAAAGTTAAAGGAGGAAAGTTTCATTAGCTCACAGTTTGTAGAGTTTTCAGTCCCTAGATGGCTGGCTCTAAGTCAGGGCAGTATGGCAGAGGGATATCACAGAGGAGAAACAGTTCATGGTATGGCAGGCAGGCAGGAAGCAAACAGCAGCAAGACTGTCTTTTCTCTCTCCCTTTATAGTCCTTCCAGGCTATAAGACTACTGATTGGTTTAACCCACACCCAGGTGAGGCTTCCATCATCTGTACCGAGAACTAAGTTAAACCCATTTATCTATCACACATCCTTAATCCCAATATCACACACCCTGGATCCAACCACCTCAGAAAAGCCTCACCTAAGAATGCTTTGGGCGAACATCTTGATACAAGCCATAACATATAAGTATCAAAATCAGCCTTTCAAATGATGTCAAGTTTGAGTGGTTGAAAGGAGCCAAGAGAGATGGTTGTAGACACAGTAGACAACTCCAAACTATATGCATTTAGGATGGAATGGGAAGAGTCTTAGGCTTTATTCATATAAAAAGTTTGAGAAACAATGTTACTCTCCTTACATATATAATGGGGAGTAAATTATAACTTTGACATTTTAGCAGAACCAATTTTACAATGTAATTTTGTAAATATGTTCCTCAAGGGTGGTTATTTCATAAGAAATCTTTCATTACTGGGAAAATATGTTATTAAGTTTTATTTATTGTTTCAAAAGTAATGTTTTAAGAATGGAAGAAAATTTCAGAATACTTGGTTCATATTAGTTTTCCTTAGCTTTCAAACTTATACTGTACCTCTAATCAAGAGAAAAATATTTGTAAAGTTATAGAGAACTGGTTGTATTCAACTTTATATAATGAGTATTTATTCTTCAGTAAATTTTAGGTCTTGACAAATAATTATTTTACTAGATATTGCATAAGAATTTTGAAAAATTTGCGAGCATCACGTGAACACATTAAGCCAGAATTTGGTGTAATTAATTTGTGTGTGTGGTAAATAAATTGTAGTTTTGTTATCATACAACTGCCAAATTTGTGTTCCAAGGAAGAATTAAAATTTTTGGATGGATGTTAATACTTGCCTTGGAAAACTAAATTACATACTCAAAGAAGTTTGAGAAATACTAGCTTAAACACTGTTTTTAATCAGTTTTCCCCAATTTTATTTGAACTGATTTTAGACTCACAGAAAAGTTGTAAATATGGTACAAAATATTACTACTTACTCCTTTCATAAAATTTTCTCTAATATCATACATTTTGTAGTAATAGTACGATTATCAAAATGAGAATCTAAAACAGGTACAGTATTATTGTCTAAGTTATTTACTTTGTTTTAATTTCTTCAGATTTTCTATTAATTTAAATTTCTGATCTAGAAACCTAACCAATGTCTGTATTGTATTTAGCTATTTCTCCTTAGCCTAGTCCAATCTGCAATAATTTCTTTGGACATATCAGAGTCAGTTTAAATTCATGACTTTTTATCCATACACACAAAAAGATATATACAGAAATACAGATCTTCATTAGTTTGTGTCTGTCACAATATATGACACAAACTTTCTGGCTCTTCCTGAATGAGCCTAGAAACAATGACACCCCAGTAGCAATTAACAAATTTAATGCTTAGATCTTGATTACTAAAATCATTCTCCAAAAGCAGTACCTAATACCCCTTGGTGTATTGGTGAACTGAAGGATGGCGTAAGAAAGAAACAAAATGAGCCCAGAAAATCTTGTGATGCCAGAAAGTAAGGAATTTCTCAGAATAGTGTGGAGCTTGTCCCAAGAACTCAAAACCCAACATAAATTAGTTCCAAAAAATTTGAGCTATAAAACAATAATGGTAACATTAGATTTTAAACCCTAAAATAAAAAAGGAGGCCATACTGATTAGTAGTGTAATGTAATGTAATGTAATGTAATAACTAACTAATAAGGAAAAGGGATAGCTATTTCTTACTAAAGAATTCCAACTAACAATGAAAGAGGAAAGTATTAAGTCACTATTAGGCAAACACCATAGTGTTATTCTTATGATTACTCTCATGGGTGCTAATAATAGTGTGTGAGAATTCAAGCAGAAGCTGTGTACTTCTGTTGTCTTGACATATCACACCAAGATATTTTATAAGGATGAAGAAAAAAATTGTAACTTTACAATAGAGAAACTGGCCAAATACCACCTTAAACAAGGGACTAAGGTAATTCACCAATAAAAAGATATGTCAGAAGACCTGCCACACCTATTGAGTGAGGCTGAGTTAAATTGCCATTACTGAAAAAAAAAAAGATATATCAAATTTATGTAGCTCTTCTCTTGATACACTAAGAAGAACACAGCATTTGTCATTCTCCTTTCAGTATGCGTCTTCATTACTTTTCTCATTGCTGATTCCAAATACCCAACACCCAAAGTTAAAGAAGTAAAAATTTATTTCAGCTCACAGTATATAGAGGTTTCAATCCATATTTGGGTGACTCCAAGGCATTCCAGCATGGCAGAGGAGCATCAAAAAGGAGAAACAGTGCATGGCAGGGCAGGCAGAAGGTAGCAAGTAGCAGCAGCAAGACTGGCCTCCCTCTCTCCCATTATATTATATCCAGGCTGTAAGCCTATTGATTGGTGCTCCCCACACCCAGAGTGGGACTTCCATTATCTACTCCTTAATCCTAGTATCACAACCTTTATCCACATTCATGCATCCCAATCCTCCTTTGAAAGATTCACACGTTAGCTGTCTCCTTTCCTGAAGAAGGACAGCTGCTTATCCCATGGCAGCCAGGAAATAGAGAAGGGAGGAGCAGGGGACAAGAATCCAGTCTTCCCTCTTCCAGGCACATTCTCAATGATCCACTTCACACACTCCCAGCCTTCTTTGAAACTCCCCCCTATGGCTGTATGAGGCTTTAGGGGGGCATCTAGATACAAGCCACACAGCCTTTCTACCAAGATTTCCTAATCATGAGAAAACATCAGACCCACCCATATCGAGAGCGTCCTACAAAGTAAGTAACCAATGCTATTGAAAATGTGAAAGTAGTGAAAGACAAGGAAAAATTGAGAGTTTAAAACTTTATTTTTAAATATTTTACTTAGCTTAATTTACACATCTTTAGATAATATTTTGATTGGAAGAGTTCTCCCAATAAAATCTTTAAGAAAATATATATTTTGAAAAAACATAGACCAAAGCAAAAGGAAGGCAAAACTTTTTGAACACACAAAAGATCTGGGTCATAGTAGTCAGAGAGGGCCAGTGGTTTTTGGACCCTAGGTCAATGACTTCAGATAAAAATCAATCACGAGTCCTCCCATTTCTCTTACACCCAGACATCCAGAGTATCCAGTTTTGATCACTGTGATGAGAGAAAAGGAAAATCCAATGTCATTGCTGCCACCAGGAAAAGGTTGGAGTAAAATCATTAGGGAGGGAAAGATAGGTTAGAGGGAGACTTTCTCCCTTTAATCCTGAGCTTCCCACAGAGGGCCTGGAGAGTCAGGTGTCATGTGGATGGAAGAGAAAGTTTCTCCGAAGTAATAGGGATTATAATTACCATCCTGACTGCCAGAAAGGAAAAGAAAAAAAGGGTGGAAGAGCATGTTCAATGAGCTATCTTTAGCTCTATTGGAAATTTCACACTCAAAAATTATGACAGAGAACTATATTTTAGAATCTGGCAAATCTAGTTCAGTCACTATTCTCCTGTCTGTGAATAAAATAGAATGCAAGTGAGCGGTGAATGGCACTTTGATTTCCCTTTAATGTGAAGCACACAGACACACATACACAAATTAATGTTTTAATGTTTAAGTTCTACACATCAGCTAATTGGGATATACAATTTGAATTATATTTGATATAACTTTAAAAATCCAAACTATGATTTCCATTACTAGAGTATTGTGTAATTTACAGTTGCATCCGTCATGTATGAAATCATTAACAGGTTGCTTTTCCGAACCTCACATCACCTTCCAGCTGTGGCTCCACGCCATTAACAACTTCATAACCTTCAGAGAGCAGCAAGTGGATGCCTTAGTCTGCTTTCCTGTCTTTGGGAAGGAACACCTGACAGGTGCATCTTAAAAGAGGAGAAGTTTAATTTTGCTCACAGTTTCCAGTGAGTTCGTTCACACATTCGCTGTCTCCTTCCCTGGAGAAGGACAGCTGCTCATCCCACGACAGCCAGGAAATAGAGAAGGGAGGAGCAGGGGACAAGAATACACTTCCCTCTTCCAGGCACATTCCCAATGATCCACTGCCAATTAGTCCCCACTTCCTAATAGCACAGGTGGACTGAGCTCAACGATGAATCCACTCATGAGTTTAGCACCCCAGGACCCAACCACTGTTCAAATAGATGAGACTTTGGGGGGCATTTTAGATCTAAACCACAGTGGTGGTGAAATGGCCTTTATCAAAGGGTGTAACTAAATACATAATGGCCCCATGCCTCCTCTGGTCTCCTGTACTTCTCAGGTAAACAGTGTCACTATCCTTAATCCAACTGGTGACAACGCCAGTGTCACCTAGTGGTCAGTCTACTGGTAAGCCTTCAGTCCATGACTAACACTAGTTATTAGGGCACACGTCTGCTCTGCCTACTACCTTGCAGGCTTTCCTGTGAAGGACCCCGACAGGATACACCTGCCTCTTACTCATCACTTTGATGTCACCTTGGGCTCTCAGATGGCCTTGAGCTTATGTACGGGCTCAATAATATATCTAAGAGACTTTTATAGATTCTTTGTATTCCAGACATATCTTCCTGTGTGTGTGTGTATGTGTGTGTGTGTGTGTGTGTGTGTGTGTGTGTGTGTTTATACGGGGTGCTGCACTGGCTCTCATCTGGCTACAAAAACTAATCATATTGCACTGCTTCATGCTTCAGCATAGGCTGCTGTTTAGCTAACTACATCCCAGGAAGGAATGTGGTATTCCGACATCTGAACTACACAAAAAGGCTTCATTTTTCTTTTGTCCCATATCTGTTTCTTTCTTCTTACTATGGGTATGCATTTCATTTCATCAAGAAACTACATAGGAGTTCACACTTGCTCTTCTAAAACTCCCACCTCTGCTACTCTGCTCTTAACTGCAGAGATTTTCTTGGCTATGGTATTAGTTTGCTAGGGGTCCCCCACAAAAGACCAGCAGACTTACACAAAAGAGATTTATGTTCTCACTGTTGTGGGTCTAGAAGTCCTAGATGAATGTTCAGTTTCTCCTGAGCCTCCTTTTTCTTGGCTTGCAGACGGCTGCCTTCCTGCTGTGTCCTCACGTGCTATCTCTTCTCTGTGCCCACATCTCCAATTTCTTTCTTTTTTCTTTTGCCTGACTTTCATTTTCCTATGAGGACACGTGTTCATTTGGTTCCGGGCTCACTTTAACAGGTTTATTTTAATTTAAACACTTCTTTTTAGGTTCTATCTCTGTCGGCATCCACATTCTGAAGTACTGGGGAACCAGAGTTTCAACAAATGCATTGTTGGAGGGTACACTTGAGCCCATATTGAAATGGGAAATTTCAGGTTCTACTGAAACACAGCTTCAAGTTGTTCTTGTTTTCTGTGTGTCACTAGGTCTGCTGGCTCCATAGAAGCCCCCTCTGATTATGAGAACTTAAAAAGATCATGTGGCTCTCTATCCCTAGTGGTCATCTCTTCCATGACAAAAACAAAAACAAAACGAAATAAAACTCACTACAAGCCTAGAGTTATGAAGTAAGGCAAACATAAGAAAGGGAAATGATAAACTTCTTAAACTTACTCTAATTTTTTATATTTCCAGATCCAATGAAAACTAATGTATGCCAAAAGATAGGCAGAGGAAGGCATTTTATTAGGTATATCTAAAATAGTGTAATCTATGTAACTACCTAGGAAACACTACCTAAGCACACTGATTAAAAGACCAACTGGAGCATCAGACATAATTTGAGGGATCCGTGTATTGCTGTGGCCTTATGTTCCTCTGCCTGGACAGCCTTTAATAGCTCAGCATTCACTATTACATTAGATCTTAATAGTTCTATGTAAATATTTCTTTAAGATTTTCTATGCTCTATGCTCTGGTACTAATTTATTTTTATATCCTTACCTCCCATGATTCTCTTATACATTGCTCATTCTCCAAATAACATGATCCTAAATATACTTTGGAGTTTCCGCCTTCTATATCTTTTTTAAATGCAGTTCTCTGTGCTTTGAAAGCATTTCTTCTGCCTTCCTAGAAGATGTTTTTAAATAAAAAATCCTATCTTCTCTTGAATATTTTTAAACTTCCCAATTTAATGTGATTTTTCCCTTCTAAGAATGTACATATAACTCTATTATATTTTGCCAGGTTATAATTGTAGTCTTTTAAATTATCTTTATTTTTCCCTACTTAGTAGGTTGTAATATAATTCAAGTTAGAGAACATGCTTTACACATTTTTACACATTCTATAATGTTTCTCCCAACACAATTGCTCAATAAGTATTAGGTAAATTACTGAAGTAAAAGATGCATTAAAGGTAATTATTTGAAGCCCGACTCATATTTCCTCTTCAGTGTTTGCTGAAAAGAAAAAATAATGCTCTCTCCTCTACCTGTTTCTTTAATTACCTGGTGTCCAAGATAAATTCTTACATTTATGTGTATGAAAACCATACTGCATGTCAGCACCACAGATATTTATTCATAAAATTTGCCACTGAGAAAGGGTCAAGTCAGACATTGAATCTCAACAAAAAGTGTGAACATTTCAGAAGTCACACGAATGTGAATAAATTGTATAGAATGGAGATATATGTTTCCCCTCTCATTTAAAAGAAAAGGCAATTAGGGCTGGGGATTTAGCTCAGTGGTTTTACCGCCTGCTGCGCAAGCGCAAGGACCCAAGTTCGATCCCCGGTACCAAAAAAAAAAAAAAAAAAAAGGCAATTGTAAACTCCAAGAAATCTAAACTCTAACAAAACAAATGAGAAATTATTGGAACATTCTGGAGTGGCTCAGGGGACTGACAGAAGGGCCATGTAATTAATTATAGCACCCCCCTGGACTCTGTGGTGAACACCATAGCAACAGTGAGAATAATCTAATCACTCCTTGCAGGTTTTTCACTTGTAATCTGAAGGGGTGATTTATTTATAAGTAGTATGAAAAATACAAATATTTTCATCTTTAACTGTAAAAATTGCTGTACAGAATTTATAGTTTTGGAGTAAAAGTAGAGAAAATATGGAAGAGAAATGAGTGGCTCATATCCTCAACTTACAAAATGGAAAATCAAGTCTGTTTCTATACCTAGTGGAACAAAGTTTTAAGTATGTTGAGTTAAAAAGTAACTAGTACAGCACCGGGGATTTAGCTCAGTGGTTTCGCTGCCTTCCTCGCAAGCACAAAGTCTCGAGTTTGATCCCCAGTACCAAAAAAAAAAAAACCCAAAAAAACCCAAGTAACTAGTACATCTGAAATTGCAACTTGACAATGAGCCACATTCTTCTTGTAGATAGGTATCATTTGGCGCCCTCCATAGCTTTTTTTTTTAAAATTTTTTCTTTGAATGTGTGTTTCAGTGGACAGGGCAGCAACCAACTAACCACAATTCTGAACATTTGATCTGGTTTATATTTTCACTTTATTGAGCTTGCTCTGTATGAAACAATTTCAGAACACTGCTAAAGGAAAATTAAAAATAACAGTATGATTATGAGAACTGTCCTGAGGAATTTTGTTTTATACGTCACAAGATGAGATCAATGTATATAACTCAATGATACAGTAATAAAATTTGACAACATTAGCAAGAGATACCTTAAAATTTTTCAAATCAAGCTTAGGACTTGGAAAGGTGTGTTTTTTGATTTTTATTTTTGATCAAAATTTGAGGTATAAATGAGGTAAAATGAAAAATATAATATTGAATTGACTTAAGGTATTGTGGTTTGGCATTTCATTCATTCATTCATTTAGTCATTCCATAACAGTAATCACAGGTACTGTGTAAGATACTGTTAGGAATTTGGAAAATACACATGTAAATATATCATGATCATAGCAGTCATAGTTTGAGTTGTGATAAGTGTAGGGAAGCATATTATTTCAGAATTATTTATATGTGGATTTATAATGTTTTATAAATTTTCCCTTATAGGTTTACTAATAAATGTGTGTGTCACTAATAGATATATGCTTTAATTATGGTAAGATGAGTTTGTGGACTTTGACAATAAATCAAATGACAACATGGAGAGGTAGCAAAAAACCATTTTATAGTTATTTTTACAAAGGCAAACCACCCCCCCCATCATAAAATGTAAATAGCATCAAAAGGAGCTTCCCAAACTCCTGTATCTCTAGATATTAATATTTATGGAATGTAACTACCAGAGAAGGCACAATGCTTCTCTAAACTGAAGTTCCAGGTACAACAATGGAATGCCAGTGCACGAGTCTATGAAGCCCTAGAACACAGGCTTGTGTACATGGTACTCACTAAGTGAGCAGAGTCTGCTCAAAGAACAAAGACAAAGTACATTTTGGCCAACAATTTTTATTACTGCTGAAGTGGAACAGTTTAAAATCAGGGAGCTATGACTTAATAATGAAGTTAAAGCACTGAAAATGCAGTTTCATTATGACACATTAATTTCTTTTTTCACCTGAAAAAAGTTTTAAAAGTTAGATGAAAACTCAGCAGAATTTAAAGATTTTATTTGCAATAAATAATGGGAATTAAATGGGCACTCCAAAAAACTACATTGAAGAGTTTAAATATGAATTTGGTCACCTCTGTGTGCATTTAGCCTTTTAAACTCAATTTTAGAACTTTTTCATTCTTGGTAAAATAGATCATATTCAAAATAATGTTCTTTGTTAGTACTGCTTGAAAACTATACGGCATTTCTCAATTCTCTCCAATTTCACAGCAATATTCCTTATCCTGAGAATGGCAAACAACTTTCCAGTTCCATCTAGTGGTAGAAAATTGATTGCCATCCTCTATACTGTACAGAAAATTTTCAATCTTAGAACTTAGATTTCTGTTTTGATGTCTGATAACATAAATAATTGAGGAAGTTCTGCTATTCAAAATGATTAATGCATAAATCTCTAGTAGACTGAGGTGTCTGAATATTGCTTTTTATTGCTTCAATGTAGAGTTTGCAAATATGTTTCATTCTAGATAAGATTACCACATACCTGTAAAGTCAATTTTATCTATAGAATAACAAAAATAATGTTCTTACAAAGTTATGGTAGCTGCTTATTTTTTAGCCTTACCTGATTTGGAAGCTTTTGTGCGTCATTCATCCTATCCATTATGATCAAAACTGTAACAACACAGTCCACAATTTGTCAGAATTATTTCTTATATCTGCAGTGGTTAAACTCTTGATAAGTAAATACAAGGTTAATACCATTTAAATATTCTAACTTTTAAACAAGTAAAAGTTTGATACCATTTTGAATTAATGTAATTCATGTGCATTTGCAGAAATGTACCCTGTGAATTATATAAAGAACAAACTGGATTAAATGGGACATTATATCCATAAAGTACATTAATTTTAATTAGATTTAAACCTTTGATTGATTATTTTAGACTTTTAAAATCTACTCTCAATCAATATAAATTAATAAAATACATATTGCTCTTTAAAAAAGAACGTTATTGAAAACTATTTTGCTTTATTTTTATTATCAAGTATAAACTTAAATAGCATTCATTTCCTATGGCAAAAATTTCATAATTATATGTAAAGCTTTTCATTCTCTATTGAAAAATGGATTTTATCTCAAAGTTATCTGGTGACAAGGTACTCTTTATTTCCACTGATGTGAAAATAATCTAGCTTGACAATACAAATAAGCATATAATGGCAAATCATATGTCAATCCATGTCAATCTGAAACTATCATGTGTTTAACTATGTTATTTAGAATCAAAGAGAACAAAATGTTCTAGAACAACCAAACCTAACAACTACAATATAGGAGTGTTTAAAACAACAAATATAATATTGTGAAAGAGGTGAATTTTCACTAATGACTACATTTTACATGTTTAAAGGCAGAGCTTGAAAACACTGACATTGTAATTTACCTTTAGTCCAAAAGCACCCTTTATATACATAAAGAACAGATGAAAGTTAAAAATCAAATTTTATATTCTGACATTTATTAGTAGTATAAATTTATTAATATAAAGTTCATAAAAATACATTCTCATTAGATTAAGGATTTATGCTAATTTACTTAGTGGGGTAACAGTATATTTTGGAAATAGGAACAACTTCATTATACTGTTTTTGGAACAAAAAGTTCCAGTTAAATTCTTCACTTCTCCCATTGAGAAAATTTGATGCAGGAAAGCTTTTGAAAACAAAACTACGTAGGGTTATTTCACTGTATTCAAAGGTCTATATTATAATGCATTTCTGCAAAAAGAAGATGCAAAACACTTAGTAGCTAACAGGCCATTCTCTACTCATTTGATTATACTGAAGTGCAGGAGACTTGTATGTGAGTGAATTCACTCGTTGGCAATAAAAACACATTTGCCTTGAAGGTATAATTTTGGATTAATAAAGAATGTATAACTTATGTTTGAAAGAAATTCAGTTGTCAAATTGATTTATACACAACCCAAAAGTTAGCTGGAATAAGTAACATCTCTAACTTGAAAACAATCAACAGAATAGAACAAGCATAATATTTTTAAACTAATTGCTACTATGTCAAAAGAGGCTTTTTTATTGTCCCAGGTTTGGTGATAATTGCTCAGAAAAGAAGACAAAGAAGAGTAAAGTATTCCATTTTATTTTGTAATATTTCTACGCTTGTATAAAATGATGATCTGAGAGACTGACAGAGGACATGTTGCTTTTGCTTTTGCCCCAGCCAAGTGAGCTGATGTCCAAAAGAGCTACCTATTACTCCTGGAGAATGAGGCGTCTCCTGTGTGTTGGAAGTAGCATATCATCGCCAGTTTGATATCTGTTTGTGGAGCTCTCTGTGATTATTTGAACACAAGGACAGGGAATGATGCCAGTGCAGAGGATAGAGGAGCTGTGGATCAGCCCAAATTCCCATGCATGTGTTTCCTGTAGCACTACTGATAACTTTAAAAAGTTTGAGTTAAATTTCTACTGTTCCATATATTCCACAAGGTGAAGAAACTGAAAAAGCCAGAGGCTATGGGATGTTCCAGTTGAAAGAGAGTAGTTACCAGTGATAATATACAGAGACACAACCTCTTACATCCCGCAAAGCCTTTTCCTGTCTCTACATGATAGCCAGCATTTGGTCATTTTCTTCATAGAGAGAATTGATGATTAGTTAATTAGTCCAAAGAATAGCAAGAGCCCAAGGAAAATAAGCCTGAGTTGGCAACATTGGAGCTTCAAATAGAGTAGGTTTGAGCTTCCTTTGAGTGGAACTTGTATATGATTTTAAAGAAATTGGAATGGAAGATTTCACATTTGCAAGGCTAATGAAGGACACTATCTTGGCATGGAGTTTGTATTTTATACATTAGACTTTATTTTTCCCTTTCTTTTAAGTGATTCTCAACTTTTCTTATAATTTTCTTTTTCTATTAAAGTTTTTTTTCCCACAAAGTCATTTGTTTAGGACTTAAAATGCAGAGAAGAATAGACACAAGTTTCTTTTTCTTCTAGGCTATCTCATCAAAGTTTCTTCGTGGCTGTCAAGACTATGGTATTCTGTGCCTGAATTCTGCAGCATGGTCCTATACTCAGGAGAAATAGTGACTGAAGGGATTCTTGCAGATATCATGCATATATTGTTATTCTGTACTCCATTTATTTTCTTAAGAGAATATTTCATTTTTACAGTCATCTTTTTTCTTTATTTTTTTGCTAACATCTTTACAAACAACTGTAGCTGTAGCTTGAAAGTAAACATGAACAAAATTTGACAAAGAAATGTTCTTTACTATTCAGTTAGTAGCTCATGTAATAGAGGAGCCTCAAAAGGATACAAAATGGACAACAAAATATAATGCTTCGCAAGTTGAAGTATTCTTCAAGGTTAATAGTAGTAAAATATTAGACAATTATTTGCCCTAAATGTAAACACATTTTATATCTTTATTAACACATTTCATTGGTGTAAACACATTTTATATCTTTATGAAATAGCTTTTCATAATCTTTACTAAGCTTCCAATTCTGTTCTTTCTGCCCCAATACCTTTTTAACTATTGTTATATTTACCTAATTATAACATTCAATTAGTATAACATTATATTCATTCCATTTCCATTAGTAATTATGAAATTCATTTTTCTTAATTTCAGTAACAAATACATCATAGCTAAAGTTATCAGTTAGACCTAAAATTATTCTAGTTACAGAGAAAGAAATTATATAATTAGAAAGATAGCATATTTAGTAATTGAATGTGAAGAACATTGTTAGAGTACATTGTTAGAGTTTGTTCATTAACAGAACATTTATTAAGCACTTCCTTTGTGTCAGAATGAACAAGTCTTGTGGGGATAGTGGGAAGTAAGGTCCTTTTCTTCATAGAGCTTATTTCACAGGAAAACAAACATTAAGGATGAATTAATATAACTTAATGTCACAGTATTATGAGAAGAAAAGTAAAGTCCTTCAAAGCTGAGGATCTAATGCTTAAGCTGAGGGTCAAAGAAGGAGTGAGCAGTAGGAAATGAAGAGAACAACACAATGAAAGGTCTAGATTTTATAAGATAGAGTGTCTTGTTCAGGGCATATTAATGACTGCTCCTGGATGAAACATTTAAAAGAGGGAAGACATTAATTAATGAAACTTCAAGGACAGCCATAGAGTAGATCTGGAGGGCTTTATAATGGTGATAAAAACCTTCAAACTGATGAAATATAAAGAGAAAGGCCTTTGAGCATTTTTCGAGAGTGACATCACATGATTTAAGGCTTTGAAATTTACTCTTCTAAAAAAGTCTAAAGTGACGTGTAATATTAATTTGTGCTTATTTCTGGAGTACACTAGTACAATTCAATACATGTACACAATGTGTAATGGCCAAGTCAGAGTAACTTCCATTTCCATCTCCTCAAATATTATCATTTCTATGTGCTGGGAACATCCAAATCTTTTCCCTTTCTTAGGAGAATAACACAAATTTATTTGCAAGATCTAATATTGGAGGCAAGAAGGCTGAGTTAGGACTGGCTTGAAAGTTTAGGAATTGACGATGGAAAAAAGAAAGGAAGAAGTTGGTGAATTCAAGTGATACTTTGGTGATAAAATTAAAGGATTTATTTTTGCATAAGGATCTTGGATAGAGGTTGTCTGTTTATTTATGTAGTTATTACCCCCTTGTTCAAAAACAATTTTGAATCAATTCTACCCAGACACAAAACTAAAGAAATTTTTA
This sequence comes from Heterocephalus glaber, assembly GCF_000247695.1. The sequence goes on from NW_004624798.1 coordinate 3,739,919, forward strand.
AAAATAGAAAATCATGTATAGGGATAAGTTGAAGACAAAGTACTTTACAGATCTACAGTACATAAAATATCATGTTACTGTCAGTAAAGTTCAGAAGAAAATTTGGCTTTTAGTTTCATATTAATTTGAAAAAGAAAAATAGGACAACTGTAACATTCACATTGAAGACTGAAGTTTTTGGACAAAGTGCAGATTTTTTAGTTAGACTGCCTGGGTTGAATTCTTTAATCTAACCTTTCTGGCAAGATCATTGAAACCATTAAGCCTCAGTTGCTTCATCTGTGAAACAAGAATAATAAAAATAGCAGATACAGACTGTTAAAATTTCCAATGGTGCAACTTAGAAGTTTTTGACTTTCTAATGGTGTGAAAGTCATATATATTCAGGAGGAGCTATATTTAAATTTTGAATGTTGGGGCCGGGGATTTAGCTCAGTGGTTCTGCTGCCTGCCTTGCAAGCACAAGGACCTAAGTTCAATCCCTGGTACCAAAAAATAAATAAATAAAATTTGAATGTTAATCTTTTCCCAGATTTGTGATCTCTCTTGATCTTTTCTTGAGATGCTGGGCAGCATCAGGGAGCCACAGCCCCCAGTCAGCTGTGATCAACATAAATAGCAAACAGCCTGAGTGCACTTGGCTGCTAAGCTATGGTGGCCAATAGGTTAGGTGTCAGAAATATATTTGTAATGTATTTTTAATTTATATTGGTTAATTGAGACACAATCCCATCATAAGGCTAAGAGCATCTGTATGGCCTAGATTTCCAGGAGGATAAGTTCTTCCATTACACAAATATTTTTTGGAGATCTACTATGTCATAGAAAATGTTCCAGTCACTGGAAATCTTTATGAAAACAAAATACGGGCCGGGGATTTAGCTCAGTGGTTTCACCACTAAGGACCCGAGTTCGATCCCTGGTACCAAAAGCAAAACAAAACAAAACAAAACAAACCCAAAATAAATAATGAGGCTCATTGGTTCTGGTACTTATAACTGCTGGTGATTGGTCTGCAGTGAAAGGCTATGGCAGAAATAGACAAGCAATGAAGGTATATGATAAAGATGTCTATTTCAGCTAGATTTATGAGTTTAAACCTGTCTCACTAATCATGCTAGTGGCGTTCTATTTGCAGTAAATGAGCTGATTTTATGATTGTATGGACAAACAAACAACAACAATAACAACAAAATAAACCAGGCTGGCAAGGAGACTTTTAAAAGAAAATAATGATGAAAGGGGATTATCTTATATATTTTAAAATATTTTATTGCTACAGTAATTGAATTAGTGTGACATTCATGAAGGGATAGAGATAAATCAAATTAAGAGATTAGAAAGTTACAATAGAGACAATATAATTACGAATGTTATGTTTTATAAATAATTCATTTTAAATGAATGAGTTAAAAAATGATTATTCAATAAATTGAATTACCGCATAGATCCTTCAAAAAATGAAATTTAATAATTCTTCATAGGAAGAGAGAAAAATATTAATTCTGTCTAAATAAAATATTAGTCCTAAAATATTCAGAAGCATGATGGTAGTAAGGAGCTTGTATATCATTGCTGCTAATGTTGCCTTGAAAATAGCAAGGTGGAAGCTGGGCATGGTTGTGCAAACCTGTATTCCCAACACTTAGAGGGCCGAAGAAGGGGAGTCTCTGGCAGTTTGAGGCCAGCTTGATCTAGAAAGTGAGTTCAAGGACAGCCAGAAGTACTTAGCAAAAGCCTATCTCAAAAAAAACAAACCAAGGTGGCCATGAAAAAATATACAAATGAAGAGTTTAAATCGTCACTAGCAACATGTTTTTCTCTTTGATGCATTTTATTTTTTTCAGAAAATATTTCAGATATTGACAAGGCATCACCACATTATTATGAACATCCGTGTCTCAAGTTCCAGATTTGAAATGTAAACATATCACATGTTTGTGAAGCCTCCCATCTCTGACTGGCTTCTCTCCTCCTTCCTTAGGACACAGTTATTTACAATGTTGAATTTGTAGGCACTTATTATATTTAACGTTTTATATTTATGATTTCTTCATGAGGTTGTGAATAATTGGCATTTGCATTTTCACTGTTATCTGTGTAGATGTTTGTTTATCTGTCTATATTTCTGATGGATATGGATAATTTAAGGTTGATTTTTTTTAATTCCTCCATGAACAAATCCTTTCTGATTTACCTTCAGAATACTCCCCAAATCTAGGCTGGTCTGAATCATCATCATCCAGCTGCATCATGCAATAACTTCCTCACAGGTCATTGTCCCTCCTCGATCAGTTCTCAACACAGTGACAAGAAGGGGTTATGTAAAATATGCCAAATCCTTTTACACCCATCTTTGTTCCTCCAGTGGCTGCCACATTTTCTCAAATAAAGGTCAAAGCCATTGTGAAGTTTTACTGAGCTCTGCAAGACCACCAGTTACTTTCTTGACCTCATTTTTCTCTCCTCCCTCAATTCTTTTTTGGTCTTCATTTGCCACACTGAGCATTCCTGTCTTCAGAAAGTACCCGTGACTACTTGTACCTTCTATAGTCTTAAACCAGACAGTTACAGGATTGATTTTTTAATTTTCTCTTTCAAGATTTTATTCAAATATTGTCCTCTCAGTAAAGCTGTCTTCAATCACACTATTTATATTCCAATCTGCTCTTTAAAAACTCAGTTCCAACTTTCCTTTACTTTTCTCCACAACACTTACACCCTGACACATACAATTTGCTTCTTTTGTTTTTTGTTAGTCCTCCTCCACTAGTTGCTTCATCAAAGAAATCATTTCAACCTTTTTTTCTGACTGCCACAAACTGAATCTAACCCATTTCCTGACATTTCACAACCACTCAATAAATGTTTCAAGTAGAAATTAATGATTGGGAACTGAACATAGTCATCAGCATTATATGGAAGCGTTAGTGTTTAACATCTTTCAACCAAACAACCTGGCTTAAAAGGAAAAATGTTGTCATATTTACAATTAGCTGAATATAGATATTCTTGGATACCTATTATAAGATTTTAAAGAAATAATGAAGAAAAATCCTAAAGAAATGATGATTCTTGGAGTGAAAAAAAATGCAAAGGTAAAACAGCAAAACAGACAAATGATTTAAGGAAAGTCATCTGAACTGTCCTTATCTGACTCCTCCATTTCTGTTCCTTCCAAGATACCACACTGTGTTCCCATTTAACCTTCTGGAATTAGATTTATGATTCTCTTCAATAGCTTTTAGTTCTCTTGCATGACAATTATTTGTCCCTGTGTTGCCTTTTCGCTCTCAAGCAAATCTTGATGAATTACTAGCAATTTCACTTACATTTCTGGACCTTCAGATGAATTTTTATCTTTGCCAAGTCTTATCTTGCCAAATAGTACTGTGCCACATAACAAGATAACATTGTTTCATTTTGCCAAAGGAAAATTTCCTTCACAAGGGCAGTCGTTCTTAAAAAGTTATAGTTCAACATAGTCATTTGTAAACAATAGTCGAAAGTATTTTTATTTTGTTCTCATTTCCAAAAATATAGTCATATGATGGAAGAATAGGTAAAAGTTTTAAGAGCATTATTGTATGAGGCTTGTTAAAAATGGCTACCAAATTTAGCAATGAGTAATATATAATGGCAAAATAATAATAATGGCAGCTAACTCTTAACTAAGTACTTTTGGTGATTTCTTAATAGATGTATTATTATTTCATTTTATCTAAAGCTGGTACTGTTTTCCATAGACGAAGTAAAGAATCACAAAGATATTAAAAAATCCACTGAAGACTGCAGAATTGAGATTCAGATGAAGCCATTACATAGTAGGGCCCAATTTTGTGCTCTTAAGCATACCTATTAAAGAACCCACATGTTGGACTCCACAGAAAACCTTTTAGAGAATGAAGCATAAGAAAAATACACCATGAAATTATTTTTTAAACAAATTGACCCCTTCAAATTGCTGATAAGTGTATTTCCCTAGTACTCTTTTAGATATTACTTAGCATTTAAAATTACTTTTTAAATTCTACATATGGCATGGATGATGTTTCATCCATTCATTTTATCCACTAAGAATCTATAGAGATTATAATTATTTTAATTTGATATATTTGTATTTTGCTGCTCGATGTACATTGCTTGTCTTGGTATTCTCATAAGCTTTATTCAGCCAAAGGAAGAGAATTTATTGTAAAAAAATGGGGTAAAGGAAACTATTAATATATTCATTATAAATTTATCAGTAACTGAATTATTAGTGTACTTCTAAGGACAGTTAAGTAGGCCAGAGCAGAATATTCTAGAACAAAAGAAACTATGCTTTTAAAAATAAACTCCTTCTTAAAAATACCTGGGCATCACTTTTGAAGGTTGTTTTACTTGATTCAGGCTGTTATTACAAATTATTGTAGACTGAGGTGTTTATTAAAAAACGATTTTTTTACAGCTCTGGGGGTGAAAAGTCTGAGATTGGCTTCTAGTATAGTCAGTCCCTGATGAGACGCTCTTCCAGTTGTGGACTTCTGACTTCTCATTGCATTCTCACATGGTGAAAACAGAGCTAAATCGCTCTTTGGCACTGATAACAGCATTAATCTCATTCACCAGGAGTTCACCCACGTGAGCTAGATATCTCCCAAAGACTCCATTTTTAGATACCATCACATTGAATGTTCAACATGAATTTTGAGGGGACACAAACATCAAACATTCAATCAATTGTAGAGACTTTCTTTTATCAAAAATAAGTGTCTTTGCTTGAATTCCATTCAATTATAAGAAAGTTATTAGTATAATATGGGCAGAAATGAAGGGTATATTTTCTATTAAATAAAACTGATAAACTGAAAAAAATTTATAATTCTAAATATGAAGCAAATCAGATACCTACAAGAATCAAGCAGCTGTCAGGAGACAAAGATGTGGCATTATGGAGACAATCAAACAAATTCTATATACATAAAAAGAGACTGAAAATCAAATGTTGCATTTCATTGACCCACAGTCAGAGGAAATGGTTTTCATTGAAAAACTTCCACTGTCTAGGTACCTGCCATTTTTCAAGCTATGTAGAAATAGAGTTAAATTCATATTTTTAGAGAGAACTGTGCCTGCCACTTCTGAGAGTTGGGAAGCAATTTTATGGTAACACTTCTTTTCTTGGCCACACTCACTGTGTTTTGCTCTGTGTGTGTGTATGTGTGTGTGCTTGTGTTGCAGGGAAGGACAGCAGTCACCAGAACAATGGCAGAAGACATATGGCAGGTGCTCTGGGAATGAAGTATACCACATTGTTTTAGAAGAAAGTACATTTTTTGCTGAATATGAAGGAAAAAGTTTTACATATGCCTCTTTCCATGCCCACAAAAAGTATGTTTTTGGTTCCAGGAAACATCAATGAATTAAAATATCAACTAATTGATCAGTGTATCCATCAAAAACATTTAAATAGCTTCCTAAAACACAACCCATATTGGTGCATATGAATTTAAAGTATTTTGGAATTTTTTTTTTTTGGTACCGGGGATCGAACTCAGATCCCTGCGCTTGTGCAGAAGGCGGCAAAACCACTGAGCTAAATCCCCAGCCCAAGAATTTTTGAAATGATTATTGCCACCTTTGACTCTAGCCACTGGAGTGATCTCAATAAGTTGAGACTAGCAAGAGGAAATTATAACTTGGTGGTGATAATTATTTTAGCAACTTAAAAAGCAGAAATGAACCTTCCTTACAGAACTAAAATTAAGAGTTGATCAAAAATTTAAACAAAATTATAATAAAATTTATAAAAGTGACACAAATAAAAAAACTTAACTGACAACACTTGTTTTAGACAGAGAATGTTAAAAATGATACTCTGCCTTCAATTCAAACACTGAAATGTTTTTCTTTTCTTTTTGAGAAAAATTATTTACTTAACTAAAAATCTAGGTACATTATGAAATAATCAATTATCTGTATTTAAATATGATAATAATACTGTATCTGAAGGATTCACAATATATTTAGTATTTTCTACCAATCTAATATGTATTCCACTATAACTTTGAATGTAAGTCTATGTATATGTGTGTATATATATATATATAAAATTCTTGTTTAAAAATATTTTAACATTGATTTATGCTATATTACTGTGTTACATACTAAAATAAAAATATTTAACATAATTTGTATTTGACACATAACACAAAAATGTACATAAGAAATGTTTAAGTAGCTTATTACATTCAAAAGTTGTTATTATTCCTAATTAAGCTGCACAATTATTCAAAATTTAAAAAATGTTTCTTTCTGAAATTGAAAGTAAATCAAATGTGGAAATAATATTAAAAGAAATTCAGAGGCCCTTGATCTCTTTCAGATGACCTTTCGTAAGGTTCATTCATTATACCAATAGTTTTTAAGCTTTTTTGATTAAAGAAATTTTGTTTCTATTTTGACCAAGTAAATTTTTTATAAAAGTTATAAAATATTATTCTTCCTATTTGATATGTACTCTGATGTTTTATGTTTTTGGTCCTTTTGTCACATCTATATTTATGTTGGAAATAAAAGAATTGATTTTTACATGGATATAATTTTTTTCCCTAAAAATGAAGATCTTAAACTTTTAGAATTCTTTCAAGCTTCAAAATTCTATGATTTGGAGTTTTAATTTTCTTTTGCCTTACAAAAGTTTACTAGTTTTCTTAGGTAAACCTTAAAAAAAAGATACATCCTAAGATCTTGACTGAATTACAATTCTTAAACTCTTATTTTCTTTTTTTAAATTAAGGTTTGGTGTCTGCTTGATTGGTGTTAGGAGGGAGGATAATAAAAACATTTTGCTGAATCCAGGTCCTCGATACATTATGAATGCAACAGACATATGCTTTTATATCAATATTACCAAAGAAGAGAATTCAGCATTTAAGAACCAAGACCAGCAGAGAAAAAGCAATCTCCCCAGGTCATTTTATCATGGGCCTTCCAGATTACCAGTACATAGCATAATTGCTAGCATGGGTAAGTACAAATAAGTCTGAAAAAGTAAGTTGAAGATAATCTTTAATATATTAAAAAAGGAATCATAAACTTACTTTCACTTTACTAAAATGTCAAAGCAAGTTTGGAAAATTCTTGTTTATATTACAAACTATCATTAGATATATAGAACAAAATTTTAAGCAACTCATTTAGGAAAATAAAGATATGACAGAAATATAGTCCATACTTATTTTATATTTATTATTATACTATAAATACTTGAGTTCTATATTCATCATGTAAATTATCTATCCAACTATTCATAGGGGCTACTTCTAATCATATCAATATTTCTCAAAATTCTATTTCCATTCCTCATCTCATTCTCGTTGTTGACTTAGCTTCTATAACACACACACACACACACACACACACACACAAGAAAAGGACAAGAAAAAGAAATGCAGCAGATCTTGACAAATAAGAATATCCTTAAAATTTTGCCACCAAATCACCTAAAGATCTGTAAAATATTTAGTTTTTGCACAAGAAAAACAATCCCTACCTTTTAAGTAATTCTACAACCTTGACTTATACAATGGACCACCCTCTTTTTTTCTTCTCTAAGACTTCACCCCTGAATTCATCCCTATTACCTAACTTCATTTCATTTCATTTGTTTCTTTGTTTGGTTGGTTTGGTTTTGCAAAATAGCAGACTGATCCTCCCCCTCTTTCTTCCTTCCCCCTTCCCCCTTTTCCCCCTCCCCATGTCCATCCATATGAACAAAAACAGGTACTTTTGAACCTCACGCCATGACATCCTCATACATTCCTCAAAAGTATTGTCTTCTGTTGAAGGCTGGAAATCTTATGCCACTTGTGTCTTTATTCAGTTCAGACTACAGTCACATTGCTGAAATTCCTTGAGCAAAGTCATCACTCTCTTCTTCACTGACTGTCTTTACAGCAAATGATAACACTGACCATGTTCTTCTTTAAACAATCGAGTGTCTTTTCCCCACATCACACATCCATTTTCCCAGATTGTCTCATGGATTCACTGTGCTCCAGAAAATGACATTTACTTTATGTAAATTGTTAAACTTCAACTGGCTACCAGATAATTTCTGTCTGAATGTCTTATAGGAATAACCAATACAGCATATTCAAAAGATTGGATCTCCCCACCCTCCTTCTTCCTTCTTTGCTAAAAACAAAGGACACCATTATTTTTGGATTTGTGAAGTCATAATCTGGCTCATACTGTCCTTCTCCTGTCATACCTCATAAATCACCGTACTCTATTAAATCTGATCACAGTAGAGCCCCTAGAATCATTCATATTTTCCAGTCCACTACCAAATGTTCATCTGTGCCTCTGTCATCCTTTCCTGGAGCTGCTGGATGAAACTCCTTATCTTTTCTCCTCGTCTCCAGTCTTGTTATCCTGCACTCTATTTTCCACCCTACTCCATAGTAATAATTTTTATAGTCTTTTTTTTTTTGGTACCCGGGATCTAACTCGGGTCCTTGAGCTTGCGCAGCAGGCGGCAAAACCACTGAGCTAAATCCCCGGCCCTGTGGTAATAATTTTTAAAGGAAATTTTGATAATATCATCTCCTGAATCAGGCATTTTACCTGTTCCCCTTTACTCCATGCAAAAACGTCTAACAGCATGGTTGTCAAATGACCAAAAATTCTTAATTGTATGAGGCAATCCCAGTTTCCCTAGGACAGTTCAAGTTTATATATATTGTTCTTGTGTAATTTTTAAGAGCACTCCATTCTCCACTCTCAGGAGAACCAGAGCTAAAAGATAAATTATAGCCACTTTACTTACAGGCTCTTAAAATGATTTCTTCTTATTTTTATAGCCTTACATTTTACTACCCCTTTAATTATTCTCTTAAACTCCCGTCATATTAAATTCCTTTCAGTCTTCACTAATGTTTTGTCATCAGGAGACCTTAACCGTTAAATTTCAACTGACAAGACTACACCCTACTCCCATCATTGTCTAAGTAACCACTGCTAATCCTTTATCTCCCAGTCTAAAAATCATCATACCTTCTAAGACTTATTTCATGGCTGTGAAGATATATTTTTTCATAATTCAACCACTACTTATTAAATACCTAATATATACCACAACTCTCACGAGTATTCATGATTTCAAAAAATTAGTAAGCAAAAATCTGTAGCTTATAGACTTTACAGTCTACCATGGAAAGGACAAGCAATAAATATAAACATTATATAAAATAAGTAAATTATTTGGTATGTCAGAAGGTGATAAGTACTAGGAAAAAAGAAGAAAACAGAGCTAGTAGAAGGAATTATGAATTCAGGGAGGACTAGATTTTTAAGTGACTTGGTCAGTAGCCTCATTATAAAGATGGCAATTGGGCAAATACTGGAAGGAAAAGAGGAATTTATTCCTGTAGCTGTCTGGAGGAAAAGCATTTTGGGCAGAGGTAGCAATTATTACAATGAGCCTCTAGTGGGAGCCTGACTGGGTGTTCTTGCACCAGTGGAGTGGCTTTGTGACTTGGGACAGTGAGCAGGGAAAGAATGGGAAATGAGGAGGGACAGGAGGGAGGCGGCCAGATCACGTTGGGTTTTTAAGTCAAATGAAAATCATTGCAAGGTTTTAAGCAAGACAACCACCTGACATCACCTAGGTTCATCTGTATTTTAATATAGACACTCTGGTTGCTGTGGAGAGAAGAAAAATTTTTTTTTTTTTTTGATACCAGGGATTGAACTAGGGTCCTTGCGCTTGCGAAGCAGGCGGCGAAACCACTGAGCTAAATCCCCGGTGAGAATAGATATTTTGAGGCAAGTATCAGGGTGTTTCTAAGTAGAAATGGTAAGAAAGAGAGAATTCTGGATATATCTTGAAGATTGTAGTACTCTGGATCCCTTAAAGAAATGCAACTGAGCTATTTGGGATAAAGCATTTGGAAGGACTCCAAGATCTTTGTTTTGAGCTGCTTGATAAAGGAATAACAATCAATTGAGTTAGTGAGAGCTGTGGGGAATGCAAATTGGAAGCCAGGGAATATAAAAAGTTTACTTTGGAATACACCTGATTTCAAATGACTGTTAGACTTCAAGAGGAAGATGTCAAACAGGAAGTTAGATATAAGAATCTACATTTCAGGAGAGAAATGCAGCTTGCAAATCAAATTTTGAATTTCTGAGCATATATATTCTTCTAAAGCCATAAGACTAGAAAAGATCATTAAGGAAATAGGTACTGGAAAAAAAAAGTCTAAAGACAAAGCACAGATTTTGCAGCAAATCAACATTAAGCATCAGGGAGATGAGAAAAAATTAGCAAAAACCAGGGAAGATCCACCAGCAAAGTGGCAGGGAAATCAGAGGAGTGGTGTCTAGAGCATAAATAAGCCAGTTTTAACAGGACGACTGCATTATAAGCCACGTCAAATGATGCCAATAGGTCCTATAAGACAATGACTGGTGAATTAAATTTAGCAGTCCAATGATTCTTGTTTTGTGAGAGTTCTTTCCATAAAATAGTGCTGAGAAATGACAGATTAGAGTGGGTTGAGGAAGGAATGGTAAAAGACAAATTAGAAACACTGGGTCTAGAAAACTCTTAAAGGATTTTCCTACAAAGAGCAGCCAAGAAATGGCTTGGGAGATAGTAGTAGAAGTACAGGATTTGAGAAAGATTTCTTGCCCAGGGAAATGTTCACAAGAGAAACAGATAATTAGCTTTCAGAACTCAAGATACGTGTGTGTGTGTGTGTGTGTGTGTGTGTAGATAATGGCATTTATATTTTATTAACTTTAATATTACATGAACAATATGTCATATGTTGTTATGGTAAATAGCTTGATGCATTTTCATGGTTCATTGCTCTAGGTACCGTGGCCATAGATTTGCAAGACACAAGTTGCAGATCAGCAAGTGGTCCCACGCTGTCTCTTCCTGTAGAGGGAAGCAAAGAAATAAGAAGACCTAGCATTGCTCCTGTTTTAGAGGTTGCAGATACATCATCAATTCAAACATGTGATCTTCTAAGTGACCAATCAGAAGATGAAACTGCACCAGATGAAGAAATTTCTTCAAACTTAGAGTAGGTGTAGATACTCTAAGTGTAAGGTTGCTTGGCTTTGTGCTAATGTCCTTGAGTACTATATTTAGGTACCAGAGCAATAGTGACGAGGCTAATGCTCTAGCTGATGGACATCCTAGACTCATTCCTTCACAGTTGTACCGAAACATGTTTGGCCACTATCTCTCTTGACTGCAGAGCATTCTAAGCCTTCAAGTTTCTGGCCTCAACATATTTTTTCAGCCTTATTTTTTTTCTAAATTATTCAATATTCATATATATATTATGTGTTATATATGTATTATACATATTTCTATCCCTAGGATATAAGCTGCATTTTCACAGTCATATTTTTATGGTATTGTGCCTTCTACCATAAATATCTGTTATTCCATGTCCATGTTGAAGTTTAGTCAGTTATTCACTGACATGCAAATGCAGCTTCCTCCATTAAGCTTTTCTACCCCACCTATTAGTAGTTATTTCATTCCATATGCAGCAATAATATTTTTAATTTATGAATAAAAGAAGTACTGTCTCCCTTTTTCTCAAAATGTTCAGTACCTATCAATGCGGTATTAGTCACATTTTAGCCTGAAATAGAATTTGTTTACATATCTTATTCCACAAATTATATTGCCACCAGAAAGTGGAAAGTATAGTAGTTCAGCACCTTAACTATAGATTTGACTGTAATCTGATAGATTTTATTTACCACTTGTACTGGTGGTGTACAAGTGATTGATTAAATGATCTGGCTGCAGTTCCTGACTGGTGAACTACATGTAACTATTACCTCACAGCATTATATGAAGATTAATTAAGATAATAGGGAAAAAGTGCTCATGACAATATTTTGTGCACAGTTTTCAACTAGTAAATATTGATTACTATTAGTGGTGGTTTCGGTAGTAGTGACATTGGTGCCATCAACTCCTAACGTTTTTCCCGATATTTTTATATATCTTCAATTAAGATTGAATTTAATTAAAATACTGAAATATATTGAAACTTAAAAAGATCCCCTTTTAAAAAAATGCCACATGCTCTTTTTATTCACTTATTGTAAGAAACTTTGATGGATCCATAGGAAAAAAATCCTCTCTCAAAGAAATGAGTGTCTGAGACCTCAAATGTATTTATGGGATCCACGATGGGAACAGGTGGAGGTGTGCAAGTGTCTTTCGTTAGTGTGATTTTGAGGCACGACAGAAATTCTTTCTTTAAACCGCTAGAAAAATGGGAGATAGAAGATTTTTATTTCTGAAATAAAATGAAAGAGATATCGAAGCAATCGGGGAGATCACCAACTTATCAATGTTGTCTGGAAAAACAGTTTCCACTAGGTTCGAAGCTCATGATTTCTCAGGTAAACTGATTGAAATCAAGAGCTTTTCTGGGGTGAGGCATAAAAGAATATTGTTCGACTAAATTTATTTCCTAATTATAATTTATGTTTCTGTGTTTTAGAAGATCCACTTTTTGCGCCAATACAGCCAAGATATGCAAGTGGTTGTTTTGTGAACGTTAGCAAACAAACTAAATGTCTTTGGTAATATTTTAAGCATGATTGTTGCAAGAACTGTTTTTAACTAATTTACTCCCTTTTGGCTCTGCATTCATGACTAATGAATATTGATAGAGCGAGTCATAATAAGGCACTTCACTTTAAATATATTTTGTAAAAATTAACATTACTATTTGTTAAAAATACATCTACATCATCTAAGCTGAGAGTTGTGAAGTTTTCTAGAATGAAACTAGTAGTAAGTGGTAAGTATGATAGACTTTACATCATGGACTGTGCCTATACTTCTCTCTTGAAGACCAAATACATATTTATGCAATACATAAGTCAATAAGAATGTGTTAAAATAAAGATACACTTATAGATACAAAATTAGAATTTCATATAATTTTAAGTAACAGAAAACACTGTGTTGATATTTTTCAACCATTAAAAAATATCAATCCACCCTTGCCTCTCAAGTCTATAGTAAGCCAGATTGAATCCCCGAGTCATAATTTACCTCCCTTGTTATAAACTGTTGTCTTTATCAAAATATATTTGCAAATAAAGAGTTACTGATTATAACTTTATCAAACAAGAGAATACAGTCGCACTTTAATTTTCATATCTTTTGCAGATATGCTAAAGGCTACCCACCTTATTCTCCATATATAGGAAGTTCACCGACTTTTTGTCATCTCCTTCAAGAAAAAGTTCCATTTTGCTGCTTAAGATTAGACAAGGTAACCATTTCTTATAGCTCTTGTTTTCTCCATTAATAAAATTGCAGCACTATATAATTATAGATACTTAAATGATATGTACAGTATTGTGACTAAAGTATATTTATTTACTTTCTTTGAAGCAAAACATTTATTGGGTACATTTTAGATATACACAATGATAACACTCATCATAGGGAATTTGCACCTGTACATGATATATCCTGCCTCTTTTTTCCCCATTCCCCTCTCCTTGACCCTCCCTATATACAAAAGTTTTGTTAAGGATATTATCTTTTCAAATGTAAATTTAATTATTTGAAGTGGTTAATTTTACATTTTAATTTCACTAAAGATTATACAAAGGTTTTATCCTTCTACATTAACCAGATGGTTCAATGAGTTATGTTTTTAAGGGGGAAAAAAGAGGGACCAGAATCTCAAACTTATGAGTCCTCAACAGACAAAGCCTCCCCAAATCTCTTTTTGACCAGTTGTGCAGTATTCGTTTTACCATTTTAACTTTAAAAAGTTTCAATGTGGAAATCCTCTTGAAATCCTAAGAGAGGTTAGCCCCAGTAAGATACATAAAAGTGCATTTATGAATAGACTGGAAGCCAGTACACATCTCTTGCCTAATACCTCCTTTTGTCTCCTTTATGTAGTTCTTTGTTTGTGTTTAGATCATCTAAAGAAGCTGCTCAAACAAAAAACAATCTGAGAAATTCTGAAAATTCTAGTATTTTTATCTTTTTAATAATATAGCCAGTGAGCGATGCAGATAAAAACAAGAACCTTATATGCAACCTAGAGATCAAAGATCTCTCTAATTCTAGCCATGGATTTCTTTTACTCCAAAATTTAAAGTTAGAGTTAAAATCATAGCTCTTTTCTTAAAAACTATGCATTTTAGACAACTCATTCCACCAATAAACTTCAGTTTTCTCATCTGTAAATTGAATATAACTTTAATATGAATTTTAGGGCTCCTGTAAGGATTATATAAATACATACTTAATTTAATAAAGGGATGTAATAGCTGAGTGGAGGCTTAATTCACTTTGTTAATATTCTTGTTATTATTTAATTTACTTTGTTAATATTCTTATTTTACATGATAAACATGAATTTTGGTTCTTGCTATCATTCTTGAAGAAGAGTAAGAGAACATTAGAAAATTCCCATCTCTATCTCCCTAAATTTGCTTATAAAATTTGTTCTCACATCTAAATGGTCATCGAGGCCCACGGAGATGGACAGACAATTCTGTCTCTTGAGGTTCTATTTTTGTTGCAGTCTTCATTGTAATTTAATTTTCTGAAACATTTGGTATTTAACTTCAGCTATGCATATTTCATAAGTAAATTTAGTAAATTTCAGAGCTATTCACCTGCATTGATCCTTCCTATGACTAATTTTTCCTATGACTAATATTTTTATAATATTATAATATTATAATATTTTTGTTGTCATCCTTAAAGAAGATACTTGATAACATACATTTCAGTCACCAGAAAACCTGGACTCATTTCTCATGGCCTTCACTTCTTTTTCATATGCACTTAAAGAGGAATAAATTATTAGGAGCCCAAAGAGTAGAAAGGATTTGTCTTCAACCAAGGAACCTGATCTATCTGTGAGGCTAAACTTTCAGAGATAAGCACTGGTAGACAAATAATGGAGGATCATTTAAGGTTAAAAGACTGTTAACTGGGACTGGGGATTTAGCTTAGTGGCATCGCACCTGCCTTGCATGCACAAGGTTCTGAGTTTGATCCCCAGTTTTACACACACACACACACACACACAATTAATGGGCTCTTTACCATATTAAAAAAGAAAAGCTTCTGAGCTTTGCTAGTTGGCAAATATTTGGGACTATTTGTGACAGAAGTAGCATTAGGCTGGTAGGAATGTCTCCTGTGAGTGCCTTCAGGATTTGGGGGTGGAATTGCGCATCAACTGGTATCTCTGAAGTGTATGTTTGAGATCGCGTTGTCTAGTACAGTCTGGTCTAGTGTCAGCATGCTCGTGTTTGGCCAAGATTCATTCTCTCCTGGAATATTCCTTGGTAATTTAACCATTTCTACATTTCCATAGAGAATGTCATTTTTTCTCTAATATATTTCATAAATATGAACAAAACATCAACCCATCACGATTCTCCTTCCATGACCTCTTCCTGAGTCACCTTGTTTCTTTATCTGCTCATATTAATAATGCACCAAATACCTTTCCATTGAAGACTTGTTGCTCTTGGTCTTTGCCATTTTTTGTTGCTATTTTTCATTCTTTCCAATACTTTAGATCTTTTTTCTATTCATCTTTCTACTTCCTAGATTATAGTCATTGAAATTTGTTAGTGAGATTTGTTGTTGACAATTTTTTCTCAATCATATTCTCCTTTGAATCGTCCATATTTTGCCTTCTTTCTTGAAAAACAGTTTTGCTTAGTGTCAAATTCCAGGCCAATATTTTCTACTTTTAGCACTTTAAATCTTCTTGTTCAGGTGAAAAGTCAGCCCTTCTTCCAATTGTGTATCTTGTAGGTAGGCTTTGTTTTTTCTGTGGCTCTTTCCCAGTTATTCTTATTAACTATGTGTTAGATAGTCTGAAACTATCTTCCAGGCCTTTTAATTTTTCCTGCCCTATTTGAATTTCTTCCTTTTCCTGGTTTGCATTTGGAGAATATTTTCAACTTGGCCCTGCAGTTAGTGCCTTCAGCTGCATCATATGTACAATTTAAATCATCTTTGAGTCATACTGTTTAATCTGAAAAGGTATATAGAAATAGATATATTTTTAAACATCTGCCTTAGGTATTTTAAATAGCCTCTTGTTTTTTGTTTATACTTTGAATGCTTTCTCTTGTTTCTTTAAACATACTAACCATGCAGAACTTATTATTATGAATCTAATTATAGCAAGACCTGTAGTCTTTGCAGATCTAATTATCTTGCTTATTGTTTGTTGTTTATTCATGATGTGTTCCTCCCACCAGTATTTTGTAATGTTTTATTGTGTAACAATAGCAAAGAATATTTCAAAGAGATTTAACTAGTTTCAACTTAAATAAATAAAAATAAATCAATATAGGGACATGTAAAAGTGAAAGACCAGAATACCAAAGCAGTTTTCCATGTAGGTATTTTAATTAAAAACACCCTTGGTATAGTAATATTAATTCCAGTGAATTCTAGTCTCTCAGGAAATAGCAAAACACCTAACAATGAGCATTGGCAATGTATTGTTCTTGTTTTTGTTGTTATTATTTTTATTTTACTTTTGAATATTTGCATCATTATGATCACAGTGCAGCTATGCATGTAGACAGTATTTTTCTTTTTTCTTTTCTTTTATAGTTCATCGCCTTCAGTTTTCAGTACTAGAAATATTTCTGAGGTTATTTAGTTATGATATTATATTTCTGGAAATGAAAGTCATAGGTAGATACTTTTTCAGTATAGATACCCAGCTGTCATCTAGCAGCAAGTTTGAGTGTGCAGCTGGACATGTGCATGCACACAGTGCTGACTCTTTCAATATCCAGCTTCATCCTTAATGATCTACTTGGCTACTCCATGCCTACCTGTTTTTCCTACCCTGCAGTGAAGATCTGGGCAAAGATAGATGTAACCATCTTCATACTTGTTACAAAATAAGGATTTATTGGGCGAAGTGGGAGGGGTAGGGGAAAGGAAAGAAGGGAAAGGAATAAATGTGAGAAAAGGAAAAAATGGAAACAAAGTTTTGTAAATAGGGAAGGAGGGGGGTGAAGGGAGGGCAGGGGAATGAGGAAAAAATAACAGAGAAACATCATGTAAAGGTACAAATTCCCAGTAATGAATGTCAGCATATTGTATACCTAAAGTGTACCAATAATATTAATGGATGAAAAAATATGAAAGTGATCCATTTGCCTATATAAAAAGCTTTTTTCAAGCTGTAAAATCTAGAAATGCAATAAGATAATGTTCACAATGTCAACATTCAATCAGAATTTACTAGATATATAAAGAAGCAGAAAAATATGACCCATAGCCAGGAGAAAATTAGTCAACAAAATTAGACACAGAAATGGTAGGGATGATAGGATTAATAGGCAAAGAACAGAAAGCCAGTTTATAAATATTTTTCAAAGAATTAAAGTAAAAATGAATATTTTAAAAAATAAAAAAGAAAATAAGGATTTATTTAATTAGGTTAATTTTGTATTTCTATATATCCTCATTTATTTTACCATTAGTGGAGTATAACAGTGGTATTTCTTTGTATAATTTTTCTTTTCTAGAGTTGCCAGCATAACTACTATGAAGATGCAAAAGCCTACGGATTCAAAAATAAACTAATTATAGTTGCAGCTGAAACAGCTGGAAATGGATTGTATAATTTTATTGTTCCTCTCAGGGCATATTATAGACCAAAGAAAGAACTTAATCCCATAGTACTGCTATTGGACAACCCGTAAGTATATTTAAAACTACATGAAAATGACAAAGAGTTTTTAATATTATATTATGTATACAAAAACAATTGACCTTAATTTGCTGGTAGTATTTTAAATCAGATACATTATGGTACACTATTCATTGGGAGATATATTCTGTGCTATGACAAAGTCATTGAATATAGTTATGTTTTGAAAATATTGCTTAAAAAAATCACTGGAATACTCTAAGACTTTTGAAATTATTTTGTAAGTGGTCATCCACTCATAATGTCATGGGAAACAGGCTACTAATATAATTAATGCAGTTTTTCTTAAATTAATAAAGTAGCCTGAAAACATTCTGCCAAAACTGAACTATTTTCTTGTCTTTCTAATGAACTAATAATTGTCAGAGAAGCATTTATTAATCCATTTTTATATTTTGTACCATGGAGCATCATCATGCGCTGCTATTGTACTACTGCTAAAACATATTCTGTAATATTGCACAAGTAGTGCTTTATTGCATGTATTGATTTTAAAGCTAATGGACTGACTTATTTTTGTTAAATAAGATTATTAAGTATTTCAGAAATTCTGCAAATACTAATATAGCTCACTGAATGCAATGGTCAAAACCATTTTTCCTAAATTCAGCCCTTTCTGTGACTGATAATTAATAGCAGGGGGCCTTAGGTCAAGATCATATTTTAGGATCCTTCCATTTTCCTCATCCATTCCAACACAATGTAAATTTCAGGATAAATTACATACACCAAATTCAGTTACTTTGTCCCTACTTTTAAATTTATCGGAAGTTTTTCAAAACAGATATTATAACTTCATAGTGTTTGTTTTTGGGAATATACCACTATCAAAATACTCACCAATTTCTCCTTTTTAGTAACATCTTCACAGCTGTACCTTAAAATTGAGCACACTTGTAGACATTATATTTGAAAATTTTGCAGGTGTGATGTTACAACGACTTTCTTACCACCTCTTTTACCGTAAGGAAAGGAGGGGCATTTTGAGTGAGGGGTAGGATTGAATAAACAGAAACTTGTACCCAATGTCAGAGCAAGGGAAAGTGTCTTAAAACAAATCTCAGGGAGAGAAAAATTGTTGTGAGATGACTACAACAACAGACAGGTTGCTACGCCAAGTGTCTTCTGATCACCGCCTTAATTCTGAAGCTTTTCTGAGGAAAGCTGCAAAGGAGTGGCTGGACTGTTACAAGAAAGCAGCTGAATTAATGATAAGCATTCAAATTTGGCAAGTATTGACTCTCTTTGTTTATAGTGTAGCCACTCCCCTCCAGACAGAATTTGCAAACTAAGCGTTTTCGAGGAGCGTCACTTTGGATGACCTGGGTCAGACTGGGTCAATTCAAGTCCCAGGTTACAGAGAGAACAACTGAAAAAGCTTAAGGAGAAAGAAATTGAACTGCGTGTGTCATAGTATCCGAGCTGACAGCAAAAGCTCCCCTTTCTTCTTCTTTGTGTTATTTCAAGATAAAAATTCTTGTCCTGATGTGTAACTCTTCTCCCAAAAGTCAGTCTCTCCAAATTTGGGATTGGAGTTGTGTCTCCAGCGATCACATTAATTACCTTTCCTCCATTGCCAGGGCAGAATTCCTGGCACATGCAGCTTGAGGGAGGAGAGGCTTATTTAGGGTCATAGTTTCAGTCTCCAGTAGGCTGACTAGGGGGGAGAACAGCTTGGGCCAAGGACATAGTGGAGCAAAGCTACTCACTTCACTTCTGTTGAACAACACAGCGGAAGAGAACCCTAGAAGAGAGGCGGCACTTCCGCCAGACAGGCCCTGCCTCCTAGCAGCACGTTGAGATCAGGACGTAAATCATCACAGAAAAGCCCCACCTCTGGGAATGTGAGCCTTTTGCAGGACATTTTTGGAAGCCAAATCATAATAGCAATAGCGACTCGTCCTTTTCAATCTCCAGTCTTGTTAGGCAATGCCATCTCAGAAACACTAACTGCCCTCTTCTCACCTCATTATCCCAGCCAGTAGGAGCTAAGGAATCATTTCCAGGTGCACCGCATGTAGATTACAAAGTAACTACCGTGATCCCTCTCTGGTTTTGAATAAAGAAGTTAAAGAAATGTCTAACTCCAGAATGAAGGATTCCTTTATTAGGATTATAGTCATGTGATTGGAGAGGCTTAATTCCTTGTCAATCATGGAAAAATCTGAAAACTCGTCATTTAATTACTTACTAAATTGGCCTATATATTTTGAAGTTGAAAGTATTCTTCCAAAAATAACTGACAAACTATATATATATAGTTTATATATGTATCCATGTGATGTATATCAGATAATATTTTATTATAAAAATATAATGTTCATCATAAAGAGCCTTTAGTAAAGCTAATATTATTTATTTCTATCCTGTTAATAATAGGAATCACTATGGAACATTTATTCCCTGTCAGTCATCACAGCAGACATTTTATTTTATTTTATAGCTTATCTTGATAAGAAATATATTCATACTATATAGAGACGATTTAGCCTTAGAGAGATGTGCCAAGAAGTTTAAAAACTCAAAGTTTACAAATTGCAGTATAAACATTTCCATAAACTGAAGGCCGAGTGACTCAAATACACTAGTCATTTTTATTTCACAGATGATATAAAACAGAATCAAAGAAGTTGTCTGACCTTTTCCAAGGTCAATTTTAGGGTTAAAATCTTCTAAGCAATTTCTAATTTATCATTGTTTTGGGTATATGATCTTACCTATCTTACAGGTTTTTTACTTTATATATATATTTATATATATATATAAAATATATATATTTCATTTGTCAGTTATTGTTGGAAGCCAGAATACTTTTAACTTGAGAATGTTTTTCCCTTAAAAGTTACATTACCCTTCTTAATGATTTACATTTTAGAATCCAACTGTTCATAAGAAGATACTGCTATTTGATTCTTCTTGTATGGTTTGACTTTTTTTCAATGTATTATTATATTAATATCTGTCATCATAATTTTGATATAATTGTTAGGTTGGAAATCTGCTCTGTAAAATCTGATAGCTTCCTGTGTACTTCCTAAAAATGTGTCTTACATTTTTATTTTTATTTGTTGCCCTCTGTTGACATTTATTGGTCAAGAATGAGGAAACAAAATCTAAATACCAATAAATAATGTTTCCAGAAGTTTTATGCAATCTTTTTTTTCCCCCTTTTAAACACCAAGGTACCTATTCCTCTGGAATTGCTAGTATTTTGCAATTTATCTTATAATATTACCAAAAACCTGGTGTTTCTCTTTAAAAATATTTCCATGCTCTACAAACTTTTACAGTGATAATTGTGTACACTTCTGTATTATTAGTTTTCATGTTTTACTCTATTTTAAATTCACATGACCATCCTGAAAATAGTGCATGACTCTGTAGGAAATTCAGTCAAAGGACTAATGAATACAATATAACAAAATTTTAAAACAACAGATTATAATTATGGAATTTTAAAATGTAAGTACATGTGGTAGTACTCACATGAAATTGATGAAATAACTTTTCAAATAGAAAGACTTCTACATCACAAATAAAAATTAAATAAAAGTGTCATCGAAAAACATCTTTCACTTAGTTTATTAGAGCAGGTCTGATTTTGCACAGCTCATTAGAGCTCCTGTCAGTTCCGATGGGTCTGCCATCTGTTCTGATTGTTCTGTTGTTCCATGCTGATATCAAATACTGTGATTACAGCCCTACCTTAAAGGTCATCTGTTCATCTGATAACATGAGCAAAGCAAATCAAAAGCTAGAATTTATTACCCAAAACTATACAAAGGTCAGGATCCAGACTTTGCTCTTAATTTTTACCAAAGTGTACTTTAACCTACCCATTTATCATATCAATTTTTTCCACGTATAATGACTAGAAAACTTCAACTGATTTTAAAAATAATGATAAAACTGTCTGATAAATTAGTGCCTTATTAGAGAAATTCTAACTTTGGGCTCAGACAGATTTGAGATAAAGATCTAAGCTAACCCTTTCTTTTGAGAAGCTTGTTAAATGTTCTTGAGTCTAAACCTCAATTTTCTAATTTGTAAAATAGTTAGGACACTTAACAGGTTCTGCTGAAGCCCAGTAAGATAATGTGCATGAAGCACCAGCAAAAGCTCTAACACAGGAAAGGCAGCCAGGGAGCTTCCTTTGCCTTCTGTCAATGAACAAAACAAAACAAAATAAGAGACCAAACAGGGTCTGGGATTTAGCTCAGTGGTTCCACCTCCTGTTTTTCAGGTGCAAGGTCCTGAGTTTGATCCCAAGTACCAAAAAATAAATAAATAAAAACCAAACAAGCAAAACACTGTCACTATTCACACCACTGGGTGTACTTCTGTGAGGACCTGATTAATTTTAAAAAGTAAAGTTTATTTTAACTAGTTGTTTTTAAACTTCAATATTTTTAAGAATAAACTATGCAAAAGTAGAATTATGAAATGCTAAAATAAACTAATTCATTTCTTGAATTAGAAATAATGAAATTAAATTTATTATGGTTATTAATTCAATGGGAAAGAAATAATGGTTTTGAATTCTGTAAATGATGCAAATTTGCAAACCTTTTCACTTAGCAATCACCAGCAATTTACTATTTGGATATAATGGCAATTTCTGAAGATTTTATAAGAATCAGATTTTAGGCTAAGTAGTCATTTTTCTTAATAGAATTACAGTTAGAACTGTAATGAGTGTGCTCATTTTTATTGTTTACTAACATTAGTTACATGTATGTTAAATTATTTTCATTATTACTGCCTAATTTCAGCCTGTTTTGTTCTATTTTGGTCAGAAAATTTTTTTACCCTACATCTATTTTCCTGCTGAATTTATCTTTCTCTTATTGTTTGACATGATTCTTTATACACAAAACAATTTTGATCTCTGGATTTTTAATAAACAATTTTGACATTTATTGCTTACATGTAAGAATTTCATGATGAACTTTGTAGTTAAATCTGTTAATCATTTTTACCACTTTTCCTTAATGTGATTTCTAGATAGAACTTCTCTATTTGGAAGTCAGGTTTAAAAAACTGTATGTATTTTATTCTATTCCAATGATGATTTTCTTCTTTAATACTCAACTTTTCATCTGTATTTTGGGATGCAATATGAGAAAGGGACATCTATTTTTATGAGGGTTTCATGGTTTTGTTTCACGTTTCTCAATAATAATGCTTCTCAAATTAAATCAGTGCTTGCTAATTAACTATCTTCCAATGAGTGAAAAGATCAATTTATGTTACTCAATTACTAAGCAGATTCGTGTCATAATCACTGATGTCAATTTATGTAAATGTTTTGGTGAAAACATGCAAATGAAAAATTGACTTTTCTTTACATTTCAGGTTTTCTTTTAAATGATTTTTCTCAATAGAAAAATAGTATTAGATATACCATATCTGTTTGATACGACACAGTACTTTTTACATTAAATAACTTTGATAGGAATTATATATTTATCAGGGCTAAAGAGACTTATCTTACTTTATAACATAGCTGAATTCGTTTGACAATGAACCACGCTACCACAATTTCAAAGCAAGTTTTTAGAATTTGGAAGATTCTTTGCCAACAGTAAATACACTGGTTTGGCAGAGTTATGTGTAACTAAAATTTATGAGTTTCCCAAACCAAGGCGATAGTCCTGGCGATCAGTTAGTTTTCATAATCTCCACGGGATTTATCAACCAAATGCATAGGTTAATATTTTCAGTTTTAACTGTAACAGAATGGTTGACATCACGTAATGATGGGCTTTGTCCCAACGATCTCAAAACTTGTAATTACACAGACAATTTTCAATGTCTTCCTTGAACTGAATGCTTCAGTGTTGTTAAATGTGGTTTTAAGATTGTGGAAAAGAGGTATGTCACAGTGGACAGAAGGTCAAAAAAGGTAGTATAAAGTAATTGAAATGATCTCTACCTAAAAGAATGTATTCTGAGTCATTCTTAAAAAGAGATTATTCTAGCCTGGATCCATATCTGCAATTACTAATGAAGAAATGGATCCAACTCTGACACATAAGTTATTGGCACTTGGAATACTCATTTTATCAGACGAGAACTATAGAAAAGTTAGGAACAAAAAATAAAATAAAATAAAAATAGTAGCCCCTCAAAAGACACAGCAAATGAATTTTTCAAACCACCACAAAATATAACCACGGCTCCATGCTTCTGGTACTTGCAACCCTATGTATGCGTCTGCAGTTATGAAGCATGAGGAGAGAGAGAGGAGGACTGTGAATTAGCATTTAGAATGGCCCTCCTAATTTTCAGAAGGAGGATATTCCCTAGGAAAAAAAGAGATCATAGAAATCTCTACCTAAGGTGCTATAAGATTGCTACTCACAGTGTATATAGCTATATAGTTTGTTGAAAACTATATATACGTAATATATCTCAGAAACTTTATAAAGTTTATAAACTCTAATTAATATCCATTCTGTGAATGTTGTAGAGAAATGATATCTGATACAAGAAATCATTCAAATTTGTTCCTACCTCTGTTGTGTTTAATAGCAATATGTTAGACATTGCAATAATGACTAAGAGCAAAAGGTAAAACTAACTTATAAACTATGTGATTGAGTACCCTTTAAATGAATCATGGTACACTTAGGATCTGTATAATATTGGGGTATTTAAATGACTACAAATAAATGTAGTGACTGGAGGGTTTTAGTCAAAATTATTACAGTGAGAACTATTGGAAGGTTTCTTATGCTCTGCTGTGAGATAGGAAGGTGCTTAAAAGGGAACAGTAAGACAAAGCGGAAAAGAGGTGATCTAATTGGGTCTAAGCATCTGGGAAATCACAGGTGCTTTAATTTCCTTCATTGAAAATTTCCCTCCTCTCCTATACCAGGTGAACTCCTACACATCTTTCCATTTTAAGTAACACTTCTTTGAAGTACTCCCTGCCTCCTGAGTGCTATGTATTGTTTGGCTTCAGTTTGAAACATATATTGCACTTTCCTGCTTTTATACATATATTCACAGTCCTCTGTATATCTTAAAAGCTAACAAGGTATTCTTTTAAAAATATGCCTGACTCTATGAAAATGTTTATTACAGAAAATCAAATCTGGGGATACATGTATGCTGTGCAAATAGATGGATGAATGAATAACATTAAAGTGAATACAGTATATTGAGTGATTTTAAGCTTTTAGTTTGGTGGTTCTTTCCTTGGTTATGCATATAAAACAGTCATGAACAAAGTTTGCTAAACAATATGTATTGAGTACATTAATAAACTAAAAGGTGAAATATTTTATTGCAATTTTTGGGTAATACATATTTGCATGAGCATATAGTCTATACTTACTTGGCATATTGACTATAATTGAGTGTATTGTGATTATATACATTCCTAAGAGAATATTGCTCTTAATAGACATACATAATAGTTACTCTGAATAGGCATTTGTACCCTATACCTAAGAAAATCATTTTTTAATTTATATTCAAAGCTTTCTCTGCATGAATAACTTTTCAATTCATCGATAGGTTTAGCCATAATTAAGGATACTAATTCAGCATTTTGGAGAATTATGCCATAATGTTTCTGATTTACAAAAATGAAATACTTACTTTTATAATTCCAAGTGCATTGTGCAATTCAAAAACACAAATGATATTTCCTAATTAATGTTAAGAAAAAGGCACTTAGAATTAATCTCAGCCGTATTTAGTTTTCGAAATGCAAACTAAGTCAACTTGCTTCCTTTCCCTAGAAGTGCTGCCACTGTTGTGACATTGTGTTTCATTTTGTAACCCATCTGCTACTTAGGCCAGATATGCATTTTCTGGATGCAATCTGTTGGTTTCCAATGGTTTACTACATGGTGGGCTCTATTGACAAGTAGGTGCCTAAATTTCTAACACATAAGTAGTGCAGTCTCCTGTGCTTTGTCCTGTGCTGTGCCTTGTTGCTGCATGATGAGAGTCATTGGCCATGTCAGTTTTTGAATGTCATATTGCTTGCATGTAGAGCTTATAAGCCGTATATTATGCTTCTTATGCAGTAATCTATTATTTAATTAAAGCAAATTTTGTTGCATGTCAATCTTGTCAGTTGTCCTCAGTTTCCAAAGCTGTTTCAATTCTGTGTCTTCTAAGTTACCTTATTGCTATTGTTATAGTGGCCTGAAAATGCACTGATATCATTAACATGACTTGTGTGGAAATCTCAAAAATACTTTAGAAATGCCAAGTTTAGCTTAGATTTCTAAATAGGAACATCTTAAAAACTTATTCTACTCATTTATCAGATATCAAACATTTAAAAATATTGTTAATCAAAATATATATCATGCATTAGTATAAAAACAAATTCTTATATATGCATCATAATGATGTTAATAATATATAAAAAGTAAAAGAACAGAGAACTAATATATCTGAATAATATGAAACATCATTTTTTATTTTTTAAATTCTAAAATTTACAAATTGAGAACTGTAGTGCTTACATACTTCCCTGTAGATGTTCAAAAAAAGTCTATAAACTTTAAATGTGTTTATTCACTGTGTGGATATATTAAAGGTCAAACAGTTTAAAATGTGTTTAGTCTCCATTCTACATTAATATAATTGACATCATTAGTTATAATACTAGCTAAATAACTAAAATGCAGTTAAATAAACTAAAATTACCATTTAAATCTTAAACATTTTTAACCAGTAATAAGACTTTAAAATGATAGTATTCTATTAAAAATTCATGAGAAAAATATTAAAAGATAAAGAATTAGCATCCCTTCTGTCTTTTCTAATATAAACCGTGAAGTGAAACTTTCTAAGTGAAATTATTAGTGTTAAAGAAAAGGAGAACAAAACAAAAAAAAAAAGAAAGAAAGAAAGAAAAGGAGAACTGAGAGTATTAACTTCTTAGGGATGAAAAGGAAACAGGACTGGCTACAAATTGATAATTATTGAAGTTGCATGATGGAACATATTTCCATAGCTAAATATGTCATTCTCTTTTGCATATGTTTGAAATTTTCCTTACTTCAAAAACTCCTTTTAATGAATTCCGACACAGTCAAGGATGTTTCCTCACACTCGTAGAGTTCACCTTCTAGTCCTTGGAAAAGAGAGTCACAGTTCAGGACCGGAAGCAAAAAACACGAAAAGGGACGCACTGTCAACCCGGTTTTTGAAACGTCCTTTTCTTTTCATTCACATTAGCTTTTCTTGGCTGCCCTCCGGTGGCAAAATTGTAGAAGGCAACATATTGGAAGGAAACGGGTCATGTGGATGGAATTGGGAAGTTATAGATATGAAATATAGAAATAAATTGTTAGTCTATTAAAAAAAGGAAAATGGTTTAATTAAATATTAAATAAGTAGGAAAATAATGTTTTAAAATTAGAGCATGAAAAACAAATGAACTATACTTTTCAGGAATATCATTACAATTTTATATATTGACTGTTGATTTAAATGCATATTTAACGAGTATTACTATTTGCCAATGTTATGAGTACAATATAAGAACCAAAATTTTTGAGGATGGAATTAGCTGATACACGTGGTTATGTGTAGCTTTCAGCAATTTAACACAGCCATCTTACAGTGAAACTTTGACCAAGTATTAACTTCAGCTTAATTATTGCTGATTAAGCCTTCATCTTTTCTATCTTAACCCCTAACTGTATGTCTTTATTAAATCAAACTTAAGTTCTACCACTTTATCTTTTCCCTTTTCCAAAATAATTCTAATTGAGCGGTTTTTTTAATAAATGGGAAAGATATTGTGAAAGATGAAATATAAGATATAATTTAAAATATCAAGTGGTTTGAAAGCAAATGAGTTATGCTCTATAAGGGGCCATATCACAATCTTTTGGGGGTAGATTAAACTCAGGGCCTTGCCTATGCTAGACAAGTGCTCTACCACTGAGCTACATCCTCAGCCCCTGGATAACTCCTTTTAAAATGCATTTTAAAGCAGGTGTAAGAACAATTATGATGAAATTCCTAAATAAAAGGAAGACCCAAGTATTGCTAGGGCTTAAGCTTGAAGACTATCATATTGATTGGGTGTTATGGTCCCAGCCCCTCATACCATAGGAAATTTATTTGGAATAACATTCTGTTTCCACAGTTTTAGCCATAAAATCTCTGCCACAGAATACTGCTCCTGATTCAAGTGAAATATTTTTTCTGGACTACTCCTGGGGATCTTGGACTCAAAGCTTTGGTAATACTCTCTCACCTAATAACAGAGTAAGAAATCGTACCTCTCGCTTTGCCATAAAAGAAGTGACATAGTTCATTCAAACAGTTAATGTGGAAGAGATCCTCAGAGAGCTGACTCTTTCAGAATCTAAGAAGGACTCAGGTTGTTTAAGTTTTATCCTTCCCATTTTAAATAGGAAGATGGTGAGATAAATCCATCTATCTCTTCTTATCTGTCTTCAGTCAACTCCGTAGAACACACTTCTTCTCCTTTAAGTTTAATCTCCCTTAACTATTCAGTTCCATTTTTTCTAGTTGGATAAAGCAAAGTCAGTGAGGACCACAGCTTTAAGGGTAGACACCTTTTTCTTTCGTTCACCTGGAAAGGGTTCCAAGTAAGGTGTTTTACAGCTCATGTGTTTGACTTTTAATTTTGTAATTACCTCATACAGCTAAATAAATCAGCTTGTTTGATCACTTGTTTAAACACTTGGTCTGGGTAATTGGGAAGCATAAAACTAACAGATATTTGTTCTCTGTAGAAATAATCTTTAGCTCATAGCTCTCACACCAGGGAATAATAAATTGGGCACAGTGGTGCATGCCTGTAATTCCAGCTACTCAGCACGCCGAGGCAGGAAGATGGAGAGGTCAAGCCCAGCCTTGGTAATTTAGTGAGATCTTGTATCCAAATAAACACACAAATAAGTAAAATAAAGGAACTGATAAAGATTTAAAAGTAAACCTTTCATAGTTTTATATTTCTTCATTAGGCTTGACAATCTAAATTAAGAATATCCATCTCTACTCTTACCAAAAGCATCATAGAAGTAAAAAAGTAAACATATATTAAATAGTACATTAACTGTAATAGTATACTATTACAGTTATTTGACATAGTATATTAACTGTAAAACATAATTGTAACACACTCTTATTGCAAAATGGATCTTCCCAAATATCATATATGTAATTAATGAATATGATAAAATAAACATTAACAGAGATGCTCTGAGACAGATATCTAAAGAAATCTAAAGTTCCCTAAAGAAAAAACATTTTATACCAGTAGATATGCTATTATATTATAATTCCCATTAGTACCAGCCTATGCACCCACTATCCCAGCCACATATAAAGACAACTTACATACCTACAGCACCAAGCAGTTTTGAGCAATCCTTCCAATGTGGTGGTGATTTATTTAAAGTCCACTCTTCTCTGTTGATTTTTATCAAAGTCTAGATGATTTGCTCAGGTGTGGAGTGACCTTTGCTGCCAACATGGTGGTGGTGGACAAAGAGAGCACCATGAGTGCTGAGGAAGACTACATGGCGGATGCCAAAACCATTGTGAATGTGCAGACCCTTTTCAGGTATGTGTCTGTCACCAACCACGTCGTTGCCTGGATGCTAAACATGTGTGAAACACTTGAATCCGACTTGTCTGTGAGATAGTTACATTGACTTTATAGTCTTTCATTCATTCATTTGATCATAAATCATTTGATCACAAAACACATATTTATGTGACTGACACTGTGTAAGTCAAATATTTAACAGCAGATCAATAATTCTTTTAAATAGAATTATGTGTCAGTTTTCTTAGATAACTTAATACCAAATTCAAAAAATTATGCACAGCAGCAGTCATGTTTCAGGACAAGTTATTCCCATGTGGATTTGGGTTTCATGTCTAGTAGCAGTTCAGGTATGCAATTAGCTAAGATTGAAATATTGCAAAGCTATGCCCAGGTAATTTATCCAGCTTAGTAGTAAATTCCTTGTCCCCACTATTTTTATGTGTTTCATTAACTTAACTCACTAGTTAGTTTCATTGAACTAACTCAGATATAAATCCCCATTATAGTTATCATTGGTTAAGCGTGAACAGTCTTGAACAGACAAAAGCATTGGAGGCTAATCAGACCCCCAAGCACCTGGCCAAGGGTACAGCAGCAGGAATAAAAAAGAAGACAAGATCTTAATGCATAAATGAGGGTCCTAGGATGGTCAAAGCTCTTATCTCGCCAAGAAACCGTCTCCTGGAGCTGGCCACTATTTATTGAACATGGAGCTTCTAGAAGGGGTGAGGGACACTGCAGGGGACAGTGAGTGGAAGCCTCAGAGCACTGAGGTGAGCAGGTTCCTAGCAACAAGGGAACGAACCATTCTAGCAAGAACAGCTCATAGATTAAAGGGAAACTTATTTCTTCCCATGGATTAATTTTTGCCTCTGTAGGAGTTTTCTGTACGAGTCATGCTGCCCTTAGCTGCACTGTGGTCTTGCCATCCAAGATGTCACAGTGTCATGGATCATTGAGGCCTCTGCTGTGACCAGTGGTGTGGGGCATTGTTCCTTTCCCACACACCAACTGCTGGCTCTTCCGGCAAGCCATTGCGGGCTAACAGGCAGACTCAGACTTTTAATATGAAAAGCCAATTTACGAATTTGTAGCTCCCTCAGGGTGGTCTCCATCACAAAAGCACTTGCTATAAGCAAAATCAAAATTATTTATAAATTGGGAAATCTATGTCACTTGGAATCATGTGAAATTTTAAATACCAAAAAGATATTGAGTATTTGAAAAAGATTTTTTTTTGAGTTTTATGAGTGCACTGCATCAGTTGAAAGGAAATATCTAAGCTACCAAATTATGAAAGTAAATAAAATAACTCATCAACATCCGCTTTCACTCTACCTTCACACCTTCATATTGTAGCCATGCTTATATTGAGGCAAATTAACTCAGATTTGATGGCAAAATTCAGAGATGAGTCTAAAGTTGATTCTCAGGGCCAAGCTGGTGGAGCACGTCTGTGATCCCAGCACTCAGGCAGTGAGGCAAGAGGATCGCCGTGAGTTCAAGGCCAGCCTGAACTGCATAGTGAGACACTGTCTCAGGAACAAACGAAAAATACAGTAGATTCTCAGGGGGAAAATTTGGAGTATGGTTTTAAGAAAATTACTTTCTTTTTCTAAATCCCATTGTTAATCACAATATTATATAAGATTTAAAAATATATAATGTTTTAACACATGCTTGGTCTAATTATGATCAGTATAATAATCACACTCATGTGGCAGGATGAAAATGTTACATGTATTATAGGCACAAATTTCATCTGTTACTATCTCTTTTCCTAACAGCTCTACTTTGTCCTTACAGACCCTACTTTGTGACCTTAAATTGTGTTTCCTAACCTCATTGTAATTCAGTTTTCCTCATCTATATAATGTTGTGAGAAATATTTTGTTCACCTTGCAGTGTTAATGTAAAGATTAAAAATCAGATATGTAAAGAATCTATTCAGCAACTGGAAAATCTGTTCTGAATTTGCATTAGGAACCTCTTGTTCCAGAAGGAGAAATACATGGTCTGAAGTTATTATAATGTGGCAGCTCATTTAGAATAGAGCTAACTAGTTATTGAGTTCTACTAAGTAGTATGCTGAAAGGTAGTATAGGACATGTTTAAATATGACAGATACGTAAGCAGTTTTTTTCTCAAGAGAGTAGATAAAGGTAATTATAGAGTAGAGAATTCAGAGATGAGATTTATTTATGTGATTTATAAAGTAAAATCACTTTTGGATTCCATACCTTGCAAAAGCTAATTATAGTTTTACAAGAAGAGTATCCTGGTTTTTTAAAATGCTATTTTGTTTTCAATTTACAGTGAGGTTATTTCTATTATAGTGAAGTTTCTATTGATTTGATTTTTTGTAATTCTCTGAATGAATTGTCTTGATTCCGAAATAATAATAACTCCCCAACTTACTGAGAGATATAAAGGCTTTAAAAAATAATTTAAAACTAACCAATGAGAATAATTATGGGCAGATATACATGTGCCAGCTGACTGCAAAGGCTGCCTAGTCTGAGTATCTCGCTGAAGAAGTGACTTCCATGTGTTGAAATAATGAATGAATAACTTTTAATATCTTTACTATTAAATTTGTTCTATCTTCAGAAGCAGGATCTTTTAGAAATTATTTAATTTTTATGACATAATCTAAACTGAACACATTCCAGCAGAATTTTTTAAAAAGCTATTAGAGGGCCAGGGATTTAGCTCAGTGGTTTCGCCGCCTGCCTCGCAAGCACAAAGACCCGAGTTCAATCCCCGGTACCAAAAAAAAAAGCTATTAGATACCCGAGTTTCAAAGTGATTAATTCTGTTAGTTCCTTACCTACATCCTGTAAGGACATTACCAATCTTGCATTAAATACATGACAATATTTTCAGGAAAAAATCCTGTGAAACTTTCTGAAGGATCAATAAGTAAACTGTTAATCTATGTTAATCTAATAAGTAAAAACTGTTAATCTAATAAGTAAGCTGTTAATCTATGTTTGCAAATCTTGGCTAGTCTTATGTAATAAAAAAGCAAGATGTGTATACAGCCCTGTGATATAACAAATGTCACTGACATCAATAAGTGACACAGTCATGTAAGACTTTAGAGTTTTGTTTTATAGGTGCAGTCATTTTCCACATGCCAGATTTTAGTTCCTAATTTACTGAGACTTGCCAACCCTACTGTAATTCTTGCTGCTCTCAACAATGCTACACGAATGTTCTTTCCAGTATCTTACCTTAGTCTCCATTCTTCTGGTCATGGTCTTGACCTTGTATTGGGAATAATTTTACCTTCCATATTCTCAATATCTAGCATGCAATTTTCTGGGCATTATAACTTATTTTCTACTTAATTGTTTTTTCTAATATCCCCAAATCTTAGCAGTCCTTTGACCACCCTAGAAGCTATCATCTACTGATCTTATTCACTGTCTTTGGATAACTGATGACCTTTTTCCCTGCTTAAATTACAGGATAATTGTTGTAATCACTTCTGTGCTGAAAATCTCAGTGGAAAATTATTGATTGTTCACTATCAGCTAACACTGATATCAGCTTTTCCTTTTCACTTTTCCTTCTATTCCCAGTTTTCTGTACTTTTAGATTCTCTGTTTAGCATAAAATTCCCTAGAGGTAGATGACAGCATTCTGTAGATGGGATTCAGTTTCCCTTCTCAGTGAGCATCAGGCAACTGGAAATCCAGTCACAGTGGCTGGATTTCTAAATATTTAGGATTAAAAGCTTGGTCCCTAGCCCCTATGGAACTAAATTTTTATACATTAATCAGGCATGAATGAATCTACAATACTCTGAATTGAATGAATGAATCTACAATGCTCTTCAGTAACAAGCAGTTCTCATATTTTGACAAAATATCACTAATCTCCTTGATGGAAAGCTGCTTTTCTCATCGATTAATTAGTAAAAACTATGATATTGATAGAACTATGGGTAACAGAAGTGGCTTTGTGTGAACTTTCTGAGTAAATCCAAAATGAGCCAAACTGGTGGTGAAATGGA
Organism: Heterocephalus glaber; assembly: GCF_000247695.1. The sequence continues at coordinate 3,773,271 of NW_004624798.1, forward strand.
ATGCTTGCTGCACCTGGAGTTGATACAACACCCGTCATGTTGTTTATTCTGAAGTATTTTAAATTAATTTACAGATATCGTAGGAGTCATTCATTTAGCATGGATGAAGGTTGCAAATAAAACTAGAAGAGTTCCAGAGTCTAAAGTCTTGCTTTTTAATCCAGGCGATCTGAATGTGTCCATACTACTCCATCACATTGCCAGGCAAAGCAGTTGAAATAACAAAATGAGATGAATTCTGAATGTACTCAGAGCAGTACCTGATGCATCACAAGCAAATGATAACTGGAAGCCAGTGCTTGTTAAATGAATATGTCCTAACACATAGAGGTCTAAAAAGGATATATGTCAGCTGATATGATAACTACTTTATAAATCAGATTATTATTAAGGCAAGATGCTAGATGCAATATTCTTTTTAGTTTGCTTGTCTATTTGAAGGGGAAAAGTATTACATTTTCTAATTTATTTGACATCTGTTTGTATTAGGCAGGTAAGCATTGCTGCATGTTTTTACTTTCTATGAGGGAGGCTGCATTTCTCTGTAGCGTTTATGAAAGACCATGGAGCTACATTGGCCCATGCCATTGTAAACTGATTACATTGCTATTCTATTTTGATGTGGGGCATTTTGACTTTAAATATTTAGCTTTCAAAACTACTAATATGTTTATTAGAAAAATATTCAATCTCTATGGTTTTGTTATATCCCAGGAGACAAGAATGGAGTGCAACTCAAGTGTAATATGATAGTAGAAATGCTCTGATTCACTATTAATTTATGCAACTCATGTGGCTGGCTTTGCCAGGTTAGCATAAGGTTACATTTCTTATTCAGAAAATTACATTGATGAGTTGAGCTCCTACTTCCTAGTTCACTTGATAGATCTCTTAGCAGTTTATCAAAGGACCCTTCAAGGTTACTAAGTCCAAAGGGGACCAACCTAGAGAATCTTATTAATTTACCTGAAGTGTTTTTGTTGAGGAGGAGGATTCTGGGGTGAGAGGAGAGTTGAAGGCATGAGGAGAATTCTTTCCTATCTATAATTTAAGCATTTATTTATTTATTTATTTATCCAATCATTTGTTTATATCAGTACAGACTCATAAACATTTATTTTATACTTTAGATTTTAATCCAGTACTACTTGATTGTG
>NW_004624798.1:3785498-3854327 GCF_000247695.1 Heterocephalus glaber
TGTGTGTGTGTGTGTGTGTGGTACAGAGGATCAAATTCAGGACCATGCTTGCCAGGCAGGTGCGGCACCACTGAGCTACATCCTGGGCCCTTAAGCATGCTTTTGTAATTGAAAACTGAACTGTATAATTTAATTTGTCTTCATTATTTTAAGGAGGAAAAATAATCTTCCCTTCATCCTTAAAAATTCTCAGCTAGGGCCAATATAATAGATGGACAAAATAGACTGACAAGATTCAAAAGACAGATTAACAAGAGAAAAAAATAAACCAAGTTTATTAGCATGTATGTCGCTCATGTAACATTTAGTAATACTTGGGAAAGAGTAACACAAGAAATAGCTTAGAACCCTGACTTATGGAGCATCTTCAGCAAAGAAAAATACCATTTTAGAGGACAAAACAAAGCAGAAGACTGTGTGTTTCTAGGGTTGATAGCATGGAGAAAGGCAAATATTTGAGAAACTAATGGCAGATAACTGGTTTGTTGTGTAAATCCATCTGATGCAGTCACCAAGTCAAGAAGACTCTAAAGTGCACCTTTGGTTTTGAACTTTAGCCTCCCCTGGCAGAGAAAATAGGAGGGACATGTTTGTAACTTATGTCCTGGTCTTAGGCAAAGTAAAAAAGAATAGAGGGCATTTCTTGTATCTGCTTTTTCTCAATTGCATTGATCTCAAAATAGTCCTTAAAGTGGAATATTTTGGGATGGCATATTCTGTCCCCTGTCAATCACTGTAACAATCAAGCATTTGCTGTTTAGATCTGGCATGATTTTTTGAGAGAGTAAGGCCATTCTTCCTGAGAATTTACCAGGAACAGCTGCATTTTCTTCAAAAGCCTAGAATACAACTCCCAAATCTTCAGATAGACCATGAATGATCTTGCAGCATGTGCTGGGTTGGTGGGACCACAAGGAGGCTCCAAACCATCATGATTTATGGCGCAATGAGCTCCTTGATTCTAGAAGAGCTTGGTTCTAGGCTTTGTATGGATCGCTTGCCCTGATTTGTTTCTCTTCTCACCGCAAGTTTTCCTTTTCAGTTTCCTAATATTTTGTTAGGGCAGCAAACTTTATTGGGGACAACTTCTACCCTAAAGGTTCCAGATGAATGGAAGAACAAGCATGCCACTCTTTTATTCAGAGCAGATTCTTGAATCCTAACCACTTCTTCTTTGGAGAGACAATTTGTGAATATCACAGGCCTTGAAGGGAAATCTTTGTCTAGTTGGATCCTTTATAAATTTGTCTTCCTTGTGCCTGGGGGCTTTCATTTACATATCTAAGAAGAAATGTTGAAGTGGGTCTTCCCAGAACAAAGACCTACTAGAAAGTGAAAATCTGATTTCAAAATGAAAAGTTTTTGTTTTCAAATTTAAATTTTCTTTGTCAAAATTTTATCTAAGAAGGCATTTATTACATTTAGAAAACATTTCTCATTTTTATACACAAATATTATCTAAACTAAATTTAAATAGACATATCAAAATGGACTTTGAATTAAAAACAACTACTTTAGAATGGCCATGTAGATTTATCCATCAAAATGCACTACTTTGGGAATGTTCGGTGTCTTAGTGACTTTTCTCATTGCCGGAACAAAATACCTGACACCCAGTGTTAGAGGAAAGGTTTATTTTAGCTCGCAATTGTAGAGGTTTTAGTCCATAGTTGGCTGGCTCCCTCTTGGCAGAGGACAAACAGTCCATGGTGTAGCAGGCAGGAAACCTACATTGTGAGGAGTGAGCCTACATTACCTTTTTATCCCATCCAGAGTACAAGCCTATCGGTTGGTGCCACCCACTCTCAGGATGGGTCTAGCCATTATCCACACCCAGAACTGTACTAAAATAATCAGTGGATTAATTTAGTTACCCCACACCTTTAATCTATATTCACACAACCTAGCTCCAGCCACTCTCTGAAAAACCCAACCTAAGACCACATGATGATTCGGGGGCGGGGACATCTAGATACAACCCATAACACTTTGACATTCCTGTGGGATCTCTTTATTCTTATTTCACTGAGAAAGAAAGCAATATGGAGAGAAATTCAGTGGTTTCCCTTTTACCCATGTAGAAAAAAGTAGCAGATTCAGGACTAAAATCTGTGTGTCAAATGGAAGGGGAGATGAGAAAACTTTCTCTAGGAGTTGAGAAGGAAAAGGTTTTTCTGGAGAGTACAAAAAATAATGTTTGGTGCAGAATAGGTAAGAAATTAAATTATTGGTAAATCTATCTGGTAAAAGTTCAAGAGTGATTTATTTCACAAGTTTCTTTGGGTTGTTTGTTTCAGTAGGATTATTTGTTTTCTTCATTTTTGCTTTTGTTTTCTAAAATTTAGCTGACTGCCTTGTAAGATAATGAATACTGTCAGTGATGAAACAAATAAATCCTGGATCTTTCATCTGAAATACAGCTATTCCTGCATTAGATAAATAGCAGGAAAGGATAACTTCTATGGCTATCTGCAGTTCTGATTTATTGATGTAGTGCACCTGTGCCCCAGATTTATTGAGCATCTAGTAAGTGCTGAGACTATTCAGCACACTATGATTACAGTAATAAATAGACATGGTTTATGACCTTAGGATGTTACAAGTCTTGTTGGGATGGTATTAAGCAAGTTATTCAAGATTTAACTAGAGAATTATAGGTATGATAATTACTTAAAAATGTAGAACATTATAGAACTAGACATGATGGATATTTGGTGTAGTCCAGTGGCTTAGAAAATACTTTACTGAGATATTCATATTCTTTCATTTGCAAAATGAATAGAGGCTATGTGGGAAAAAAGATTCCAGATGGGGAGTACACAATGCTCTGTAGTACTAGGAATGGGGACTTCTTAAGGACTTGGATCACAACAAGGGCAAGACTGGTGTGACACGAAGTTGAAGTGGTATTCATTAGCCAGAGTATGGATGGCTTTGGAAAGTATGTAAATGAGTTGATTTTTATTTTAAGAATAACAGGAAATAATTAAAGCTTAGAGAAGTTTAGGTATCATGTAGAGAATGGTTTGGAGAAAATGGTTTTTGCATTCCCACACAAGTACAAAACTAGTATCTTCTAGGGGACACCAAGGTTGCCTACCAGCATATCTAAATCCTGTCAGACCATGGCTGTAGCAGTCCCTAGTACTTGGATGGACAAACACAGGGACGTGAATCTTAGGCCACCCCTATTTGACCGAGCACTAACCAGGTACTCTGGGCCCTCTTCTCAAAGACAAGGACAAACTCGTCCTTGAAATAAGTTTACACTTTTAAATCCTTGAGTCTACATAGGTAGGGTCTTTCCAATTCCAGAGATATCCCTAAGGCATCTCTTCTCTAATCCTGGTGCAAAGTACTTGGTTCCTTTTCAATGGTGACAACCTCTTTAGCAACTTCATACTCCTTGGCTGTAACTTTGAATGTTTGTTTGTTTGTTTTTCTGAAAAACTGCAAGTGTTTCAAATATTTCCACTCTACTTTTTGCTTGTAATTCTCACTGTAAGTCTCACTGTAAGTCTCACTGTAAATCTGGATAAAAGCAGCTATTAATGCCACTGCCTGAATATTGTGCTGCCTTAAAATTTCTTTCCTTTGCCAAATAATCTTATCGCCTTTAAACTGACCCTCACATAAAGTTTCAGACATGTAGAAGTACACAAGCTCTTTCCATAAAATAACATGAATGGGCTGTAATCCAGTTCCCAATGAAGACCTTATCTCCATCTGAACCCCATCAGCATAGTCTTTACTGTCTGCCTTTCTATCAGCATTCTTGTTTGTGAGCCCCTACAAAGATTGTCCTTAAATTCTGCTTCCAGCATTTCAAGTTTTCCCTAGCCTGCTTCTCCATACAATTCCAAATTCCTCCTGTAGACCTAATCAAAAACTTTTGTACTACATCACTAGGGATAGTGACAACAATGACTCCACTTCTCCTAACAAATTTTTTGGGTTAGTGTTAATCTGCTATGACAAAATACCTGAAAGAAACAAATTAAGGTAGGAAAGATTTATTTTTGGCTCATGGCTTCAGAGATTTCAGTCCATGGTCATTTGGCCCCTTCCCTTTGGGCCAGTAATGTGCAGGACATCATGGAGGGGGGAAGCAAAGAGAAAGGAGGAGGGACCAGGGCCCCATATTCCCTCCTGGGCACTCCTCCAACGACTTCTCTTCTTTCCTCCAGGGCCCATCTCTTAAAAGTCCTACATTCCCAGTGACCTATCAGCTAGGGAGCAAGCCTTCAACACAAGCTTTTGGGGACATAAAAGATACAAACCATAAAAACATATTTTTATCTTATATTGTTCAGCATAACTGAATGTGTCAAAAATATCTATTATATAAATTAATGCAGGCAGAGAAATATTCCATAGGAATTTCACACATCTCCATGGCTACATTTAACATCATAGAGTCAGGACAGCATATAATTGATGAAAAGTTTTAAGTGGAACAAACTGTTGTTTTAAATTATGAGTAAAATATTGCTTTATGATTTTAGTACCTAGGGAAAAGAGATGTCATTTTACTTACAAACTGTTCTACATTTCAGGAAATATTATTTCTCAGAAATATGTTTCAGTGTATTTTGCAAATATATCACAAAATATATTAGAAAACCAAATTTGCAATTATAAAATATCAAAATTGAATACATCCATTGTTTTATAGATATAAAGAGCATTGTAACACAATACTTCATATCTGTTGCTTAGTTGGAAATTTTCACTAGGTGGCAGGCTTAGCTAATGCATTCAATTTCTGAGTTTAAAATAGCACCAATGATGTAAGTTTATTTAGGAAGACCAGAAATAGTAGACATATTACATAAATTTTTGTTTTCCTACCTAATTTCAACTGTAGGAGTCACTCACATAAAATAACTGGGCCATACAATTTTCCTTTTCATTCACTCTTATTAAAAGTCCAAATTGTATGACTACATATATGTGTATATTTCTAATATATATGTGTTAGAAATGAAATATAAACAAAAGAATTCAGGCAATCACAAATTTATTCAAAATGAGAATAATGCTGCCTATAGGAAAGATAAAGGCCATACTTCTGAGGAAAACAACAACGTTTCAAACAATGAAATAAACTGTCAATAATTTGTAGTTATATTTGCCTAATAAATTTGTTTTCTGGCCTTATATCTCCTTAATGTTCCAGTGAGCTCTCCATTCACTTTCACATAATGTTATTTAATCTATGAGGATTCTTTCTGCCATAATTTATCATAAATAAAAAATATATACAGCTTTATTCTTAATGAATTTTCATGGTTTCCTCTGTTAGTTCATAGAGTATTTTAAGGACAAAATTTTGACTTTATAGGTCTTTTTATCTCTTGGATAAATGTATAATAGTAAATTTTGATAATTTTTTAATTAAATTCGATTTTAAGTATTGTCCTCAATAATGCAAATACCAGTGATGAAGTTATGACCTAGCAGCCACTATTTAAGGGTAGTTGGAGTAGTATAATATATATTTTTTACAATAAAGTTGATTTTTAATATATGAAACCTTGACATAGGGTTAGATATTCTTAATGATTTGTTATTTTATAGGGATTTATTTGAGATTCATGTCTAATGATCTGCCTGCCTCTTCATTATAATAGGAGAAGCTTTCAGACCTGAGTCCTGTGTTGTGGGCCAGGCTCTGCTTCCTACAATCATATTGCCTTGAATACATTATTTCCTCTCTTTATGCCTCAATTTCCTCATCTGTAAACTAATATTTATAGGTAAACTGTAGAATAGTTTTCTCTGACTTGAAGACATAATGTAGCTTACTTCATTTTCGACACAGTTGGAAACTATCCAGAACTGGAGTCAGACAAGCAGAGACCAAATATCAGGCAGGAGGATGTGACTTTGATGAGTGACAATAGTGTGTTTTAAATCCACCCTCAAGCACTGTGTTTAGGAGCCATGCAGACAGTTGCTAGACTTCTTCGTCTTATCTGAGCTCATGGCCTGGCGCAGATTAGCTCAAGTCTAAAAGTACAGTAAAGATGGAGTAAAGTCTGGGCCACATACCTGCACCTTCTGCATGGGAAGGAAGTTACAGTTGGAAACTGGAAACCAGGAGATTTCTACCTGATGTTGTGAAGATTAAATGAGTTAAAACATAGACAGTGTTTAGAATATTGCTTTATTCATTTTACACATTATCATTTTATGAACTTTTTAAACTTTCCAAAAAATAAAAAAGGGAAAAGACAAAGAGGAGAAATGTGGGTCCATTAATTTTCCTTTTCAAAGTACAAAGAATAGGGCAAAATAAAGGTAGGAGACTTTCTATTTACAGATCCATTTTGATATTATTGTCTATCTTTTTTAGTTTCTATTGTCACAGATTGAGTATTGTTTGTGATAACACTTATTATGGTCAATGTCATTAGTGATATTTCTTTTTTAAAAATATTTTTTAAATAACTGTTTTTGAAACTCTAAGATGATATTATCTTTGGCATTGCTGACCAAAAAGTCAAGTGATTTTTTTTTCCCCAACAGGCCACTAAATTTTTTAAGAGTTTCAGAAACAAACAAACAAACAAACTTTAATGCGTAGAATTTACTATCAATGATGACTTTTGAATGAAAAGAGTGAAAGTGTGTCGTGTGGAATATATACAAGACAATGTTTCTCCATGTACTTATCCAACTAAACTGCAAAATACTCTTCATCAAGATTTTGTGTACTGACACACGTATTCCCAAAAGCATAAAAAAGAATTGAGAAATTGTGTATGTTTTTAAAGATTAATTAATTAAACAGATAGCTTGCAGTACTAGGCACTGAGAGGAAACTGGACCCTTCTAGATGTCACTGCTTACGAAGAGAGCTCAGGAATGGATAAAATCCATAAGAGAACAGGGCAAGAAGTAGAGTAGTAAGTAACATAAATCAAACACCAAGAGAGAGGGATTTTTCCTTGATTTGTAAAAGATTTTAAATTTTTATCTTGACTGGATTTGAGAAGAAATTTAAATAATGACTGGGATTTTAAAATAGAAAAATTGAAGAGGAAAGTAAACAGAAAAAGAATTCATTATAGCCAGAGAAATGGAAAGAAGTGGAGAAAAGAGAAATGCTGCCACAACTTAACAGTCCCTATTGTGTGTCATTGTAGTAAATGTTTCAAAACTCCTATTTCTAAGTTTCATATCACCCTTCCTTTAAAGAATCTAACATTTAGGGTTTTCTTAAGCAACTCAAAGTCACAGAATTATTGAAAATAGTAATCATTTGCACAAATAAAATTACTGTATTTTCAAAATTAAAAACCAACAAAAAATTATATTCTGATTGTTGTTTTGCTGATATTATTCTAGTTATCCTTCTTACAATTCATCTAAATGAAGAAATACAATAGCATTTGTACTTAAGATTAAACCACTAGACACTGGTTATTTTTCTTTCTTTTATAAAGAATATATTTTATACAACACCTGATGAGATCATAGTTCTCAAAGACCTTGATGAAGTTGAAGTGTTAGTTCATTTAGATATTCAAGAGAGCATAGAAGTTTCACCTAAATCTTTGAAAGCAAGAGTTCTTTCTTCTGCCTTAACTGGACTGATGACTAAAGAACTGTGCAAACAGCCCTGAAAGGGAGGTAATCAGGGATGGCTGGGCCACATGCTGGGGACGGAACCCTCCAGGCTGCTGATGGGTAGGCCCACTCTGCCTGGCAGGAGGGAGCTGTGCTGGCAGTTCATCCATCAGCGTGAGGGAACTGGACCCGAGGAGAGGTAAAACCTCATCTGCAGCACCAAGGCTCTGAGCAGGGATCTCAGGGCTGGGTGGAATGGGGAGGGTAGGAAGGGAAAGGGGAAGGAAAAAGGAATGAAGATGTGTTATGTATGTGTGCCAACTCCACACAAGGGATGTAGACATATGTACTACATACATGTACTCATAAACTAAAAGCATTAAAGAAGAAGGAGAAGAAGCACATTCCTTGAAAAGACAGCAAATCAAGTCTGTAGGTGCTGGGAGCCAGGGCACCTTCACTACTGGAATTACCATAAAATGAGAGCAACACAAGTTGATGTGTTTTTGAATCACAAATAAGTTTATATTTTTTATGTTTTCTGTCAGTGCTAATACCTCAGTTCAAAGGATCAGTTCAACCCAATGAGGAGACTTAAGTGGTCATAATGTAGTTTAACATATTTTAAAGACATGTTCAATGTCTTTAGCCCAGTATCCCTGGAAGTAACTGCTACATAGAATCACAAAACATGAGCCATGGAAGCTGTCAGTGGCGCATAGCTATGAGGTAAAGATCAGACCATCAACAGCAGCAAAAATAGATATTTTTGGTATTACTTTGCGCTTTTCCTGTGGGTGAAACAAATTTTGTGTGTTTGTGTATGTGCACACATGTGCATATATTTGGCAAGGTAGCCAAGTAGGAAGAAAGCTAGTGTGATATGAGATGTGAAATTTGTCAGCATCTCTTTCTAACACCACTAGTAAGGCTTTAGCCTTGCTACCAATTCATTACAGTGAAATTTTATTAAGATTAAGATAATTCTTTTTCAAAGTTCACTGCATCAAAATTTGATGTTTAAGAATTGTGCACTGAAAGAATAGGAGGGATATCAAACAGCTTATGTAATGGGCAAAAACTCATCATTTGTAATATTTTAGCCAATCAATATACTTGATTTAGAAATTTTGTTTTAGTGTCACATAGAAAGTAATCTTGAAATGTCTAAAATTGGCTTTAGAAGTTTTTCTTTTATGCAATTTTATAATTATATGAGAAATTGTTTGATAAAAGCCAAATTATTGAATTTGTGTTTCTTACTGTGGTAAAATGTTGGTCAAAATATTCTTTGGAAAATAGTGTTTCATTTTTTTATGCTACACGGAACATTTTATCTGGCACTACCGCCTGCTATTGTGATCGGTATATTTTCAAGCCTAAGGCTAACAATCACTCACTTATAAATATATTGTTACAAAACATACCATATTGGACTGTTAATGTAATGCAAAATTTTCTTCTTGTAATGTAGGTTGTTTTCCAGTCTCAGTATTATCACAGAGCTTACTCACCCAGCAAACATGAGATTCATGCAATTTAGAGCCAAAGACTGTTACTCACTTGCTCTTTCAAAACTGGAAAAGGTAAGACCCATGTTAAGAAAGTTTGATTTAACCATTTTGGTTCAAAGAATAACTCTGGAAATATCTATATGTGGAAAGAAATGCCTTAGATAGGAGAACTAAAGCCATGCTTCAATTCCTATTTGGGGGGTAAAATCCTAATTGACAATTTTTAAAACAATGGATTGATAAATTTTAACCATTTATATTACAAGTAAATGTGGTGGAGATAATTTGTTCTATCTTTTATAAGTTGCAAATATAATTTATCAAAGAATTAAGTTCAACAGAAATATGTACTTATAATGTCAGTTACACTGATCATATTACAAATGATTTGCTATATTGTGAGAACTATATTTATATATGGATTTCAGTTTCCAAAAACGTTTAATATTTTAGAAATATGATAGGCTCTGTTGAAAGCTGGTTTAGCAAATGTCACCAATGAGATTGGAGACAAAATCAAATTTATTTCTTACCTAGGTAAGGGGTTCTCCCACCTCTAGAAAATTTTGGTAATGTTTGAGAAGGGGAACAAAATCAAAATATATTGAGGATGGGCCAGGGATTTAGCCTAGTGGTGCCATGCCTGCCTTGCAAGCACAAGGTCCTAAATTTGATCCCTGGCACCAAAACACAAACAAACAAACAAACAAACAAACAAAAACATATGTGTAGGATTAGAAGGATATTTCAAAGCAGAGGTTTTATCAGTATAGAGAGATCAGTATGCTGCCAAAGACAGGGCAGTTGCAAGCCACATCTGGTGGACAGAAGGTTTGGTTTCCATTCTCAATGTCTAGGCTGAGAGTGAAGTACATGGTTTTTGTACTCAGCTTTTACATGATCCTAGTATACTGGGAGAAGTAAATGCAAAAATAAAGATACATATATCTAAAAATGTGAAATCTATGTTGTCTTTATTGTTTATAACAAAACAGATAGAAGAAATGATGTTCATATTTTTTGATTAGTTCTTGGTTTCACTTAATTTAATTTTTGATTCTCTATTGTTACTGCACCAAAAGCTCAGTCTGCTCATTGCTTGGTAAAAGTCAATTAGTCCAGAAATAAGATGGTGGTAGAGAAAGAACTTTAGTATAATAAACTAGCTGATTGGAAGATGGCAAACTATCAACCCAAAGGGCAAACTTCCCAGGAATCTGATTTATGGTGGTTTTTATGAGATAGATGATTTATGCGGACGTGTGCCTTCACACAGGAGTAGGTTTGTGGCCAAATGATGCACTTCGAATCATAATAGCCTAGCCATACCTACATGTTGCAGCTCCTGACATGTTACATCAGGGACAGCCTGGAAAGGGCATGAAACCCTCTTGCTAATCTCAGGGTAGTGAAAAGAAACAGAGGTCACCTGATTATTATCAAAGACAAAGCGAAGTTAAATGAAAAGTTGAGCGTGAGATCTGGTCACAGTGCCATTCCAGCTGCTGTCCTAATGTCTAGGAGGGGTATCGTGTAAATAAGGCTGTTTCTACAATCCTTTCTATTGATTCCCATTTCAAAGCTGGTCATACACACTGTTAATCCAGCTTTAATACATTCTTTGATGAGCTTAGGGAAATCACAGTTATGCCCTGATTCCTGACCTGAAAACTGAGTTTGAGACAGATTGACTAATTTTTTCAAGATTATGGCTATTAAGCCAATACAGTATGGGAAACTTAAGGTCAACAGTGTTCAACATAGACAACTTCCATTGTGCCACATTGTTTAAACAACATAGAAGGGCTAAAAAGCCAGGCTCAATTGATGTAGCTTGCATAGGTAAGTGCAATATTGGGAATCCAGTGGACTAGGTGCTGACATGATGTAATCAGACATCCATGACACATGAGGTGGTATCGCTTAGTGACGAAAAACCCAGGCTTTGAAGTCAGATTGGTAAAATTCACTACTTTTGAGGAGTGGAACCTGGATAAATTATTCATAGGTTCAAAACCTTGAGATTCTTATCTGGAAGACAGTGGTAGGAGCTGAATAATAATGTCACTGTGAAGATTAAACCACATCATGTATCCAATTTTAGTATATGTGGTGCCAAAGTGAGCACACAAAATCTATAAAAATAGCCCACTATTTGACATATGCTTCATACTCAAAGAAATGATATTAAAAGCATAAATTATATTTGCTGACACAAGGTTGTTTTTGTAGCAAGATCTTAATTTTGGAAGATATTTTCAGTATTTGTGAGTGCATAATTGTGTGTTTATCATATTAGGGAAAAAGAACAAAATTAGGTTTTGATCTTTGGGGTAAATTAATTGAAAAGAAAGATTATTGCCAACTTGGAGATCCTCTCCACAAATGGGAAAACAGCTTTTTTGAGTATTAAACAATATTGTCTTAGGCAATCCATTAAGTACATTGCAAAGACAGAATAAATTATAATACATTTATAATCAATTGTGTGCATATTGCATATATGTCATATATACTAGTCAATTATGTACACCTCTTTAGCTAAAGGAAAGACAAAACTTTTCTATCTTTGCAACAAACAAGAGGGTATGATATTGAGCAAGGGGTCTCTGCCTGACACAGAAACAAACACTGTGACACAAGTTTTTGCAAAAAGAAAGACATTTCTTGTGGAGTTGACCAGCAAGGAGGTCAGGAGCAGAAATTTCAGGTCTGCCTCTGTAATAACTGGATATAGGGGGGATTCATAGGAAGCAGGAGGGGAGAAGCTGTTTGTTGATTTGATGGCAAGAAGGGAGAGTTTTAGGATTCTTTTGAGCTGAGCTCACTTAGAGGGTCATCTCTTCTCTTAATGAGTAACCTGTTCCTTTTCCAGAGAGGTTTTATGTTCCGTGTGGGAGATTTTGAGTTTGTGATGGCAAATGGTTGACCTGAAAAGCTGGCTACTTTTGTGCACATGTATTCTCTCTTTGTTTTTTTTTTTAAGTTCTTTTATTGGTACATTTTAGGTATACAATTTGTTTACATTTATCATTGGGTGTTTGTACCTGTACATGATACATCTTGGTTCTTATTTTTTCCCCATTACCTGTGTGCCCTTCACCCCCTCCACCCTTCCCTATTTACATAGACATCATTTCCATTTTTTTTCTTTTCTCATAGTTTTTCCTTTCCCTCCTTTCCTTTCCCCTTCCCCTCCCTTCACCCCTTCAACTTTGGACCTTTTTTCCTATTTCAAATTATCAATTATTCATTTTAATCATTTTAACCCTTGTTTACACTATCAATTTCTCACACTAGAGAAACTATTTGGTATTTACACATGTGTCCTATTTATTTCACATAAGAGTATGGCCTCGATATGCATCCATTTAGCTATAAATGACTCTATTTTTTCATTCTTTATGGCTGAGTAGTACTCCATTTTACAAAAAAACCCCACATCTTCTTTATCCAGTTTCCATTTGATGGGCACTTGGGCTTCTTCCAAGCTTTAGCTATTACAAACTGTGTACACGTGTATTCTTGAAATGTCCGTTGCAAGCCATCCTTGAGTGGATTCTGGAGGCTTTTCCTGAAAGACAACTTAAAGACTTTGTTATTAAGGAATTTGTATCTGTATATGACCAAATGCTACCCAATTTTGGGTACAACTTACAGTCAGGCATCTAGGCTAAACTCCTAAAGAGAAAGGGATGTACGTCACCAGATTACTTGATGTTCACTTCTTAAAAAGTTAAACAGGTAGGTCAGAGAACCCAAGGAAAGACACTGCTGGAATGCAAAAGTGACTAGTCTTTTATTCAGGTTTTAAAATGATTTGTGTCCAAGTCAAAGAGACAGAGCAAGGATAAAAGGAGGGATAGCAGCAGGGCATAGTAGAACATGCCTATAATCCCAATACACTGGGAGGCCGAGGAAGGAAGACCACAGGTTGGATTCTAGCTTGGGCAATGTAATGAGTTAGGAAAATGCTGTCTCAAAATTAAAAAATGAAAGAGTGCAAAGCCCTGGGTTCAATCCCTGGTACTGAAAAAAAAATGTAATGATAGGAAATTTTTTTTAGCTTCAGAAGTGTGTGTGTGTGTGTGTGTGTGTGGTGTGTTTACTTGCCCTTGTCTCTTCTAGAATGGAAGTCAATACATCTCAAAATTTTAAAGAATCAAGTGGAAAAAATGAATTGAAATCATGATTTTCATGTTATAAAGCCATGGAAAGTTATTTTTAATCTACTTATTACTATTTCATTCATTGAAATTAGGATGTGGGACTTTGTCACAGACAAACTTGTGTATTCTTCTGAGTTCCATTATGTAGCTCATCTTTCTGCAAAAGAAAAAAAAAATGGACTTTTAATCCCCAGTACTTTGTATGTGACCTTATTTAAAGATATGGTCTTCACCAAGAAAATGGGATTCAAAGGAGGCCTTTTGGGGCATCTTCATAAAGAAAGGGAGAAAAATGGACAGAAAAAACCCCACAAATGGAGAAAGACAATGTGAAGATGTGCAGAGAAACAAGTGAAGTCAGAAAGCTATGATCTAAGGGGAGAGGACTACAACAGATCCTTCACTTAGAGTGCTCAGAAGGAACCAATCCTCCCAGTGACTTGATTGCAGACAATAAATTTCTGTTGTGTATGACACCTATTTGATATGTCTTTATGGCAGCCCTACAAACTTTTCATGTGCCTGTCATTATACAGGAATCATTGATTTCCAACTAAATCATTAATATCTAATGGTATATGAAAGCACTGCTAACTTGCTGTTTAACTGTCTTCCTGTATTTGTATCCTGGCTACAAAGAGATAGTTTTTGAGCAGGAAACTGATCTTTATTTTCAGTTTATGTCTCAGTGCATTCTCAGTAACATTTTCTAGTTACTGTTGGCTGAGGGAGAAGTGGGTTTTTATCATTGCAAACAGAATCGTGTCAGTTTGGTCTATCTGTAAGTAAATGCAGCTGCACCTTTACAGGTGATGCCATCACCTGTAGAAACACAATCCAGGTTTTAAATTAGGAAAAAATACCAGCTTGGCTACTTACAGATTTTTTTGGTCTTCATTCAGATTTTTAAAATGATCAGACGTGAAATGTTACACTGTATGGGCGCCAGTTGGTTTACTACTGTGATGACTTATAACTTCCTTATAAAACCTATACACTAATAAACACATAGTTTCTATTGGCATTAAAAAGTAATACTTTATAAGTGTTATTGGGAAGTGATCACTACTGAAGAATATAAACTATGGGAGAAAAGATTGTTTACCTATTGCATTACTGATGGCTGAGAGCCCCATAAAAAAGACAAACAAGAGAAAAGTGTAACACATTTATTTCTTTCTTGTTTAAGTTTTACACCATACAGGAGTCTTTGAAAGTGAAGGCTCAAACATGCAGGGCAATCTACTATTTTCATTCGTATGTTTAATGAAGCGTGGACAGTGTGTTGAAGTATGATTGGCCAAAAGAGCTGTAATGTAATGGTAATTCGAGGATGAGAATTTAGAAAGGCCCGTGTGTTCAGATTCTTCTTGACACTTCTGTGTCTTCAGAAATGAGTATATAACTTTCTTCTAGGGAAAGAGATAACTGTGGAATCAGAAGTTCAGGACTTTCAGGAGGTCAGACAGGTGGGTTTTCTTGGCCTTATTTAAAGAAGGAACAAGAGAAAGTCAGAGAGACCTTCTGGCTTCTGGTATGTTCTCAAATGCGGAGGCAACATGTTTGGGGTAGCTTGTCCTGAATTCCATTACCACAATACTAAATTTCACTAGGGAAATGAAACAACTGCAAACGCAGAAGGGTCACAAGCCCTTAACAATGTTGTGAGCAATGACTTTGAGGACTCCTCTGTGCTGTGGTTGAAGAAGAAATTCCTTGATTGTTCCTTCCTTATTTAAGTAATTAATTTATTTATTTTTGGTACCTGGGATTGAACTCCCTTCCTTATCTTTATAGTTGTTTATCTTGAGGGATTATCTTGTCTGTTGTTTCCCATGGCTCCTATGCCTCACTTCTTCTTAAGCTGTTATTATTCATGTCAATTCAGGAATACGCACTCCTTGGAGCTTTTGCAATGTTTATAACTTGCTTTTTATTTATGAAAGCTGAAAAAGTCTAAAGATTTTTTAGAATTTTATTTTCTTTCTTAAATTTGAAAACATCCTGTATACTTATTTCTAATCAGTTTATGGCCAGGCATCTGTCCAATGTTCCTTTCTGATTTTTAAGTTCTTTATTTGTCTCTTCTATACATGCATTTATCTCATTCTCATAGAAGATAACTTCAAGTTAAAATGATGAGTCTTGTTTAAAGCTTTTCTCCAGTTTTAGCTCATATTCTGTTGACATCTAGAAGCAGACCCTTTTTAAATATTGGAGATTCTTAACCTTTGCAGCAAATAAAAACATACACAAATCAGTAGTAAACAGATGGGAGTTTTTATGGGCGAGGGCTGGGATTGGTACGAAACACTTCCATTCATTAGCCAGTCTGGGAAATGCGATACCTATATGCCCATAAGGAGTTGGGCAATGAATAAATCGGACAGAATTCTCCACAGGTACATCACAATTACTTTCTAGAAATTTGAATGAACACTTCATCAAAACAAATCCGAACATCACAATGTAGTTTGCATTTTCCTTTGCGTCTGACCTTTCTTTCACTGTGGTCTCCTTTTTTGCTGCTTTGTTTTTTTTTTTTTACATTATTCTTGTTCTAGATATTTCCATCACCACTACAGTTCTGTCAATGATACTTCCCATGTTTGAAGGTTGTTGACATTCCTTCTAACAAAGTAGGCGCAACAGGTGTCACTCGGTAGAGATGGTAAGGTGAGGGAGAAATAAACAGAAGAGAAAGATACCAGTAGAAAAAAGTGGTCTAAGTTCTTTTGAAAGGCTTTATTTGGTTTCTCTTTTTCTTGCTTATTTTTTATGTTTCACAAAAAAGTATTTTCTTCATGATTATGTGTGTGCACAAATTGCTCTGAACTACTGCCACTCCCCAGCGACCATGATAATGACACATTGCAGTCATGAGAACTCACTGATGTAAGAAGCAAAGTAATAAAATTGTAAGATGAATAGTGCACTGTAATAAACAAAATGTATTTGGTCTTTGTCCCTAGTTCCTGACTTTGAGCTTCAAAATCTCCTAGCCTTTCTTATATAATAGAAATGCCTTTCATTATTCATACCTTTCAATCATACTAGATTATGCTAACTAGGTGACTCAGGAAGTTCCCCTAGATAAGCTTTTCAGGATAGGGGGCAGTAAAAATACATCACATGATTAGAAAGTTGAAACTTTCACCCTCATCCTACACTTCCAGGGAGGGAAGTGGGGCTGGGGATTGAGTTCAGTTGCTTTGCTGATGATTATCATCCTTATATAATGAAATCTCATTTAAAAACTCTACAAAATCATCCTGATGTGATGGCATGTGCCTGTAATCCCAGCATGGCGAAGGAGGATCACCATGAATTTGATGCCAGCCTGGGCTGCATAGCAAGTTTACAGCCAGCTTGGACTTTATAGAAAGGACCTGTCACACACAAACAAATAAACAAAGCAAGGCTCAGAGAGCTTTGTGCTTGAATGTTTCGAAACTCCCATTCTTGCCATGGGAGAGGGTAAGCTTCTAGACTTTTTCTAGGTACATGTTCATTGCTGTTTATTTATACTTTTAGAATAAAATGGCAAAATAGTGCCTTCATGCAATCTTGTGAGTTGTTTAGAGGATTATTAAGCCTGAAGGGGTTAGGGAAGCCTCAGGTTTGTAGCTGGATGGGCAGAAGTACAGTTGGCTTAGAAACGCTTGAGATTTCTACTGGTGATGAAGTGAAGACATTCTTGTGAGACTGAGCCCTTAACCTGTGAGGCCTGTGCCAACTCCAGGTAGCAGGTGTCAGAGGATGGAATTGTAGGACATTCAGTTGCTATCCTAAAGAATGGTATCAGAATGAAAATAATCATGTCTCATTCTTAGAGATTATGTACAATTTTTATAATACAGGTAGAAGAACAAAGTGATAAGTATTTTACCAGTGATTAGAAATATTTTTAGGAGAAAAAAGTGAGAATATTAAAGGTATTTTTTTCAAAACATCTATTACACAGCCAGGCATACTGGACACATGCCCCTAATCTCCACATTGCAAAAGCTTGAGGCAGTAAGAACCGGATTTTGAGCTCAGCCTGGGCAACTTAGCAAGACACTATCTCAAAATAAAAAGTAAATAAATAAACAAAGGTCTGGGGATGTTAGTGGAGGCCCTGGATTCAAGCCTCAGTATAGGAAAAAAAATTACTATGTAAAAACAAGAAAGCGAAATTTAACACATTCTCCATTTAAATTCAACTAAATATTTACTGAGCACCTATGAGCTAAATACTGGGAATTGCAAATTGAATACAACAGTGTTCATAATTTGAAGAATGACACCAATATATACATAAAAACAAACAAAAGCGTATCATGTTATTTTCTCTTTCTATCCAGGAAGTTGGGCTACCTTTTATTCATAATGTAAGTACTACAATAGCTGCAGGTCAGTTTGGTAATACTCAACCCCGGTTTGATTTTTGATTCATGAGGAAAGGTTCCTATCCTGTTTTTAAATATTCTGTTTTATCTTTACCCTATAATGGTCCAGAAAGAATTTGAGGAAAACACTGTACTAGCTTCTATTTCTTTTAGTTGTGGAAACACATTGCCTGAACCTCCCTAAAAAATAGTGATAAATTTAACTTATTTGGATGACCATTTTTAATGTGTGCCTCTTTCTACCAATTATGTGCATGGCACTATGACTTCATATAACAGGTCTAAAGTCTCACACTAGGCGGCAAAGACCACCTTGACAGTGGCCCAGGAAGAGCTTCCTCACTGCAGTGTGAGCAGCTTCCGCCACACAGCAGCCCCTGTGTCTGCTGTGAAGTTGAAAGCATATCAGGTGGCTAAAACCTTTCAAATGGAATTATCAAATGCAGAAAAATAATGGATTTATGTAACTGACAAGTTAATAAATTTAATTATTATTTTTTGTAAGTACTATAGAAAGTGACAGGTGTTTTTTATTTATTTATTTTATTTTATTTTGCTTAAATTCTTTTATTGGTACATTTTAGGTATACAGTATGTTTACATTTATCATGAGGTGCTTGTACCTGTACATGATGTATCTTGGTTCTTATTTTTTCCCTATTACCTGTGCGCCCTTCACCCCTCCACCCTTCCCTATTTACATACTTTGTTTCCATTTTTTTTTTCTTTTCTCATAGTTTTTCCTTTCCATTCTTCCCTTTCCCCATCTCCTCCCACCACCTCTACCCCTTTGGACCTTTTCCTATTGAAATACATTATAAAATAAGTATGTGGTTAAGGACGTATTATTTTTAGAGGCCAATTTTTATCAAACTGACATTTCTTTACACACACATAATATAATATAATATAATATAATATAATATAATATAACATAACATCATAGAGGAGAGTGAGAGTTCACAGAGTCCAACTCTTTCTTGATAAATCAGCCAACCCCATCCACCAAGAAAAATACCAACCAGAATGACAGAAGTAACTTTTGAATATATTAAAATGAGTATCAAATTAGACAAGGTCTTTAAATCAAGAATTTCTCTTTTATTTTCTCCCTTCACATTAATGAGTATGTCTTTCATTATTTGATTCTAATAGTCTGCAAGGTAACGCTCACTTAAATTAGAGAAGACTACATGTATTACCGGTGTGTGCCACCATGCCTGGCTCAAAACCTGATTTCTCCACTGATACTCTAGTTGGAACGAGTGGACTCTTTAATTCTTGGCCAAGAATATTTTCGTCATCATTTTCATTCCAAAATTTCCCCAGTGGGGACTCTTACCTTTTTCTATAGAAATTTTGGCTGGTTTTAATCTTTTATCTCTAAAAGTTGAAGTTTCTGCATTTTACAAGTTGTCTTGGTTTTCAGGCCTTCTCCCACCATGGGTGTTATTATTGATTTAATCATTTTGTTTATTTTTAAAATTACAAATGTGCTTTATGAACATATTTTTGAAGGGCACTAAACAATTCAAAATTTTTCTTTATGTGTATTTTAAAATAAATGTATTCAGTAAATTTTGAAGTTTTATAAAAATTCAAGAAAGAACACTACTCACAATTTCTCCTTATTCTATCTTACAAGATACAACTATTTTAGAATTTTTCTTGTATAAAAAAGCAAAACTAATAAGATCATGCATGTAGAATGATACATTATGGCTTCCTTTTTGCATGCAAACCTATTTTGAGGCTGAACTCTGTCTTCATTTCATGCAGACACTCTCCTCATCAACAGTAGACCATCATAAAACATGCTCACATCATGTAGTCCTGAAATTTGGCTTTAATTTTATCTCCTCAGTGAAACTATAAATTCTTGCAGAGACAGAACTTTTTGATAATTGTATTGCATTCTAATAACCTAGTTAGGTGCCTGATACATGGGATGTACCTGACAAATATGAAGAATATTTAAATTTTAAAAATTATTACAGTAAAAGACACAGTGTCATTAATCTCTCTTAAAATATCTTTTCTCACTTCAAGCACTCTTACTGCATCAGTCTTGCCACTTTCTGAAAGAGTTCTGAATGTTCTTTTTCATATCTTTAGTAGCACAGTGATGGCTGCCTAATGTCCTAAATTGATTCAAAATATTTACCTTTCATGGTCATTTTGACTTTGGGAAAGAATCAGACATCACAAGGTGCCAGATCCTGTGAATAAGATGTGTGAAGACACACTGTAATGCTTTCCATCCTTCATTTTAATGGAGGGCACTGACTAGCAACATGCACTGTATTTTTTAAATTATGCCTTGTAAAGACACTCATAAAAGAGGACTTCCAGAACAGCTTCAGAAAGTGGCAAGAAGGTGGAATAAGAACTTTTGAAGCAGGTGTGTTTGGGTGGGTGGGGGTATTTTCAGAGGGGGTCAATGGTAATGTGTCGTTTATTGTACTCAATTTTTAAAAATTTAAAACATTCACTGTTTATTTAATCAAACCCTTCTAATAGTTCATGGACAAGTGTTTCTGCATTTTACTGTTTAGAATTTTCTCCTGAGCCTTCTAATATTCTGTAGTAAATTAGAAGTATTCTATTTTTTCTTTCATTTAACATGCACTTTAAATATACATTTATTTATTTAGTATGTGATTATCTGATATAGTTATTATTTACCCGTTACTTTTAAATAACTTATAAGCTAGAAGATTCCTTCACTAGTTTTAAGTGGTTTGTCTTCCAAAGTCGGGAGCCAAAGGTCCTCTTAGTATTGGCAGGTCACATAAATTGGGAAGGTGAATTGTACACAAGAAAGAATGAGTCTAAAAAGAAACATGCTTTCAGCTCTGCTGGTTGCTGACGTGACCTATGATTTTCAAATTTATCACAAGTCAGAAACTAGATTTTTATATTGTGTTGAAAAGTCAGTAAACCCTAAATAAATTTATATAGACCAAGTGAAACTCCTCTATAGTTCAGATTTCAACTAATCACTGCCAGTTTGTAACTTCTAGCCACACGTTGTCTTTTTGCAACCCAGAGAAATAGATAAATCAAACTGGTGGTAAATAAGTATTTGCCATTTATAATTCTTATTTTTTATGTATATAATGTGCACTGGTACCAATGGGAAAATTAGCCCATCTTTTTCTTTATCAAGTATTTTTTTTAAAAAAGAATGTGGTTATGTAATGTTTTCTTATCAGGATGGGAAGTAGTTGCTTGAAATTTGAATTTTTTATATAACTTCAAAGCCAGTAAGCCTTCCAAAAAAAGGTTATACAAATCTCTGGTTTTTTTTTCTTTTTGTCCTGTAAGGGAAGTAAATAATTAAAAGGCAGTAAACAAGAAATGCAGCATTATTTACACAAGTAGAACAGCATCACTAGATGGCTATGAGAGTCTTTCAGATGACGGGAAGCATAATATATATTTTGGAGGATGAGAAGAACTTGCAGAGTGGGTATTGAAAGCTGTGAATTCTACAAGATGAGAGTGTTATCTACTTTGAGTTGGAACAAAAGCTTGAGGAAGGAGTTTTCAGATATTAGCCAGACAACCACCCTGCTTTGTCAACTGTCTATGGGAGGAGGTTCTGAGAAGTCATTCTGGATGGAAGTGCAGGAGCATTGACATCAGAGTACCATGAATGTGGAGCCTTTGGAATTTCTTACCCAGTGGACCGAGAATTGCAACAGGTTCTGGTGAGGACCTGGGGAGGAGACATCATCAGACTTGTGCTTTCATCAAATTGAGGTAGCAGTTCTACATTTATCTGAAAAGGGATACTACAGTGGAATAAAAAAAAGAATTAGCCATTTATTTCAATAAATCAGGCACGAGCAATTTAAGGCCTCATGGATTCCTGCCAAAGGGGTTTGCATTGTTTACAACTAGAGCCAGAATTCTGAGAAAGCTGACATTGGTGAGGCAGATGATACATTTACTTACTTAAGTATTTATCGAAGTTGTGACATATATTGGATAGTGATCTGTAAATGCAGCTCAGAAAGGGGATGTGAAATAGATGTATATACCCATATGTCAACAGAGACATACCTAAAAGATACTCTTATTGATGTGTACATATAAAGTACACATGTTTAAAAGAGAGGAGATACAAGAGACAATTTACCTAAGGAATTTATCCTGAAGTTTGTAAAGGTGATTCTAGGAAGAAGACAAGTGAAAAATGAGTAAGGATTTCCAAGAATTGGCAGGAAGCAGAAACAGAATGAAGTCAAGGAAAGAAATCTCTACAATTAGGATATATTTTTTAAATACCATAAAAACAGTTCATGAAGGATGAGTGCTGAGATTTGGTGATTACCGAGTGACTGGACCCACAGGGAAGAAAGAAAGAATGTGAAAGAATTATAATTAAGAGTGTAGGGGATAGAAATCACTAATTTGTGCCAATAAAATTCTCAATTTTTTCACCTGCTGCACTGTTCTGTGAAATGCAGTGATGTTATCATCTCATTCCATATGTTATTGGATGGACACAGATTAGAGGAAACAAAATTTCTGCCAGAAACAAGTTTCTTCTTCCAACAAAGTCATATGTTCATGATAGCAAACCTAACAGAAAGATAGGTAAGACCAAGCATATCAAAGTGTCTGGAATGTTTACATAATGATTTAAATATCTTGGTTTTTTAGGTATTTTAGATAGGCAATTGTTAAGAAAACAGAAATCATCAATGAAACCTCAGTTGAACACAGAATTCTATTAGGAAGGAAATGTGTTTTTCACAAAGGGATTATAGTTTATTTTTGTACCAGAAGCAAAAATAGAAATATCTAGTGTATATAGTGAACCACAAAAATTCAAAGAAATACTGAAAAAAGGAAAGTTTGCATAACAGGAATATTACAGTCCTTCCTATCATTAGTCCAAACCTCCATTAAAGAAAGTGAAACAGGTGAGGTGTTGAATGAACCTGTGTTTTTATTTCTTGCTTCTTGATTATGAATGTTAAAAGCTTTAAACTATTCAATAAATTCATTCATACAAAAAAATTGCACTGACCATCTGTGTACCAGGCACTGTATTTGGCACTGATGTAAAAGAAAGCAAAAACAGTCTCTGCCCTCAACTTCTCTTCTAGCTGAATCAGACAAAAAAGATTTTAAGTGAATAAGGAATTATGGATTTCAAAAGCACAAATACAGTAAACAGTTTGTTTCCAAGGGTAACTGGGGAAGGGCTAAGGTGATAAAGGCCTCTTTAGGGGAGTTAATGAGCTACCATGAACACCAAGGTGGCCCAATAAAAACTTGGGAGTACCATTATAGGACAAGTGAAAGCAGTACAAGTCCTTGAGATGAGTAATAATTTAGTATATACAAAGAATTAATGATGATACAAAAGAGTATTTATTAAGTACTTGCTATATACAATATGTTTTGATGTTTTATCTTATTTATTACAATCACAAGGGAAAATAGATGCCAACAGAATTTCATTTTACAGTTGAAAAAAACTAAAAAAAACAGAGCTTAAGTAACTTACTCAATGTCATACAACTGGTAAGAAACAACACTTGAATCAGATCCATGCATGAGTTCCCAGAACTCAATCTCCAAACTATTGTATGTTGTATTCATAGTTTTAACAGATGGAGATTTCCAGATATTGAAACTCAAACCCAAATCTTAATTTTATTTGAAAAAGTAAATGTGCTATATAATCTTTTGAACTGAAGAATCATGTGAAAGTAGGTAGCTAATAAAAAACATTTTAGGTATTGAGTTTTTTTAAAAAATTAAAGTTACAGTTCAAATCACTGAATTTAAGAAATAATTGTTAATAGTTATTTGTTAATTGTTAAATTAAGTGTTCTCAGCTTCTCCTGGTCTCCATCCATGCCTGCCTTTACCCACCTCCTGTCTGCCCATCTTCACACACACATAGCTCCCATCAACACTATCTTCTGAGCCTCTCCACTGCTACTGTCTAATCATTTCTATTCTCTTGGTCCAAATATGAAAAAATCTGTGACCTATTTAGTTTAGCTGGAACTAAATCTGACATTAAAGATAAAGAAGAAAATTGATAAAAATAAGGATGAGTCAACAAATATATAAAGATTCAATTTATCATAATCCTAGTTATCTAGAAGAATGAAATAATGAGGGAAGGTGATCCTTGGCTTAGAAGATTGCAGTCAGTTAACGGCGGTCACCCACCAAAATCTCTGGAAAAAACAAAGACTGATTATCCTTACACAATGCTTCAGCAATCTTGCTGCTTTCATCCTTACCTGAAAATTTGTGTAGCTTAAGAAATAAACAGAGAATTAAAACTAAGATGATGGAAAACCAGAGACTACTGGATGTTGACAGGCCTGGATTGGTCTTTCAGAACTGTAGTACAAATCACCATAGTCTGGGTGGCTGATAACACACGTTTATTTCTCACAGTTCTGAAGGCTGAGAAGTCCAAGATCAAGGTTTGTCTCATCAAATGTATGGTGAGGGAGCACTTTTGGGTTCATAGCTGGCACATGATGGAAGGGTTAGGTGTCTGTGGGCTCTGTCTCCATGACCTAGTCAACTCCACTGCCCAGATTGTCCACTGTCTGGCATTGTCACCTTTACAGTTAGGATGTAAATATAGGAATCTTGGAATAACACAGATACTCAATACCACAGCATTCACCTGCCTGCCTATTTTCTTGTCCTTACATGTGGAAATGTTGAAAAGCAAATCTTAGAAGTGTTATAAAACATTATGCGACTTTAGTTGTTTTTTTACATTTCATTAAATTACTTTTATTCTGTTTCTTTTACTGTGTCATCTCTTTTACAAAGAATAAAAATATTTAGGTGTGAAAATATTCATCTTAATGGCTCAGTGCTTCAGTTAAGAAAAGTTGTTCATGAAAATTAGAAGCATTTTTTTTATTAAGTTTATTGGTACATTTTAGGTATACAGTACAGTTACATTCATCATTGGGATCTTGTATCTTTACATGATGTATCTTGGATCTTATTTTTTCCCCATTCCCCTGCCTCCCTTCAACTCCTCTGCTCCTCCTGATAAAGAATTAAAAGCATCATACCACAGTGATATATGTGCACCCATGTTTATAGCGGCACAGTTTGTAATAGCTAAAGCTTGGAAACAGCCCAAGTGCTCATCAGCTGGAGACTGGATAAAGAAGATGTGGTGTTTTAATAAAATGAAGTAGTACCCAGCCATAAAGAATGAGAAACTAGAGATTCTTATAGCTAAATGGATGCACAATGAGGCTATACTCTTAAGTGAAATAAATAGGACAAACGTGTAAATACCGAATATTTACTCTGGTGTGAGAAACTAAAAGTATAAATAAGGATCAAAATGTATACTTGATAATGTGAAATAGGAAGAAAAGGTCTAAAGGAGAAGGGGAAGTGGTAGGGGTAAGGGCAAGGAAAGAAGGGAAAGGAAAAATATGAGAAGCATATTTAAAATACAATTTTAAGTGAAGAAATTACACATTTATACCTAATCATGTAATGAAAATACCTTTTAATGTATATGGTAAGCAAATTTGTCTAGGAAAAAAACTGCATGAAATAGAGAATGCTCACAAATTTTTCTACCTCAAATTTCTAACAGAAAGAACGAGAGAGAGGTTCAAATTTAGCTTTTATGTTTCGACTGCCTTTCGCTGCTGGAAGAGTGTTTAGCATCAGTATGTTGGACACACTTCTATACCAGGTAGGCTATAATTATTTTTCTCTTAAAAATGGTTATTTTATATTTCATTTGTTTTTATTTAAGAAATAAGAAATACGTTTAAGCTGTTGACTTGGCTCTGGAAGTAGTAATTCAGTATTTCATGTATTTAATGACAAAAATGCTCCTATGAAATATTCTATAAAATATTATTTTAAAATAATTTATAAATATCATTTTGGGCATTTGTTATTCTCAGTGCCCTATGATGGTTTTTGTGACATTTTAATACATTTTTCATATTATTCCAAGAATGACTGTTTTTTTTAAAAAACATATTAAAGAATAACTATGTTAAAAACAACAAAAAATAACATTCCTCCTAGTACACAATTATTTTAGATTTGAAATAAGTTACTAAATCAATGTCAATAAACTGATATACTAAGGGCATTTTGGCATCTCATAGTTATTGCTTAATTTAGTAAAATATAAAAAACATTTTTACACCAAGAACAAACTATTAAGATTTTTCCTGAGTGGCAAGTTAACATTATCATAACTAAAAGGTTCATGAAGATGCTGTTTCAAGCAAACACAATCTTTCATTGGTTTCTGCCAGTAACTGAAAAGCAGTAATATTTCATACTCTCTGATTAAAGCAATCAGACAATTTCTAAATATTTCCATTAAAATGAAAAAGATCTTCAGAGGGATTTAAATCATTTTGTAACAGTAATCTCAAATTAAGCGCTTCAGCATTTTTATTGCTTCTACTCTTTTTGAGTTTATATTTACACTCTTCTACAATTGATTGACTGAATAAGCTAATCCAAAGATAGTTAAAGCTTTTCTTTGGGCCTCTGGGCTAATTTTGCCTATGAGGGAGCCCCTAGCAATGTCGGGAACCATCTGCTTATGTCAGATGAGTGCCAGAGCAAACACAGCAGAAGAGAATAAATACTCCCATTTTCCCTGAAGTTTCCAGACACATTATCTGGGCACTCCAGGAGGCAGAACTCCCACCTCAAACATCATTACTGCACACACTGCTTCTAGTGTCTTAAAGCCGGAAAACGGTTTTGTAGAATTGGAAAGATTTACTTCCTCTTCATATTTCCCCCATGTGTCATGTTATAAATAGAGATATAGGAACCTAGGTGCTTTTAAAGCTTCTACAAAAACAGTAAATTAGAACTATGGCTTTTAAAGTTTTTGAATAATAACAGAGTAAGCATTATATTTTTCATTTCAGTCTAATACATAACTGCATGTTTATATGTGCAAGTATATAACTGAGAAAAAACTCAATATAAAATGCTTATGGTTCTCCGTATTATTTTATCTCAATGAAGTGTAATCAGTTTCATTGAAAAATTTGCTGTCCATAACTTATAACTTCATTGTATGACTTGTTTAAAAGACACTTAAATAGAGTATTTAAGATTTAGTAAAATCTAGAAAATAATTTCATTCAGGGGGTTGTTTGAGAGATAATTAATGGCTCTTGTACTATTGACAGTGATTTTAATTCATACTTTCAGTAATCCCATACTGATAAGATAATCCATGTCTATTACAAAGAATGTGCTATACCTTTCAAATTTTCCAGTAGGCAAGAGAGTCTGTTGTTCCAAGCCAATGTGATGATTAAAGTTTAAAAGGCTCCATTTTAGCATTCAGTGGCTTGGAAAAAAATATATGTAACAATTAATGATAAACATAGTTTAGATGTTTACTTTTCTAGCATAGAACTTAATTCTAAGGAAAAATTTCAGAAATTTAGTTTAATTCTTTTAGTTTAATTCATTTTAGTTTTTAGTTTTTGTCAAGAAAACATCTAAAGTATTTTTATCATGATGAAAGTACATATAAAATTTAAGTATTTTGAGATATTTCTAAGTAACCATTATTTTCTAGATTTTCTTATGAATAGCTTAACCATACATGTTTACGATATTGACAAGATAGATTTTTATTGCCCTCCTTATGGGATCTTAATGATATGTTAGTAGAAGTAATTTTTTTTAAAACTGAAAACTGGATAAAGATGTGTTTTTTTTTAATAAAATGGAGTACTACTCAGCCATAAAGAATGAGAAACTAGAGTCATTTATAGCTAAATGGATGCATATCGAGGCCATGCTCTTAAGTGAAATAAATAGGACACCCATTTGTAAATACTGAATAGTTTCTCTGGTGTGAGAAACTGAAAGTGTAAATAAGGATTTAAATGAATAATTGATAATGTGAAATAGGAAGAAAAGGTCCAAAAGGGTAGGGGAAATGGGAGGGGTAGGAGAAAGGAAAGAAAGGAAAAAAAATATGAGAAAAGGAAAAAATGGAAACAAAGTCTTTGTAAATAGGGAAGGGTGGAGGGGGTGAAGGGAGCACAGGGAATGGGGAAAAATAAGAACCAAGATACATCATGTACAGGTACAAGCACCCAATGATAAATGTAAATGTATTGTATACCTAAAATGTACCAATAAAAGAATTGAAGCAAAAAAAAAGTACTTAGGTGTTCACATTCATAGCTATTTTGTATATTCCCTATGTATAATATATTCGTATTTTGCTTATATTACAGTCATTTGTGAAAGATTATATGATTTCTATCACCAGACTTCTGTTGGGACTGGACACAATACCAGGGTCGGGGTTTCTTTGTTCTGTAAGTTAATAATCTCTGAGTAGAAGATTGTTCTGACAGGAAGTTCTGAAAATTTATCTACCATGAGTTTCCATCGATATTTCTATAATCACATAGTATTTTTTTCTAGTGTTTGTCCAATTTACTACATCTGAGATTTTACAATCAATTAACAAATTTTCAATGATAATATAATTTTTAAATCGATAATAGAAAATAATTCAAAACAAGTGTTCCTTTTTCTAGTTAGCAATTTAGACTTAAAGTGACATACTATCCAAGCAAACATTACTCTTATAGTTTAAAGCACTTGATATTTGTTTTTCTGAGATGAAGTACTGCTAACTGTCCCAGGGTGACCTTTACCTCCCGGGCTCAAATGTCCTTGCTGACTCTGCATCCTGAGTTACTGGCACTACAGGCTTAACCCTTTGTTTTATGCAAGCGTACACCATATCCAGGTGTGTTGAATGATTTGGTAACAGTTATACAAATAGCAATGAATTCACGTTGTCCGTGTTCATTCTACTATACTTCTCTTTCAATATGAATGTTATTAGAAAATTAGGTGGAACCCTTTTTTTTTGTATTGGATTGTCTTTCGTGCCCTTTATTGCTTAACAACACCAAATTCTGTCCACTAAATACCAGTAGCAGTCTCTGGTTATTATAACATTTTATAAATGTCTCTATATGTTTTAAAATACCTTCCAGTTAATTACTAGAATCCCATTGTCTACTGATTTGGAGTAATATAATTTCATATTGCTCAAAATTAAATATTTAAATGTTTTAAATATTGTTGAATCCCCAGGATAATTTGAGGCAGAATACAATTAATAAATTTAATACATGGATAAGCACTTACTCTTAAAATTTCAAAGTATTAGCAAGTTCTGCCTTTAAGAAGTGAAAAATAACCATTGTTTTTATTTTTTAAACATTTATAATGCAAAGCATTCTTATGTATTATAGATGAAAATCACTGAGGATGACTTATGGGTCAGAACTTACGCCAGACTTTATCAGAAGTTGTGCTCTTCTACTGGAGACGTTCCAATTGGAATCTACAGAACTGAATCTCAGAAACTTACTACATCTGAGGTTTGGAAATATCAAAGTATTCGTTTTTGGGAATATACTCAATTGATTTCTGAAAGATGCCATACAAAGTGAAAAACAGTGCTACCTAAATACACAGTGTTAATTTTCAAAAACTGAGAACTTCTCAACTGTCCAGTAAACTATGTCAGAATTTCACAAAATATCACCGGTTAAAGGGCTTTATTAGAGTTAGAGGACACTGGTCTATGGAAGCTTTTTGTAGATTTAGTCTTAGCCATGTTTAGAATATTGTCAGGAATCAAATGAATTCTAAATAATCTTGAGGTTCTGCTGTATAAGAACAATTCTCAAGCAACCTAGACCTCAAATACATCCTCCAATTATATGTATATTTGAAAGGAAGCAAAACAGAGCAGTTACTAATATTGAAGTGCATAATTCTCAATCTCTATATTGACAACTCTAAAGCCAAAAGAAAACACTAGAGTTGTGCTCAACTTTCCAGAAGAACTCCCAGTAATTTTAATAGCAAATTAGAGCTATGAATATGGAAGAATTTGTGATGACTGCAGTTAACTCAAAGCCTTATTTTGATTTGATCTCATCGTGTGTTCAACATAGCATTTATACCCTTAGTATAACATCACCTTCAAAATTAGATTATTTTGTGAAATAAAAAATTTAGATAAATATATTTATCAATGTTTATAATATTATTTGATATAAATTACAAGGTATATTTTTGATATATTTTTCTTTTTAACATACCACATTTATCATTAATCACAAAGGGATTTTGGTTAGCCATTACATTATTAGGGTCTTAGCCAAATGACCTGAAGCATGAAATCCAAGTCAGTCATGCACTTCAGGAGTCCATGTAATTACTTAGCCATTTCATGGTAAAATTCAACAAAACTGTGCATAGAAACAAAGAGCTTTATAGAAAGTTTAACGTTAACCGGGTAGATTTTTGTTTCCTTGTTAAAATTTATAGCTTGACATTTATACAGGTGTATATTGGGGCCAGCAGGAAATAATTTAATTTTTCTAAGGAGTTTTGTGGTGGTTTCATTGCACTTTCTGGGATGGTAAATGGAGCTTTGATGCCAACTCTCTTGCTGAGTTTAAGTTTTTCCCTGTGGTTCACACTACAAGGAGCCATCCTGTCAGAGAAAATCAGGAATGACTGACTACAGAGCCATACCTGATAATGAAATATGTGACATGATTTGCCAGATATGCCTGAATTTTTAAGAATATTGGATTCCACCATTATTTGATTTTTAGGTTAGGAGAAGACAAGAGCTTTTACAACTAAATGATTAAACATTATCTTGATCTAGTAGAGCATCTATAATAAAATTGTATAGACTGAATGGCTTATGAAGACCAGAAATTTAATTCTTACAGTTCTAGGGGCTGGGAAGTACAAGAGCAAGGACCCAGCTGAGCACGCGTCTGGTGAGGTGTGCTGATTCTTAGAAGGTCATCCTCTCACTGAATCTCACATGAGAAGGGCCAGGCAGGGGTCTTTTTATAAGGTGACCTCTTGTCCTAATCACCCTCCAAAAGCCCCACCTCCAAATACCATTACTTTGTGGATTGCACTTATGATTTTTTTTTTGGTTGAAGTCACAAACTTTCAGTTTATAGTAACTACTTTTTATTTGTCAATAATGACCACAAAGATTTCCATACATAGTTTTGTTATATATGGTTGTAATGAATTTGAATATAGTAACTGCTGCTCTTGATCATGTCAATATTCATGTCAGTAGTTTATTATTATTAAAAAAAACTGTGTTGTGCCTGTAGAAATTTTAGACATCAGAGAATTGATAATCAAAAATCTACATTGTAACCCAGGAGTATTTAATTTTACATTTAAATTTACCTTTTGTTCTCTGCCTGTCACAATAAAGATCTTCCCAATAAAATGCCCATAATTTCCCAAACCTCAAACTTATAAAATAAGTAAACACATGATTGGGAAATTAAAAGGAAACTGAGTTTTTTTCTGTATTTGATTCCTATTTTTCTGTATTTAACTCAGTTCATCATTTGACAAGCATATTCTTAAAATTATATATCTTGGCTATTTTAGAAAATAATTAAGTGACAAACAAAGATGAAAATGTAGGGCCATCAAACATTTTTTCCAGCAAAATATAAAGTCAGGGAAATTAAGGTAACTCTGTGTTTAACATTCACTAACAGGTACAGTTCGCCCTGAATTCTAATCTTATGTTCCTGGCAAATAAAACAAAAATAACAGTATGTTGAGTTATATAGTAACTATTGTCTAATATATAAAAGAATATATGTTTGTCCTGAAAAAACATTTGTTCTTCCTCGTCAGTTATTAAATGATAAGCATAAGAGATTTTTAGTTATGATGAACAGTATCTAGCATCAATCAGAGTTTCCCAAGATGCAAGTGTCATTGAAATTACTTTTCTTAGGTAAATATTCTATTTTTAAAACAACAACAAAAAAACACAGAAAAAAAGGGAACATCAATTTATTCTTAGCCCAATGAAGACACTGTGAAGATAGGAACATTCTATTCTTACTGATTGTTTAAAAATAGAGTGAGACCTTAGTGAAGTCAGTGGAATGACAATCTGCTCATACATTCTATCGTCTTTCTTAAACCTCAGGTGGTTCCAAAAAACCCAAGTTTTGAAATTCAAATAACTCACCACTGCCTCAATGCCAATTTTACCTTACTTGAATTAAAGACAAACATTTAGGAGGTGGAAACTTCCTTCCATCATTAGAATTGAGGAGTCAGATATATTTTTGCTTAGGTGTCTATCAGATCCTCTTCATCCTGCGTACTTCAAAAGCTGTCTACGTCTCTCTAAATATTGAAAGTTTATTCCAAGGAGGTAGTGTTTGGACTGGGGGACATTGGACACAGCTGAGAAATGTGACTACAACACTGAATTCTAAGCGCTAAATGAAAAGATGTATTCTGTATACTTTATCCTTCAGCAGCAAATTGGAGGTCTTCCCTAGAAAATCTGCTCAAGCCAAGTAGAAAGGCCTAAAAACAGACATGGAGAATATTAAAACCCCCAAACCTCGAATTTTCTAATCCAGTCAGTCTAATATATAGTCTAATATATAAAAGCATGTAAGTCCATCCTATAAGATATTTGTTTTAACTGGTCATTTATTAAAAAATGAGTATAAGAGATTTTAGAATCCTTTAATCCCCATAAATCTACCACAAAGATCTCTCTCAAAAGTCCCAATTTATTAGTTCCTTATCTTAAATATGAAAATAACTAAAATATTCCTACTATCTCAAGAAAGATTCTAATATGAAATACAGATACCAAAATAAAGGATCAGGAAGAAAAAAAATATTTGTAGGAAAGAGATTGCTGAGGGAGAACAAATTTAAAAACACAAAATATGCATCCACTCCTAGCTATTTACCCCAAAGAAATGTATACATATTTATATTAGTATCATTGCTAGTAATAGCTCAACATTGAAAACACTCTAATGCCCTTTAATCTGTGAACAAAATTGTGACAAAAACGTGACCATTCTTATAAAGGAATGCTATTTAGGAACAGAAATAAACTGCTTATATGCGCTGTAATTTGGATGAACCTCAAAAACATTATACTAAATGAAAGACACAAGAGACCATGTATTATATGATTTCATTCATATGAACTGCCCATAAAAAGCACCTATGTAGATAGATATCAGCAGTAAATTAGTGATTGTGTAAAGCAGAGGGAAGTTGGCAGAATGGAGATTAAATTGATGGCTACGTGAGAATTATCTGGCTGACTAGAGTAATCTCAAACTGATTTACAGTGATGGTTTGCACAATTTGTTGGGTTGACTAAAATAATTTTGAATTTAACACTTGGAATGGGTGAATTATATAATATGTCAAATATGTATTAGTCAAGTTATATAAAAAAGCTATAATTAATACTAATGAATATCTGAGATATTACAAGGATGAAAAAATAGGAGGCAGAGGGGAGGCTGCTCAGGTCCTGGTGGAGGGGAAGGTGAAAGAGTGACAGAAGGAGCTGGGAAGGAGGTAAACCCTTCCAGGCTCTGCCCCCAGTGACCCACCTCCTAATAGCAGGTCACCTATAAAGTCTGTAATCCAAAAGGTTTTCACAAACCCTATCTATGACCTAATGAGGCTTTGGGGAGGACATGTAGATATCAACCATAACTGCTTGCAAATGGGAGCACCACCAAATGCCTATAACAATGAATTAAAATAGACTCATGTAGAGGCATAGTGCATAAAATTTCAGAACATTAAAGGAATGGAGAAGATTTTAAAAGCTTCCAGCAAAATGAGGGTGGAGACTGCGGATACAGGTCATATTCAAAGCTAGCATTTGGACTTTTCAACAGCAATACTGCAAGCCAAAAGGAAATGGAAAAATATCCCCCAGATTTGGAAGGAAGCATCTGAGGCAAGATTCCTGCTCAGCCAAAGCTATCAAAATTATTTAAGAGTAGAAGAAATCATTTTTCAAATATGAATAGTCTCTAGAATAGTTAATGACCTTAATAAGAACTGTGAATAAAGATCTGTGGAGGAAAATATGTTCTCCTTTGTCTCCTAAGAGGAACGTGAGTCCTTCTGCTTCCTGTACTTTGTTTTTCAAACCAAAAGAATCTAATGTCTTAAAATTTTTTTTACATGGAAACATAGAGAGAGTGGCAGTGATGTTTTAAAAACAGTTCTTAAATCCAAAACTAAAAGGTTACTAAGGTCAT
The DNA here is from genome assembly GCF_000247695.1 of Heterocephalus glaber. The sequence goes on from NW_004624798.1 coordinate 3,819,320, forward strand.
TACTAAGGTCATTTGGTATTAAAACTTGATTTGAACTGTATGAGATTATTTGTGTTTACATATTCAATTTGTAGGGAACATTTATACTTGTTATTGCAGCGACATTAATGTTTTTATTCTAAAATACCACCCAGTCCACACTGGGGGTATTATCTACCATACAGCATAAGATGTAATATTATCTTTTTAAAGTTAGAAAAATCCTGAATAAATAAATATACACTTCTCTGTTTTTTGATAAGAAAAAGTAAAACTTCATTCAGTTCCTCTTTTCCAGTGCACTGAAAATTTCATCTCTTGAAATATGTATGCTATCATCCATGAAAATTTTACTAAAGAGAAAGAAGTCATTTTAAAGCATATTAAACTGCTAACATTTTAATAATGGAATATATTATCCTGATTGTTGGTCACCATTGTAGTCAATAAATTCTGTAGCTTTCAAAAATGTGCATAGTGGAATAATAACTGATTTTGCCATCTCTCTACGATAAAAAAGAAAGTAGCATTTTACACATATGATTAAAATAATTGCAAACGTTTATAAAATCTCATTAATAAATTTATTTTAATAATGATTAAGATATAATATTTTCAAAAATTCTAGCTGAATGTTCTCTGCTGTTATTCTCTCAAACATTTATTCTATAATGCTACATACTGGGAATTCTGGGGTAAATAACTCCAAGTTGCCCCAAATCAAAAGTTTATCATGCATTTCTGGTATTTTTAGAAATAGTTATATTTAGTTTCATTTTATATTTTTTAGTAATACTAAATAAGGAGTTAGACTTGAGTTACATTATACCAATGTAATTGAACATTTTATTTATTTCCATTTTTTAAAATTAATATATTATTTCTTAGAACTGAAATGAGATAGCATTTTTACAAAGCATAAATACTGTAATATTGCAAGTTTATTGGAAAAATCAAGTTTTAAACACTATAACCATTAAGAAAATTCAGAATATTCTTTTCAACTTAATTACATTTGTCTGTAAGAGAAAACATCAATATTAATATATCTGAAATTAAAAATACTAGTACAAATATTAATACCAGTAATGACCGAATACAGAAAATTATGTCAAATATTTCTTTATGAATGTAGTAGCTTCATACGCTATGAGTTATTTTACTATCTTCTACTAGCATTCATTTTCCTACCACACTTAGAAAGATGATTTTACACACAAAAAAATCTGAAAATAACAAATATTTGGTAAGCATTAAATCTAATAGTTTATTATTTTTGCTCACTTTTGTTCAAGATCTCAATAATAAATAAACACATTAAATTAAAAGTGGAAGGTAGGTACATGTCGAATTTTGTCCCTGTTGCTGATTGTCTCATGTATGCATTGTTTAGTCATTGTTTAAATGGTATTCTATGTGCTTCTTTTTCCCTTCCCTTTGTGTCAGTCTCGAGAAATAACATCACAAGTAAGTACTTTCTGTTTGTCTCCTTTACTTCAAATGGTGTATTGTTAGAATTAAAACTATTAAAGGAACAGAATAATTATGATTGAATTTAGTATTTCATGTTTTAAAAAGAAAATAAATGAAATAAATTATGCTAAAATGTTTACACAGGTTTTCTTTCAAGTTAGTATATTTATATTTTCAAAAAAGATTACGAATTAATGCTATCATTTGTCTTCAAATTGTGTTTATGTGTTAACCCGTAAGTTATCAGTATGTGAAACACAAATTCTTTAGTAAATATAAAGTAATGAACAATACATATTTAAAATTCAAAAACTTCAGTTATTTAATTTATTACATTCATTGTTTGTGCTATATGAATAACATATATCCATCTTTGAAATTTTCAGTGCTAATATAAACTAAATTTAAGAAATAATTGATGCTTCTGAAAAATTGGTAATACCAAAAAATGAAACCATGTTAGTCATTTCTCCTGATAAATGCTATTTCAAAGATTAAGGTTTACTCACCTTTCAATATTTTTGTGCTAATTAGAGCTAATAATGAGAGATATTTTAAGGTATGATTTTTTAAAAGTGGTTTAAAAACTAGTTTTCTTTTGTCTTTTAAATGCTTTAAATAGATACTTCACCAACTGTACTGCAAAACACACATATGTGTGCTGGTGAATATAAAGGCCTATGGACTCCAGGTTGATATATTTCAGTGGCTGTTTTATCTGACTGGAGTGTATTAGTAATAGTCTTAAGAATATACATGCAATAAGAGAACTTACATCCACTCTTTGAAGAAATTTTAAGTACATAATGCATGTTTATTAACTGTAGTTATCAGGATGTACATTACATCTCCAGAATTCATTCATCGTATAAAACTAAAAGTACATGTTTGACCAACATTTTCCCTTCTACCTCCATCTCTCGACTCCTGCAAAGCACTCTTCTAATCTTTCTCTATGAGTTCAAACTTTTCAAGAAGAAAACAACATGGTTAAACCAGGATGACATTATGCCAAGTAAAATAAGCCAAACACAGAAAGCAGATATTATTACTTATTTTAAAAGAGCAAACTAAGACTTAGTCAAGCTACCTTGACTGAGATGAAAAACATAGGACCCAGATTTAAAATTGATCACTGCCTAACACGAGAGTATGTTTTTAGTCTCTAGACTTCACCCCTAGGTTCTGGCCAACCCTCTATTCTCTGTCATTAGTTTGGAAGACAGCAAATGCTCTTAGAATTGACATGGCCATAGATCCTTGCACCGTAAGTATATGTTTACAAAAGATGTGCTTATATTCTTTTGCTCTTTTTCTACACATTACCTCCAAACACCTACTGATTGCTTCTTCCGATTTCAACAATTTCTTCTATGTTAATGGGTACAAATTTGTGTTTGAGCCCAAGTTCTTCTAAATCCTTAACATGAATTACAAACCCCCGATCTTTAAAGATCCTGTCTGCCTTTCATCTATCAGAAATACAAATAATTTTTTTTAGTAACATTAGGCACCAGATACACTCATTTAAGTGCCTGGAATGACAGTAGACAAAAGATTTCTTAGAAAGCTGACATGAAGACTTCATTTCTGTCCTTAGATTTAATCAACTTTGGGTGAATTTAGTGTGTCAGAATTCTCCTCTGCAGTATCGTCCATAAAGCAACCTGATTGATGATCGTATTCCCTTCTTTATTCACATGATGAAGACTCTTTAGTGTATGTTCCATGTGTACTATTTCAAGTCAGACTTCTCAGTGTATTTTAAACTACTCTATGCCCTAGCAATTCTTTTTCTTTCTTTTTTTTTTTTTTTTTTGGTACTGGGGATCTAACTCGGGCCCTTGCGCTTGCGCAGCAGGCGGTGAAACCACTGAACTAAATCCCCGGCCCTCCTAGCAATTCTTTTGGTATGGCGGGGCGGGGATCGAAATCAGGACCTTGCGCTTTCGAGGGGAGGCAGGCGGTGGAACCACTGAGCTAAATCCCCGGCTGCCCTAGCTGTTCTTTACCAATACTTCTATTACTGTTCCTGGCATTTACCTAGTGAGGCTTTTATTCTGACCGGTGAACCCTGCTTTTGAGACAAGACACTCTGGGTTTAAATCTTTGCTGCTTGTCTTACTAGCAGTGTGTGAATTCAGGTAATGTTCAACGTGTAGCAGAGTGAAGATCAAGTAGTGAACACATTATCATTTCCCAAACAAGGGAAAGGAAAAAAATGTGATGTGAATTTTTGAGAGTTAAAGGTATGCAATTCTGTGACAAAGTTCATGGAGTAATACTGCTTTTCTGTAGTTGTGTTTTGCGGATACATTGTTTCTGACTGGATGACACTGCCTCCAAAATGTTTATGCCGATACATTTGAATTTATAAAGTTAATATTCCTACAGTTTAGATAAATATCTTGTTACATATTGGTCAGAGTTTATGTATAATTTTGTCATACTTTATCTCTTAAGAAATTTGTTTTCTTGAATTTTTTTTCTCCTTAGTTTATACTTACTTTTCCTAATATTTTTCTAGCTGTACCGATTTTTAATTGTTTTCATTTCCAATGTCAGGAAAGGACTTCTTACTTTTATTATTTATTTTGATTCAGTAAGAATCTCAATGACACATTGATTAACAGGAGACAATTTAAAAGCATCCAATCTGTACGTATTAGATTTAACTTTGTATACATGGATTTTTTCCCACTTACCATCCTTCCTAGTAGGCAGATCATTCTTGCCCTTGACACTGCCACACGAGGTAAATTAAGCTTTTAGCTAGAGCTCCCGTCAAATAAGCACTAGGATGTGTCAATAAAATGGAAAATTATTTACCTCTTAATTTTTTGTTCATTTAAAAATTTTTTATTAGTATGTTTTTGTAGTACCTAATGATTGCATTCATCATAGGGACTGATACATATACACATATTATAAAGTTTATCTATGTCACTAGGGCTTTGTAAGTGAGTGGTGATCCATTAACAATTGTATACTTACATCAACACTATTATTTTAGGTAGATTCTTTAAATAAGAATATAAATATTCATATCTTCTACCTTGTATTATCAGGTCGATTCCTTAAAGCATTAAATTTAATATAGAAATTTTCTTTCTACATACTCCTTATCCATCAATTCCCAAATGTTGGAAAGGATAAGGGGATTGTATATATGTATTTGTCTTTGTGCCTGTGTATAAAATACTTGGGTCATGGAAGGGGAGGTGCTACAGTCACGTAGAATCACTACATTACACTTAAAAACTTTGTGTTTGGGTCCCTTCATCTGAATTATAATGTGCTGGAAATGAAACAGTGATAACCCTCTCTACCTACTCCAGTGTGTAGGGTTTATACACACATAAATTCATGTTGAAGCTATTGATTTAGGCTATATATTTCTGTAATTCTAGAAAATAACAAAGGAAAATTTTACTGGGAAGATAATGGAGCTGACACTGAAATCCTGATTTTAATAATGTAATCCATTTGACTATCTTTATGGGTATGTTGAACTTTGTACAATGCTCCTGTATTTTTTATGTTGTTTGTTTGTAATTTAATTTTGGACAGTAAAGCTATTCATGTGTGTAACTATATTCTTTACATACATGTATTATATGATATGGTTGATGTACATAAATCTAAGCATGTATACCTTAAAAAATTTTGAATAGCAAGCAAATATGTCCTTACCTGTACTGATTGCTTTACATAAAATGAATCATTTGATATGAGAACACATTCTGATGGTTTTATTATAGAACAAAAATTTTGGTTGGGATAGACTTAAACATTGATCTATCAGACACATATTAACTTGAATCACTGCAGTCAATCTGAAATTTTTAAATGGGTGACAACATCTGAAAACAGAAAAGAAAGTACCTATAAATGTACAGTGATAATAATTTTTGCTGATGATGATGTCCCTTAAGTAAGTTACTATTTTAAGGAGAAAAGAATTGTTCTACATTCAGAGATGATAAAATTTTTCTGTACAGTAAAAGAAGACAGATCATTTGAATTCACAAGAAAGACAGCTATAAAATATTGTTAGTGGCACAAGTAGAGTCAAATGATATTAAACCTTGGTATAATTTAAGTATTTTCATTAAATATTTAAAATATATGTTTGAATAAGACAACTCAGAGTTATAAATACTTAAGAATATTAAACTTTGAATATTTCAAATTCTTATGTAGAAAATTCACTTTTTACCAGTAACTTGTATGACATACTTGTATAAATGGAAGGTAGGTGATCTATATCTAAAACCTTCCAGCATATTATTAGTAGTATAGATATTTGTAAGGAAAAGAAAACTATAGTAAGAACTACTTGATAATGGCCATTATCCATTCCATCCAGTGAAAAATACTTCTTCTGTAGCATTTCCATTATAATCAATTTTTCTCTATATTTCTAATTCTTTCCTATTTATTGCTTCTAAACTGAGAATATTAGATGTAAAAGTTGAAATTAAGTACTTACTTCTAAACTTTGCCTACTTTTTCATTATTTATACAATATGACTTTCCCAACGGCTCAATAAACACTGAATTCAGTTACAGTCATCCTTCTCAACACAGAGTCATTCTTTCCACTCCACCTAAACCTATATGAACTCTATCTTTGTACAATTTTATTTGTACCAACTTTGTTGGTAACTTTGACACTTAACTAGTCTTACAATTAGTACTTATGTAAATGTTTATGGGCATATGCTTTATGTTTCTTCACAAATTATAAGCTGCTAGGTGGATGGGAGTGCATAGAATTCAGAGGAGAGTTGCTGTGATCACTCTACAGAGGCTATATAGATGGCTAATCCAAAATTTGGTTCTCATGGTGAGCCTGGTGATACCATCTATGCACCAAGAAGGCTTGATGAGACTTTTTGGAGAGAACATGCCCAGAAATGATTTTGGAGGACAAAAAAGGTCAACAGGTTTAGCCTATATGAATGTTAGGTTTCATATGCATGGGAAGTGGGTAATTTTTCATATTCACAGAGAGTATGAAAGAAATGAGCTCCTGACATATCTCATCGAACTTGCCAAGATATAGAGTAGAAGAGATTTGAAAGCTGTCAGCAAGAAAACATCAAATATGGACCGATAATTTGTTATAATTAACTCCTAATATTTGACTGGTGACTTAAATATACCTTGCTCCAGTTCAAATTTATTTAAATTATATAGTAATATATCAAGGCTTGGAGCCTGTGGTTGGTAGAGAGATGGAAGTTCTTTTGAATACTTTGTCCAATAGTCCAGTATTGAATATGTTGAAAAAGTGAAATTAGTTATGTCTTGGTCACTTTTAATGATGTCTGAAAATTTGAAGGGAAGAAAGAATGCTTTCATGAGTCTTGTATTGCAGATTTAATACATAAAGAGACATAAGTAATGTTGAAAAAATATATATGGCAAGAGATTTAAGAGATTTGCAGGTATCTTACCTTACAGAGGGCAATCTGTTTGCTGACACTGGCTAGACTAAATAGCCATAGCTATTTTTATAAACCATATAAAAATAGCCCCAACAGATATAAAATGTACAAATGAAACCTATTATTATCCAGGGTATCTTGGAATAAGGTAATTCTCTGAAGTTTGACCAATTTACAATGATCTTGTAGTCTATCAGTAGGGATATCTTAAGGAATAAAAAGTAGCAGTTCTCTGATATAATCCATCCAATTAAGTGTTGGTACTGTTTCCAATATACTGCTCACTTGATTTATCAAGAGGCTCCCTAAGGTATACAGGGAAACTATGATAAACTGGACTGTTCCATAACTGTGGTATCAGACAAGAAGCCCTTCTGCAGGAGTAATATACCAAAGGGTTAGTTTTGTTTTCATTTTATCAGGATAATTCTGCCAAACATGCAGGGTGTTCCCTCTATGATCTAAAACAAGATGAGTCACTTGGTGTATACAAGTAGAATCATCCTTGAAGGACTTAACAGTTCTGAAACATTTAACAGGTCTGAAAGACAAAAGGTCTTTCAATTCTATTTTATTAAACTGAATATCAGTACCCAAAATTTGATTTAATTTAATTTTCACTGGATCAGAACACCCATACCTATTATGAGATGTTTTAGAACAATGACTGTCATGACAATGAGAAATTTAGGCAAGTAATTGTCCTGGATAATCAAGATGAGTCATATCTATTGGTCCTCTATATTTGCAAAGCACCATCCCAACAAAAATATATAAGGTACCTTAATTTTAGTGCAGTTCCAAACTCAAGTTTACTTTTTTTAAAAGTTGGTGAGGGTCTCCAATCAAAACTGTCATTTGAACCCCAACTTTATCCAGGATTCTGAAGGTTGGGCAATTGGTATACAACAGGAAACAATACAGCAAGTTATTGTCATAAGTCAATTTATATTGTACAGACACAGATACACCCAGCTCCCTTTTATCATTTTATGTTATAAATTCTTTCAGCAAATTGAGAATTTCCAAGTGGGACAACAACACTCCATTTTTTGTCTACTGTTATGTATTCATTTTGTTGTTAGTGTCTTTGTTGCAGTTACTATTTGCTGCTGTGTATAGTTTGAGGCAATCTTCTGTGTTCATATTTATAAGCCTCCAGTAAAGATTCTCAAATCAGTACTATCAGAATCATAGGCTTCCTTAATAGCAATGGTTGCTTTATCAGGTTTTAAGTACCCTATGCTTAAATTGAGTCCAAATTAATACCTTGACTTTTAAAGTTGTAGATATGAAATGGTGAGTTAGTAAAGGTTACATCTTCCATAAATAAACTTTATTCTCATAGAATTATAGATGGAACTGAAAGATAGCTAAGAGATCATACATAGGAAATGCATCCTAATGCAATGTAACTAACTTGATATTTTCTATCTTGGCTTAGATCATAAACCATATAAATATATCAAACTGAGTTTTGGGGAATTGGTGAAATATATTTTGGTTAAGGTTTTATAATAAAAATATTCCAGTGCACAAAGAACCAGTAGCCATGGTACACGTGCCTTTAAATTTAGATAATCTGTCCAATATTCTTTTTTATTTTTATTACTGTAGTACGTATTTGTAATATGTAATGATTACATTCATCATGGGGAGTTGATGCATGTACATATCATATCTTATTTCTTTTTTCACTTATCCTTCTCTGTCTCCCACTTCTCTCCATCATTTCATTTATTCTCATCATTTAACGCCTTAATAGAAAACAGTAATTCTTATGAAATGTTAATCTAATACATCTACAGTCATTTTATTTTCTTCTTAGCAACAGTAATGAATGTCTTCAATCATAAATCAGATAGGATCACATTAAAGTATTATGATATCTATAAAACTATTTTAAGAATGTACAAACTATTTCAAAAACAAAAAACTATTGTTTAGAAAGTCATGAATGCATATTATAAATAGTCACTTTCAAACTAGTCGTTGATTTATTTTAAAATACCACTTTCTGGCATACATTGTACAGTAATCTATGACATGAATAACTTGGCAATAAAAACTGAAAGGAAGTTGAATTGAATTATTTTGACTGGTGTGTACCTGTATGTAAAGTATCAGAGAGACCAACGAATATATTTTGTGAATCTGACGTTTTCTTCCTTATGATAGCAATAAAGTAATCCAGCTATGTTAGACATAAGTAATATTTTATTATTTAGAAAGATTAGCTCTTACTCTTGGAAAGAGATACTTTCAGCTTTCTTTCAATTATGTTAAGTTTAATAAATACTTGGAAAAGAATATACCTTTTAAAAAGTGTTAATATTTTAAATTTGTAATAAAATTTTGAAATAGCTATATGAATTTTTCATTTCCAAATTTAGCAATAATATTTATGCATAGTCTCCAAATATGTATATAGACATATATATTCCTAGAAGCAGTTCATAAAATATATAAATATATTTCTTTCATTACCATTAAATTTTGATTTTTCAAGTTAATGATTATATTATGCTCTGATAATAAAAAATTTGAAAAGGCAAACTAAGTCTTCTCAGTATTCATAGAAATAGTAAAGAACAATTTATAGAAACAGTGCAGAATAATAAACATCTAATTTTGATTTAAATAAATTTTATCTTCTTCGGATCCATTAAACTTTAACCAAAAAACTTTTTTTCCCAAGAATTTGGTTATAGCGTTCTGATGTCTTATGAAATACAATCAGTGAAAGAGAAAATTGCACCAAAATACAAGTCATTATTTCTTTTTTGAATACCCACTTTTCACTTTCACATACTTCTCATCATTGTTTTTTCTTTTCTTCCTTTTACTGTTCTTTCATGCAAGGTCTTGAGTGATACTATTAAGCAACATTTATCGAGTATTTTGTAAGTCAAGCACCTTATCATGCACTTTGCGTACATCATCACTGCTATCCTCAGGACAAACTGGAAGCAAGGTTTTAATTTAATGGCCATTTTTTCAGATAGGCAGATTAAAATAATCTTAGAGAATTGAAATAGTATAACCAAAAATGCAAATCTTTCAAGTGGAAAAACTAGTATTATCTGATGCTAAAACCCTCACATTTAACGAATCATTTTGACTTTCAGCTCAGGACAGTATTGCATTCCCCACGCTATTCTATTTCTATTGGATCTTGATGCTGTGTTTGAAATCCAATGGAGTTAAAACCAAAATAAAAATGACATCGGAAATTTAAGTTATAAATCAGCCTCCTTTAAAATACATTCGTATACATTCAGCATGTTATGGATAATAACTCTTACTTGTAAATATTAATATTATTATATGTGGAAGTTAAGGATGACTCATCTTCCTTATTTATTGATGTATATATGAAGTTTTACAGGACTTCCATAGATTAGAAGAGAGTATTACTATGGTCATTTGAAGGGTGTTATGAAGGTTTGTTGTATAAATAGAGCTGGGAAACATTTAGGATTCAAATTTGAGTATCTTAAAATACAAAAATTCTATGCTCTATTCATTGCATGATGTTGGAAGAATGGAAGGCAAATTCCAAACATATGAAAAACAATACGTGAATTTTGGTTTTAGATTTCTTAAAATTAATTCACAAATTCTTCTCATTCTTTCTCAACAGTTAAAGTGGAATTTACACAGAAATGTTACTTATTTTATAAAATAATTGAAAAATAAAGGACTCATGATTTTTCATGACTTTTACATGTATCAAATGATAATCTATTGATGAATGCCATTTTAATATTACTTCACTAATGTCAACATTAACTTCAGGTCATGTTTTATATATGTTCTTTATGTAACGCCTGATAAACATGACCAGGTGAAGCATTCACAAAGTAAAATTTTTGAAATATTGCTTGAAAGGGAAGTAGATCCTCACCTTTTTCCCTGAATATTTATTATCTTCATATTCCACAGCTTGAACTATGAATTTAACATCTTGGACATTTGGTCTTGATAGATTACTATCTTCACATTGCTAGGAAATCAAATAATTACATTTAGTTACTTATGACTATAGATAATGGCAAAAAGATTACTTCAAATAAAATTTAAGATTATAATTCTATAACATGAGCGAACACGAATGAAATGAGTGAATTAATATATTTTTATTTCTACTAAAGGTATACATAAATCACTGAACATTCTTCACTGATAATAGATGTTACTCAAGAGCTAATCCTCTACTTCCACAGAAAATTTTCAATATATTAATGAATAAATGAGACTAGAGTAACTTCAGCTCTATAAAGATATTTGTTATTGCAAAATTATAGTGTTTAAAATTTATCCTTTCTGTATTAAGTTCTGATAGATAAAAATATAGTTTCTAACTTTTTAAATCAAATAATCTGTTATCATGGAGATAAGGACATTAAATTAATATTGAAGTCTATCTAATATAATATTCTGCTGTAACAGAAATAAAAATGAGTATTTGCCTGAGTTTAAGTGTGCAATAATTGCCTGGCTTGTTACTGAGAGTTGTACATAAGGTATTGACCAAGCCTCCATAATTTATATTCACTTTTAAAGAATTTTATTGGATCTACTCCCTGACCTTACATAAATTGGTAATTTAAATTCTATTACTGTGAAAGCCAGCAATGCATGCATGTTACAGCTGAACTTCAAGCTTCCATCCATAGAAGGAAAGTGGTTATGAAATTAATGATTGGTGCCCTTAAGTATGTACAGTAGAACTCAGAAAGCTGTTTCTTTGCATGTGCATGTTTAGAAAGTAAGATTTTCTGCTCTGATGGGTGTTGCATTTCACGACTTCCTGGTAAGAACAATATTATTGAAACAATAAACATATTTGTAAAGAGCTTCTAATCAGAGGAGAGATTCTTCTTGCAAAAACTAGATTCTGTAGTAAAACTTAGACTTTATGAGTTTGTTCGTTGATTTCCTCTCCTATGAAGAATAGCCTGGTTTCATTTTTAGTTGTGATTCTACAATTTGTTTTATAACACCTTTTAAATTAGAATAGTTCCTGAAATATTTTGATATCTTAATCTGAAAAGCATTTTATGTGGTCTACTATGAGTGCATGAATTAGAAATGCTTTTTTCCTTTTTTCTGATATGTGAGAGAGTCAAAAAAATTAGTCACATTTTACAGAGTGCATTCCAGTGTCACATTTAGAAAGAGGAATGATATAAAACCTTTAAAATATCATTAATTCCAAAAAATTTCTTCATAATAGGTGTTTAAATTGCATGAAAAATACTTATATTTAGAAAACAACAGCATGGATTTTATTTGAATGAAGTTAAAAATGTCTACTCTTTTTTTATGTTTCAAACATTCATACTAGTAGACATTTGTTTTTAAATTCCTATATGTAAAAAATTAAATATTTTCCTAAAAACTTCTACAAAAAGATGTAAACATTTTATTTGGTTCATATATACATGTTCAGTTAGGTATAGATCCTATAATATTTTTAGTAGTATTCGATTAGAATTGAAGATTATGATTTTGCTCTTTCTATGGAAACTCCCGTGAGTAGATACACAACTCTGACGAGAGTTTGCAAATGAAAATTTCAACTCTGAGCTATGATTGTTCCTAAAGTATTAAGTATTAATTTCTATTCTCTTTCAAGTCTCAAATATCTATCAGTGTGGAAGAGTGGGAAGATACCAAAGACTCCAAAGACCAAGGGCAGCACCGTAGCAATCACCGCAACTCAACCTCCAGCGACCAGTCAGACCATCCCCTGCTGCGGAGAAAGAGCATGCAGTGGGCCCGAAGACTGAGCAGAAAAGGCCCCAAACACTCTGGTAAAACAGCTGAAAAAATAACCCAGCAGCGACTCAACCTCTACAGGAGGTCAGAAAGACAAGAGCTTGCTGAACTTGTGAAAAATAGAATGAAACACTTGGGTCTTTCTACAGTGGGATATGGTATGCTCTTTAAAACTACTGTATCTATGGTTTGTGATTTCTTGCCATTGGTATTTATAGAGTTGGCTCTGATATAGTAAAGAATTGCAATTTTTTGGTTTCACAGGTCAATTTGTAGGGACTAATCACACGTATCTAATCTCCTATGGAAAATGGAAATGATAGTAATGAAAATAAAATTCTAAAATGTTTAAACATTTATTTAGTACTTAAGCCCTTGAGGCACTATTCTAAACTCATTACACGAATTATCTCACAAAAATTATTTTCACAAAAATTCTGAACCGGATTTTGTGCTCTCATTTTAGAGGTAAAGAAACTAAACCAAATAACTTTATATTTAGCTTGTTTATAGCGGAGATTTATATCTAGGTCTATCAAGCTCCAAAGACTCTCTTATACACAGAGACACACAGACACACACACACATGCTACACACACACACACACACACACACACACACACACACCACATAGAGCTTGATATACAATGAATTTGAGGCATAAGCAAGCAACTAATGATACTATATAGGCAAGCAACTAATGATACCAGGCATGGATGAAACATAATCTTCCTACAAATAGTGTTTGATTTCTTGTGATAAAGAAACGGAGTCCTTAAGAAGCTTTAATTTTCAAGCTCAAATACTGCTTAATTTCATATAGTGTGTCCTGTCAATAATTTTTTAAGTTCATATGTTGATCTGTAATTAACATAAAGACTATATTGAAAGTGTTAATAATTAATAAAAAAACTTTAAATATATCATTATCACTGTACAAATTTTATTTTAAAAGAAATGTTATTAACTCAGTAAAATCCAATTACATATGTATGAATGTATATATTATAGAAAAATCCAATTAATACATATATATATATATATTTGTCTTGGGTAAGTTAGGATGTAAGGTACTGTATCATGCAGTCATGCAGGTTAAGGATAAAATAGAATGCATTCTATATTTACTCTCATCTCATTATTTTTAACTTGAGATAATGTTCATAGGGAGAAATTTTAATCATTAAATTGGATTCTAAGGGAACTTATCTTTGTTTCTTTGAACAAGGAAAAAATATATATTTACAGAGTACTTACACTTATGCCAAGAACCATACCCATACATATTTTCTCATTACACCTTATAACTGATTAGTTAGAGGTTTCTCACTGTATTCTTAAATGATTTTACTATTAGAGGTTAAAGACCTTGGTCAAAGACATACAGGTGAAATGTGTTAGAGTCAATATTTCGTATGTACTTAAAGTCTGTAATTATAAAATGTCACTAAAATGTAGAAGCAATTCATCTGTGACTAGTAATTTTAATATAACCACAGTAAATGTAATGCCTTCCATTAAGTAGTAAGTTTTAAAAAATCCTCATTTTTGAAATTGACTAATGGCTATTTCCCAATTCAAAAACATGAAGTTTGACTAAAACCTTTCATTTGAGTGTTAGTTATTACTAACACACAAATGAGAAATTCTAGCAAATGCTCGTTCAGCCATGTTCCAATTGTCTTTCAAAATATTTAACCCCATGCTGATTCTATAAGCAATGTTGACTCTGAGAGACATAAAAATGCATGAACTGACTTTCTTGGGAGAATCATTAGAGAAATGTTATGTCTTTACAGTTAGTTATCTGTATGATTCAGTGCTGTTATAATTTGTTAATGTGATACATTAATCCTTATAGAATGGGAAAAAAGGTTCTGTCTACCTATTTTCTCTCTATTTCATTTTTTTCTTTCTTATTCTCTCTCTACTTTATCCATCTATAAATGTATCAATCTATTCTACAACCATGCACTGAGCACCTAATTACACAGTGGTTATGAAAGCAGGATTTGAAATCTAATCTAGTTATAGGCTTCTGGACTTCTCCATTGATTTCTAATTCCCAGTAACTTATTCACTGAACAGTTAATTTGGCTGTGCTTTTGGTACAATGTCTATTCTGATGAGACCTCCATATTTATAAAACTCATATTCCAGTACCAGGCCAGTAGTTGATTCAGTTACTTAACCTCTGGGAAGCTGTCTTTTTGTCTATGAAATGGAAATATCAGTGTTTTTATGATTGATTTGTTGAAAGTTACAACTGAGATAATGAGTAACAAAATGCTTAGTCCATTATCTGGCATTCACTAAATACCATAGATACCCTGACAATTTGTTTAACTACTGTTGTATGTCTTACTTTATGCACTACGAAAGTAACAGTTTTAACTCACCTAAACAATTAAGAGTTTCTTCTTTGGGTGGCTTTGAGTTAATCATGACTCATAGTGTGATTTATTCTGAGTAATTCTGCCTGCTCTGAGAGCATGAAACAGACTGCTTCCACTCTCTGGATAAGGGATGTAAAGGAGAGGGATGACACTCGAGGACTGTGGTTTTGGCAACTGAGTGTATAATGGTGACATTCACAGAGACAAATACTTTGGGGTAAAGATAATGCCTTTAATCTGAGTACATAAAAGATTTATAGAGGGTGATTCTTTGTGAGGATCTGGATTTTTTCCATTTAATGTTTAATAAAAAGAAATGAGGTGCGTGCTTAGAGTTGGGTCTTCAGTCACCAGCATATAGATTTTAATTAAAGCTGTAGGAATAAATGAAATAATTGCCACATGAGTGATTATAAGGAAATCTCAAACACTCGTATTTCTGAAATATTGAGGAAATAATTGTTAAATGAACAAACAAAGGACAGCTTAAGTGTCTAAAGGTGTGTTACCCAAAATATATGCCATAGCATGATAGTATACAGAAAACTTGCTACATATTTTATCATGGCATTGAGTGTTTTGTACCTTGAGGTCTGGCTTGTTCACAGACAGTTCTTAGACTGATTACATTTAGGTACAAGCAGTTTTGCATATTATTCAAAATGCTGTACAGATATTATGTCCTATGTCTTCAATGACAAAAAATGTAGTATTGGACTAGAGCAATAGAAAAACTAAAGAAGAGAGAGAGAGAGACTAATTTATTGTGCCAAATCATTTTGAGAGTACAATGATACGTCATTGATGACTTTGATAAGGACAGTATCACTAATGTGTGAGAAAGCCAGATTTTGGTATCTTGAAGAGTCATATTAGGTAAGGATTTAGATATACTAGATTTAAATCTGTTTGTAAAAATTATTATTGACTATACAGAGCAGAAAAACTAAAAGCTAGTGAGACTTAAACAAGGATGAAGATTTTATTTCTTTTGTAGATCAAAGTATTTGAAATAATTCTGGGATGGTAGGACCTAAAAATAATCAGAATTCAGTCTTCTGTCTTGTTATTCCATTGTGCTTCTTTTGTCAGAGCCATATCATGGTACAAAAATGAATGCTGAACCTCTATTTTGTCCACATTCCACCCAAAAGGAAGGAAGAAAAGACAAGAACCTTCCCTTCAACTAAAATATATTTCCAAATAGTGGTATTTTTACTATATCTCATTTGCAAATGTGGCCATTCATCTTGCTATGCTGCCTTGATTGGATTAAGAAATATCTAGAAAATTAGTAAAGCATACTTTTGGCGCATCTGCATGTGTCCTGCAAGCATGAACTTGGGTACTACATGGGAATCCTTGGCTCCTTTCCCCTCATCCACTGTTCCTTGCTCTGGTTTCTGTTTGCCATGAACTAAGCAGCTTTGATCTGTCATGCCTTCCACCATGATGTTCTTTCCTTGAAGCAGGCTGACTATATGCACTAAAACCTCTAAATGTAAGCCAAATTAAGCTCTTCTCCTTTAAGTGTGGGTGGCACATATTGTGTACAATTGACAAAAAATCTGACTAATGCAGCAAGAATTTATGTTTTATGGTTAGTAGTTCAAATCTATATTAAGAAGGATAAGAATAATGGAAGTCAAGTAATAACTGTCAGTCTCCACCACAGTTGATATTTTTTTGGAGAAATTTCATTGTGAAGAGGAAATGATAGGAAGAGAGATAACTGAATGGAAAATGGAGTAGGAGAAGGGGCTTTTTTATTTTTGAATATCAGAGAGATATGTGCAAGTTTAAATACTGAGGTTGAGCTATCCATGAAGAATTGAAAATGAAGGAAAGTGAACGTAGTTGAGAGATCTTTGCTTGAAAATTATGAATGCACAACCAGATGCATATATAAACATGTATTTTGACAGGAATTTTAGTGAATTTATATTATGTTAAGAGGTAAAATCATCTGGTAAGAATGGCAAAAGTAGCTCAGGTATTTTTTCTGTGGCAGACTACCCAAATATTTTGATTTAGTTAATATATAAAATTTCAGACATAAATAAAAGTAGATTAGAACCTAATTTCCTGTAATAGCCTGCTTCTGAACCTACCAATATTGTACTTCAGAACTTCTAACTTGTGGGCCATCTTTTTCACATACATTCCCACCTATTCCATTGCCCCACATACTAATTTAGGTAAATTTCAGACATCATATGTTTTATGTTATAAGTCTATAATTTAAGGACTAGTTTGCAGAACATAATCTTATGCCATTTTCACACATTAAAATAATTATTTTATATCATCAAATATCCACTTGATGCTCAAATTTTCAGTTATCTCACAAATTACATCATTTTGTACAGTTTATTGAATCAGGATCAACTCCACTCCATCCATTGAGATGAGTGAGGTTTCTTGTCATTTTCAGTTTGTAAGTTTGCTTATCTCACATTTTTTTATTGCAAACTATTTCTTAAAGAAATTCAGTTCAATCCTGTTTTTCTATTCTAAATTTTCCCATTATTTTCTCATTATCTTTTAATCCGTTTTTTGGTACATATTATTAGAATCCAGTGGATTTTAAAATGGTTGGTATGAATAGTACATTTTAGTTATTTGTTACTCAACAGATTGTCCTAAATTTGCCCACTGGGAACCTCATCAAATTGCCTCTGGAGTCTTCTTGTGATGAGATCAATGAAAGTTGATAGATACCCCTTGCTGTCTCTAAAGAACTAAGTGATTTCACCTGTAATATTTCATGTTTCCACGAATCTTCAGTTTCTTGTAGGAAGAAATAGTATTTGAAGACCCTAACTAATTTAGAAATGCTAATTTTTACTATGTTCGCTATTGTTTCAAGGTCTTTTCAGTGGACAGTGCTAATAGATAGACAGACACATACCATAGATAGATAGATATGAAATAAATTATGAGTTCACAGAGATGCTTATAATTAAAATCCAAGGGTACAAGTTTTTATTTAACTTTTTTGTTAAGTCTGAATTTCTTTTCTCCTTTACTGAGGTTAAATGTTGTCAACAAGAGAAATGATAGAATGATAATATATGTAGTACCATATTTTTCTACACTATACAGAGGATTTTAGAATTTAACAATTCCATTCTAATGATATTGATATAATTGATGAAAACATGTATTTTCCTTCTGTTTATTTATTGTTTGACTTAAGGCATAGTAATGATTATTCTGCTTTCAAGCTTGGAATAATTGTTTTGTGATTATACCACCAACGGGATATAAATTTAAGCTCATTTTTTTTCAATGTTTGCAACTGGTATTTCTAAAATTAAATTTTCTTTTTAGCTATTTACATGGTTCCACAAAGTTCAATGCAAGGTATATATGTAGAGATTTAGCATCTCCACCATGTTACCTTCTCTTCCTCACAGATAACCTCACTTTTTAAAAAAAGAATTTTTGTTCTTTTGTTTTTAAAAAATAATTATGTAGAATTTTGAATAATTATAGATCTTTGAATAATTTTGTACATTTTCCCATGTTGCTTCTTTTAATTGTCACTACATCCTGAAAATCATTGAATTATTTGAATATAAAAATAGCGCTCATTTCTCTTTATACTGCCTAGTAGTCCATTGTGCCAGTCCATGGGTCTGTTTATCTAGTTCCTTAGGTCTTTTATGACCTGCAATGAGTAGGTCGATGCCTACAACTTTATGTATCTTCCAAATGTATCTTTGATATTGATTTCTAAATGTGAAACTATAAAAGATTAAATAGTTTTGTACTTTTGCTGTTGACCAAATTTGCCCTTTTGGCTGTGCATCATCTTGCATTCCAATCAGCAAAGCAAGAGACACTGTGTTTCCTCAAAACCTTTTCAGTCGAATATGTTGTCAGACCCTGGATGATTTATCAATTGAATAGGTAAAAATATCATGATATCTCAGAGTGCCATTTTATTATAGTGAGGTTTATCACCATTTCATGTAGTTAAGGGGCATTTCCCAAGAACTGTTTCTCTACCCAATTTTTATATGTTCATTCTTTAATATTTCTAGAAATTACTTATCTATTAGGTATATTAACTTTGTTATTTTGGGGGGTAGAGATATTTGTTTCTAAATTTAGTCTTTTCCCCCTTTATTTTTGGTGCATAATGTTAGCAATATAATATTCACATTTTAAAGAAAAATTTTCTTTAAATTTTTTTTAGCATTTAGTTTTCTTTACAATTTGATTTCACCTTTTGAAGTTTAATGTATGACCTCCTTGGAATTTATCCTAGTGTGTACACTGAGCGAGAGAAAAAAAAGTTAATCTTTTCCAATATTCTTTTCCATATTTATATATAAAATAGCAGCTATTAAAAAAATCATACTCCAATGATTTTACAAGTGGCTTTTGTTAGATTTTAAATTTATATGTGTACTTGGTTCTATTTCAGAACATTCTTTTGTGTTACAAAGGCCTGCCAGCCTATTCCAGTGGAAGTACCCTCTGGTTTATAATATAATTTAATGTGCCTATGGGCTTTATTTCAGTAATTTTAAGTTAGCCATTTGCAACTCCAAAATCCAAAATTTTTGAAAACCAATTTTTAAGTTTGACACTAAAAGTTTCTTGGATGCGGGAACTGACCCAAAGTCTTGAAGCTATTTGGTCTTTATTTTCCTCCTTGTTATAAATATGCATTTATATTATTGTATATATATATATATACATATATATATATATATAAAATTGCTGCTTCAGACTTTGCTGAAGAATTTGCATAACATATCCAGTATTACTTAAGAATTTTTCAGTATAATTTAGAAATTGCTATTAACATTAATGTTCATGGCATAGTTACCTACTAGCTTTGTATTCTTAGACAACTCACTATTGCTGTTCAAAAAGAACTTCATGTTCTTCAACCATCACAGGAGGATAATGAAGTTTTTCCTGGAGTGTGTGATATCTTTCATTTTCAAATACTAGAAAGCATATGTAAAAATATTTTAATGTGAATAATTGTTTTCTTTGTTAATAACCAGCATTTTCTTCAACAGTCTACTTAGAGCAACTATCATGCTCACTAAAAATCACTATAACTTTTGGCAGATTCTTAATGAGTAGCCCTTTGAGTGGCAGATATTTTCATAGTGTAAATTGACAAATAAGTTTCTTTGTGCTGTGACTGCTGCTACAGGTGCTAATTTTGACATGAATAGTTAGAAGTTTCATACGCTTGTAAAAGAGGAAAAGCCAAAAGGAGGATAAAAAGAAATGATTTCAAATAAGGGAAGTAACCAATAGGGGATGGATCTTATTAGACCTACCAGAAAAGCCTTATTCTTTGAAAATAAATTTATAAGTTGTCAGAAAAAGTAGATAAATTAACTGCGAACTCTTTAGAGCAAGTATGGTGATTTACCTCCTAGATATTGTCTTTTTATTGAAACAAAATAAAGAAACATAAAAGGAAAAGATCATTTTTTTCTAGCCAAACTATGATAGATTAAGAAGTGGCAGTGGTGATGGTAATGCCATCTCCTTCTATTTTCAAAGTAATATTTAACTGATGAGTTTCTTGTTTATTACACAAAATCTCCCTTATATCTGAATTAATAAATCAGATACATTTCTTTAGAGGAAAAAACATCACAGACTTATCCTAGAAGAAATTACCAAATGGAATACAGGCACTATAACTAGATATGTCTTTTAGAATTTTTTTTTTGCTGTATTTAGTGCAGAGAACAAACAATGTGTAAGTGTTGCAACTCTAATGACTTTTTTTGATTTAATGTTTTAGAAGAAATTTGTTCTGGATCTATTTATTCATTTAAATATTTATTTAGAATTATCATGTATCTTTTTAAAATTAAATTAGAATATATTATTAACATATAGTCAGTATGCTTCTAGTATAGATTTCTAGAAAATGGATGATTTAGAGTTTTTCTATATTTCAGAACGTACCATGGTCATGAGGTTGTATTTACAGACAAAGGTTGATTATGATAATCTCATTCTGTTCATGGAACACTGACAGAACAAAAAACCTAAATGGTTTTTCTTATTAAAGAAAGTATTAAAGGTTTCAAGAGGATAGTTGCTGAGTTGATGATTTATACTAAATGAAAATATTTGGGCAATTAATTTTCCATATCTCCTTTACCTAAAAATATAGTTTGTTTTGTGGAGTTGTATTATCTTCTTTGATGTTGTTATTTTTCTACAACATTAGTTTTTCAATAATACTAATACTTTTTTGCATTATTAATCACCATCATTAAGTTAATTGAATTTAAATATGCATATATTTATCTTTACAAATGGAAATTCAAGTGTCATGTTTCATCACATGTGTAAGAAAAATGTAGTCAGTTTGAATAAAATAAAAATATTTTCTTATTGATAAAAAGGTTAACTGGTTGAACAAAATTTTAACTTTAAGCATTCAGTTGTAGGTTAAATACAAATAGCAAAGAGAGGCATAAGAGTTTTTTAAATGTATTAAACAAGGAGGAATTTCAGATTCTGACAATTGTTTATACCCTCAATTTAAACAACTAGCAAACATATGAAACATGTGCAGGCATTAGACTAATAGAAGCATGTAAATTTGGTCCTAAAGAAAAAGAAAACAAATCAGTTAAGCACTTTATAGTGCTCCATATGTTCAGGATTGTGGAGGAACATTTCATTAAAAGATTCATTGAAGATGTAAGAAAAACCAAATTGAATCTCCTAAAGTTGCATAATGGCTTATTGGAAATCAATTCGGAACAGGATTAACATCAGAATAGCTACAACATAAGAAAATATCAATGTGCATAAAGCATTAAGAACAGATCATCTAAAAATGCAATGTAGAGAGTGAGGGATGGGAAAAACCTTGAAAGAAATAAAGAAAGTCAATGGCAGAAAGCACCAAATTTTCTGATATACATGCAATTGGAGCCCTAGAAGGAGAAGAGATAGTGAATATTTGAAGATATAATGATCTTTTTTTTTTTTTTTTTTACAAATTTGATAAATACTCTACCCAAAGTCTAAGATTTTAATTTATATTCAAGCAATGTAAATAGTGAAAACTAAGGGCAGGGGATTTAGCTCAGTGGGGCTACACCTGCCTTGCAAGCACAAGGTCCTGAGGGCAATCCCTGGTACCTAAAAAAAACAAAACAAAAAAAACCCCTAAATTAATTCCAAGGTCCAATATGCAAAATTGCTGAAAATCTGGAGGAAAAAGTAAGGAATGAATATAAATTGACAACATACCTCTTGTTAAAAATTTGGAAAATCAAAAAAATCAATCTTTGGAGTACTGAAAAACATCTACCTACAATTCTGTACATGTGACATCTTTACAAAATGAAAGCAAATAAATTCAATTTTGAACAACTATTTACAACATTTGTTAACAGCTGATCTAAACTATGAAAAAGCTTTAAAGAACATTGCTAAGGCAAAATGAACATAATTCCAGGTGGAAAATTGGATTTAGACCAAAAATATGGTAAACATGGATAAATATAAAAGATGCCATACATCATCTGGTGTCTCTTATCTTTAAGCTGTCTCCCTTCATTCTTCTATCCCTCTCTCTCTCTCCCTGTTTCTCTTGGCCTACCCCATCTCAATATTTTTTTCCCCTTTGTTCTTCCATTTCTTTTACTCTCTAGCTACCAACATCTCTCACCTGGCTTTGTGTTTCAAAATGTCTATCCAGTTTTCCTAAATCTAATCTTAGCCCATCCGACATCACATTTCCCACAGAGCAATCTAAGTGTATTAACAGAACATCAAATCATGCCAGCAAAGCCTCTACAACCCCTTGCAAGTTTTGAATGTTTTCTCACTGTATTTATCTGAACCCAGCTTGTCCCTCCTCCCTTTTCTTTTAGTTTTTTGAGACAAGGTCTCTCTATGTAGTTTAGGCTGGCTTTGAACCCACTATGTAGCCCAGGCTGCCTTGGACTCACAGCAATCCTCCTGCCTCAGCCTTCTGAATGCTGGGATTACAGGTGTGTACCACCATGCCCCACCAGTTTGCCCTTTCAACATTACCTTCAATTAATCTTTGCTCACTTGAGTCTGTTTCATAGCACCTACTTTCTACAACTTGAATGAGACTACCTTGGGCTTTCTTGTGTTCTGTTCAATGTGTTTTAGAACACTACTTCCATGTTTTTTCCCGACAACACATTATATCTATGTCCATATTATACATCTATATATTTTGTACATATACAGCTTTATTGTATATAGCTTGATGTTGCCTGTTGCAGGTAACCTCATAATACCTTACATGAATTAGGTACGAAGCCTAAGAACTATATAGAAATGTTCATATATTAATTTTAAATATGATTTATGTATGATTTAATTCCAGCAACAATCTGTGAGGTGACACTGCTGTTGTCCACATGTTATAACTGAGGAAACTGAATACATTGAGAGTAAGAGAAATTGAATGACTTCCACAGGTTCTCACAGGGAGTCATTCACAGAGCTAGAATTGTAGTACAGACACTTGGGCAGCTGTTTCAGAGTCTTACTTCTTAACTGAACCACTCGATCATACCTTCATATTATGTGAAATATTTTTCTGATTATGAATTTTATAATGGACATGTATTTATCTGCTAGGGTTACTATAACAAAATATCACAAACTGGCCCACCTGTATAGTAGAATTTTATTTTCTCCTGTTTATGGAGGCTGCAAGCTCCAAAGGACTGTTTTCTGCTGAAATCTCTCATCGCTTGGTTTGCAGATGGTTGTTTTCGTACTGTGTCTCACACAGCCTTTTCTCTTAGTGGCTGTACTCTTGTGTCTCCTCTTGTAATAAGGAAATCATTCCTACTGGCTTAAGACTCAAAGCCGATTACCTTATTTTACTTTAATTACTCGTAAAGCTTTATTTTTAAATGTAATTATACTGTGGTTAAGACTTCAATATAGGAATGGGGGTATACAATTTGGTCTATGAATGAAATATTATGTGATGGTTAATTACAAAAATATATGTCATATTTATGTTTCTTTTTTATAAATTTTATTCTTTTTCAAAACTCCAGTTAAAATATTTCAACATGAAAATTGAAAACAAAATAAAATTTTAAAATGATGATAAATTTTATGGAGGAAGATTCAATCAGTAATTTTATTACGAATGTGATTTTTTGTTAGTAATATGCTTCTATTTGCTTCTAATATAATTATTATATAAAGATTGTGATTAAATAATTATATGATAATTAATATAGCAAAACAATTTTCTTTATTTATATTTGTAATTCTTGTATATTGCTCTATAACTTTTATTTTCAAGTTTGCAATATTCCAGTAGATTTTGTCCAAAATGTTTTATTAAGACAATAATGTCAATATTGAAACAATAATTTCAACTATATGGTGCTTTTTAGTTTGCAAAATCAGTTTAGTTTTCAGGAGCACAGTGAATACATTCACCGACAGATTCTGTTAATAGATATTTTTGATGGGCAGGAAAAAGAACTTTGATTCTGTGATTCCTGGAGACAAATTGACTAAAGAAAGTAGATTTTCTTCAGTAAGTGTTGAATTATATTTTTGATGCAGACCTTATTTTGATTAATATGTCTTAGACATGGTCAGTGCTAATTATTATATGTAGTCTCAATGATCCAGCAAACCTACTACAACTACTACAACTACAAACTACTACTTTCTGGCCTACAGAATTAAGAAATAGCCACAGAGAATGACTAATGGAGACAAAAATACCAGATTTAAGGCTGATAAAACTATTGTTGGATGTGGCTTTGATATGTAACCACAATAGACTTTGGAAAAAAATCTCACTCATTAAATTCTTACATACAAAGCCACAAAGAGTGAGATACACATCTGCAAACTTTCTTTAAAAAGTGACAAAGGAAAAGCAGGTCAACATTAAGTCTGTAGTAAGGAAGACATGAAAGAGAAAGAGAAAATGGTTTTGAACTGAGCAATTTCTTTTACTCTAAATGAAAACCGTTATGTCATTATTCTTCTCTGAGCAAGTCAGTGAGGGGTGAGAAGAGAACCCAGTAATGATGAGTTTGGCATCGTGTTTTGATTTAAACCATATGGAACATTAAATTGAGCACATTAGCAAGCTGCTTGGTAATATTCTTGCAGTCCATAGAAAAATTAATATCTTCAAAGATGAATGCAATAACCCAATTAAGCAAAAGAAATTATTGACAAAATAATTATATGCACTGTTTGAAAATTCTTAGTTCTCTAGACAATTGTTTTGATGTTTTTAACAGGCAAACAAGGTCACCACTGGATTTTGGATTGATTCCAGAATGAAAAATGAGTACAATGTCCTGTTAATAACTAAAGAGTAATTTTGAATACCAATATTGACTAAGTAGTTATCTGTTAAATTGTCTTCCCTGTGTGGCAGTTCACTAATGCTATGTTTCATATAAGAAACTGAGCTCTATGTAGCCAAATGAAAAGGAGATTTTTCTAAGAGAGCTACTATTTTTCACAGTATTATGGCTTAGTTTCAATAGTGTGCTATCAGATTTTAGTTCCTTTAGGAATAGCTGAACAAATTTATAAAAAGGAGCAACATCTCAAAACAATATTTAAATCACAATTACTTTTCATAGAGAGAAATGATCCTGATAATTGTCTGCAGCGACAATAGGATTTAAGTTGAAATCTTAATATTTGTAGTAAACATCATTGATATACTAATTGGAATTCCAAGATCCAACCAGTTGAGTTAGCCCTCTATTCCTAGATATAACTGTTAGATTTAGCAAATCAAAACTTTGAACTACTAGTGAAATTTGAATTTTAGATAAACAATGAGCTTTTTAAATATAAGTATGTTGCATAGAATTGTTGGGGTATATTCATGATAATATATTGTTAGTTGTCTGCCTTTAATTCAAATGTCACTGGGCATTTTCAGTTTTGCCTAACCCTATGGCAGGATATGTATTTTTGTATCTGCCCTAAAAATGTGCAACCAAATATATTCTTTTATTTGAATCTTAATCTAATAAGCTTATGATTATAGTAGTTTTTTGTAGCAAACTTGAGCTCCATACAGTTATTTTGCATTTCTTATTCCTTATAAGATAAGGATTTTCACTTATGGATTTTAAAAATAAGATAAATGTGCATATCTACTTTAAATAATTCAGTTAAAAATATTAAGTCTTTCACATTAAAGTGAAAAGTTTCTAGTCAGAAAACAAAGTGGTCAATAATACTCTATGAAAAATATATATATATTCCGGTCCAGAAATTATTTATTGAGGTCAGCTTTGTTGGCATTTTAAGATCTTTACTTTAATGCAGTTATTTAAATAGTGATATATGCCTTGGTAAGAAATGTATTTTTAGATTTTTGATCAAACTGAAAAATTTAGTACTTCTTTCAGTAACCATGCTTTTCTGAAACTGAAGTGACTAAACACATTGAGGCTCTGAAGCAGGATTTTAAAGACTATCCTCACAGGCTAAAACTACTCTCGGGAGGAATTATGTTTATTGAAGTATGTGTCCACATGGCTTTACCTTTACAGCTTATAAGAACTTGGAATCTAAAACATTGAGACTCAGTGCTGTTTTTGTAACGCTCTCTTGCATTAGTCTGTTTTCCATTGTGATTACAAAATACTTGAGATTAATTGCATTATATAGAAGACAGTTATATTAAACTCACAGTTTTGGAGACAGAACATCCAACACTGGATGACTTCATTGATTGGTTTACTGGAGAGGGTGTCCTTGACTACAGTGCTTCGAGGTACAGCACACAGAATATGAAGAAATCACACAACTGGAAACCAGACTACTGGGAAACCAAATGACACAACTCTGGAAACTACTTCAGTACCTTCTGAGTTAGTGCCTCAAATAATCTCTTCCTATGCTCCATCTCTTAAACACCATTTCTCAATATCACCACTATGAGGACCTGGCTTCCAACTCATGAAACCATGGGGACACATGCAAATCAGATCCAAACTAAGCACCTAGGTAAAGCCAAGTTAGCTTTCCAAACCTGCAGCCAGAGGGTGTTTTCAGAGAGAATTAACAAAATCAAAATGGTACAACTTTTCATTTTAAAAGCATGTTATTTTAGAAGGCAGACAAAATGATTTAATTATATGCTTCCCTAAAAGTTATGATTAAGTTCTGCTCCACGAGATTCTTTCCATTATAAAAAAAGCAGAACCAAACAAAAAATTAAGATGGATTATATTAGATGGATGATATAACAAAGTCAAATATTTTTATAGGCATCAAGCTTTTTAAACACATTTATATCAAGCTTTGTAAATAGATGATTTTTTCAAATAATTTCCTATGTGAGTATCTTTCTAGAATGACTGTCTTTAACCACAGTTAGTCTTACTAATTTGAAAAGCATGATAAATCAAACAAATATCTTATATAGCCATTTCTTTAATCTGAACATTTTCTCAATGTGATATGTTAAAGGATAGATTATAACTTGGTTGCTCTGAATGGAATTAGCTATGTTATTTTCATCTTCTATTGGAACAATAGTGGGTACTTGTCAGATATTTCCAATGACAGTAATTTGAAAATAGCCAAGGCTGCCTACCCACTCATGCTGTAGACAAAACTATAGCAAATTCTTGTTAACAGCTACATGATTTGAGCATAAGGTTACTCCAAAAATTTCTGTCGTTTTCTGTAAGTAATGTGACAAACTTGATTTTATCTGTCTTCTAGATGAAATGAATGATCATCAAAGCACCCTCTCCTACATCCTGATTAACCCATCTCCAGACACCAGGCTTGAGCTGAATGATGTTGTGTAAGTCGATCACATAGCTTACCTTAGATGTGTGTCTTTAGAAAACACATATTTATTTTTATGTTTTGATTTCTACAACTACAAGCCTTATTTTTCTTAAGATAAAAAAGCTTTAAATCTGTATCATTTTTATTCACTAAACAAGTACACTTTATGTTGCTGTGTGTAATGCTATGCAAATGTAGAATTGTTTAAAAAAGTCATAAAACAAGGAAATAGTGGAACGAATTTCCTATTCAGCCAGCTAATGTATATTTAGAGAAATAAGAAAAATGTGTGAATGAATAACATCTCAAAGGAATGGCTGAAATATCCCACTCTATGTACTTCAAAATGCTGTAAAGTCCCTCATAGTCAAAATAAAATAGATAAAATACATGAGGAAAAGGTCTCTGAGGGTAATTTGATTCATTAAAAAGTATGGGTTGGACATGGACAATATACTATGCTAAAGATGTGAAACAGGGTTGGGGGTTTAGCTCAGTGGTTTCGCCGCCTGCTGCGCAAGCGCAAGTACCCGAGTTCGATCCCCGGTACCACACACACACACACACAAGATGTGAAACAGAGAAAGCTAACATTTTTTACTTCAATTTGCCTAAATTTAATTCACTACACTATAGTGTAAGCACTAAAAATTGAATAATAATGACAATATAACTGTCAATAATAAATAAATCACCAATTGAGTGAAATAATTATTTTGTAATTTAAAGGAAAAAGAATGGTTGCAAAGGATGCAAGAGATAAACTAGACACTGAAAGATAGATTGAATTTTTTGGGGGAGAACAAAGAACATCCCAGAACAGGGGAGATAACTTAAGAAAATATACTATATAAGAATTACATAAAAGTGTTTCAGTTGGTAGTTGACAAGAGTGGTTATTTTTAGCATTTCTGTTATGAAGTAAACATTATATTGAACTTAGAACTCAATATAGCAAGTCTGAGGTGACAGAATGAGCTTAAACACAACCTTACAGTGTCCTATAGTATCCTCTAGTTCCTACCCACATTACTGCAGAGCATAGAATTTCATTCTTTTCATGACTAAACAATATTGCATTGTGCATATATAACATATTTTCTTTATATGCATTTTGATAAAAATTTGTGGATTTTATATCATGAGTATTATAAATAGTGTTACAATAAACATGCATGTGCACATGTTTCCTTGACATATTGATTTCATTTCCTTAGCTGTATACCCAGTAGTGGTATCACTGAATCACATGATGGAGCTACTGGTTTTTGAGGAAGTTTTGTACTGTTTTGGTTAATGATTGTAATTTTTATTTGCATGAGTAGTATGTAAGATTTTCCCTTTTTCTACATCATCATCATCATTTGATACTTAGGATTTTTTTTTTAAATAGCCTTCCTAATAGATATGAGATGATATTCATTATGGTTGTCATTTTCATTTCCCTGAGTAGTGATGGTGAGAAAAAAAAATTTTGGTCCATTTGGATGTCTTTTGTAAAATGTTGCTCTAGGCCATTTGAACATTTTTACTTAGACTATAACTATTTTTGCTTTTGAGTTGAATTCCCTGTGTATTCTGGATATTATTCATTTGTTGGATGAATATTCACAAATTTTTTTTCACATTTTGAAAGTTTTATTTTCAATTTGTTGATTCTTTTGCCTTAAAGAAGCTTTTTAGTTTGATATAATCTTGTTTGTGAAATTTTTCCTGTTATCTTCTTCTCTTTTCTCATCCAAAAACTCTTTGCCAAAGCCAGTGTTTCAGTGTTTCCCTTACTATCGCTTGTAGTAGTTTTATAATTTTGGGCTTACATTTAATCATTCTAACAATTTTGAATCGTTTTTGTATAGAGTCAGACATAAGATCATTTCTTATCTTATCCAACTTTTATAGAACCATGGGTTAAAGAGACTTTCCATTCCCTAACATTATGCTCTTGCTCTTTAATTGAAAAGCAGTCAGGAGGTCTGGGAATTTAGCTCAGTGGCACTGAGCTTGTCGTGCAAGTGCAAGGTCCTGAGTTTGATCCCCGTTACAAAAAAATAAAAAAATCAGTCAGCTACATTAGTCTTTGGCATGTAGAAAGCCAATTTTTCCAGCACCATTTATTTAAAAGGCCATCTTTCTTCCAGTGAACATGTTTGGCCCCTTTGTCAAAGATAAGGTGGCTGAGTCTGTTTGGGGGTTGTTTCTGCATCTTCTAATCACTTCCATTGGTCCTCAGATCAGTTTTTCTACTATTAACAGGCTGCTTTTATCACAATTGCTCTGTAGCATAATTTCATGTCTGACTTGCCTTTGTTTTTCCAAGTTGTTTTTACCATCCTAGGTCTCTTTTGGTTCCAAATGAATTTTAGGATTTTTTTTCTCTAGTTCTGTGGGGTATGCTAAAGACATTTACATTGAGATTGTATCTGTATAACAATTTTGGGAGTATGGCCATTTTTATTATGTTGGATCTTCCTACCCAAGAGCAAAGGATATCTTTCTATTTTCTGATATCCTCTTTGATATCTTTTTCAGAGTACTATAATTTTCAATGTAAAGATCTTTTACTCCCATTGTTAGATTGATTCATAAGTATTTCATTTTTTTCAATGCTATTGTGAAAGATATTTGTTCTAATTTCTCTCTCAGTGAGTTTGCTATTTGTGTTCAGGAATGCTACTGAATGTTCACTCTGAATCCAGCTACATTACTGAATTTGGTTATTAAACTAGAAGTCATAAAGAAGAATAATCTTGAGACATTTCTTAGTAAATGGATGCACCTTAAGACCATACTCTTAAGTAAAATAAATTGAACATACATATGTAAATATTCCATTGTCTTTCTGGTGTGAGAAACTGAAAGTGTAAGCTTGTCCTTGCTTGCTGATTCCTGACTCCTGCCTCCCCTGTTTTGCCATGGACTATTTCTCCTCTGTGATACCCCTCTGCAACGCCGCCCTCCTTTGGAGTGAGCCAACTATGAAGTGAAATCTCTACAAACTGTTTAGACCACTGCTCCCAGCCCAGAGGAGGAGGTCTTCTGGTCACCTTACCACTGCTCTCTGGTCAGAGGAGGTGAGCTGCATGCGAGCCAGCAGCACCCCGTACCCCCACCAGCCCAGATGACAAGACACATAAACAAGCCTCAAAACCAGACTTAGAGATCACCTACAGCAAGCTCAAAGGGAAATTAGATGAAATACTCTGATACTCAACCACCTGAAATCCATGAACTGGCAACAAAAGAAGTTGTCGAAAAAATGAAATCAGAAATCATTTCTCGGATAACAGCAAAGATTGGGCCCATGGTCCAAGACATGATTAATAAATCTAGGGAAGACATAGATTAAAAAATGGAGGAGCTGAGAAACATGATGGAATCCCAACATAGGAAACAAATGGAATCCATAAAACAGATATAAACATTTCCAGGAGAATAAAAATTCCTTTGAAAATCTATGCAGCAGAATGAGCCAATGTGAGGACAGAGTTTCAGATATAGAAGATAAGATTGCAATTAGTGACCAGGAAAAGAAAAATTGCTTCAAAATTGTAAGGGAACATGAAAAATCAATCCAGCAGCTGCTAGATCATGGAAAGAAGAATAATATAAGACTGATTGGAGTCAAACAAGAAACTGGACAGAGTACAGATGACATAAAAAAACTGTTCACAGAAGTGATGGCAGAAAACTTCTGAAGCAGGGGAAAAGAACTTGACATACAGATAAGTGAGGCATATAGGATTCCAAATAGCCTTGATCAAAAAAAAATCTATACATAGGCATATAATTGTTAAGATTCCAGAAACCCAACAGAAGAACAAAATTCTACTAGCAGTTAGAGAAAAGAAACAAATTACACACAAAGGAAAGCCCATCAGAATCACAGCAGACTTCTCAACCCAAACCCTCAAGGCTAGATGAGCTTGGAGTAACATATTCCAAGCCCTAAAGGAAAACAGCCTCCAACCCAGATGATGTACCCTGTGAAACTATCTTTCAAAATTGATGGAAAAATAGGATACTTTCATGACAAAGAGCACCTTAGGAACTTCATGAATATCAAACCAGCACTCCAAAATATTTTTGACAATATCCTAGGAAAAAGACAACAAGGATCAAAACCAAAGGAAGCCCAGCAGAATGAATCTGTTGGGTATGGCAAGAAATTAAACGCAAAGGGGAAAAATACAAAAAAATAAGTCATGACAATGATAAGTCAATACGTATCAGTTATATCCATCAATGTTAATGGTCTCAATTCACCTATCAAAAGAAATAGACTGACAGAAGGGGTCAAGAAACAAGATCCAATAGCATCCTGCATACAAGAAACATACTTAATTCAAAAAGAAACTCATAGACTGAAAGTTAAAGGGTGGAAAAATAATATTCCATGTAACAGGAACCCGAAAAAAAGCAGAAGTAGCTATCCTCTTGTAGATCAAGTGGATTTCAAACCAACACTGATTAAGAGAGACAAAGAAGGACACTACATCCTTATAAAGGGAGCAATCCAAGAGGAACAGATGAGAATCATTAATATCTATGCACCAAACACTAGTGTATCCAACTATATAAATAAATAAATAGGTTTTAAAACCAGAATTCCAGATCACCTAAGGCAACCCCAAAAGGCAACAAGATGGAAAAATGTGATACTCAACCACCTGGGCTCCCTGAACTGGCAAGAGGAGACCTGGAAAAAATGAAATCAAAAATAATTTCTCAGGTAATGGCAGAGATTGTCCCCATAGTACAAGACATGATCAATAGGGCTGGGGATTTAGCTCAGTGGTTTTGCAGCCTGCTGTGCAATTGCAAGGACCTGAGCTTGATCCCCGGTACCAAAAAATAAAAAAAGACATGATTAATAAATCTAGAGTGGACAAAGATAAAAAAAATAGAAGAGGTGAGTAATATGATGAAATTTCAACATAGGAAACAAATGGAATCCATAAAACAGATGCAAACAGATTTCCAGGAGATGAAAAACTCTATTAAAAGTTTACACAGCAGAATAAGCCAATGCTAGGATAAAATTTCAGATATAGAAGATAGGATTCCAATTAGTGATGAAGAAAAGAAAAGTTTCTTAAAAATAGTAAGAGACCATGAGAAATCAATCCAGCAGCTTCTGGATGATTCAAAGAAGAATGACATCAGAGTGATTGGAGTCAAGGAAGAAACAGGAGAGAGTTCAGATGACATAAAAAAAAAAAAAACTGTTCACAGAAATAATGGCAGAAAACTTCCCAAATAGGGGAAAATAACTAGACACAGAGATAATTGAGCCATATAGGAGCCCAACTAGCCTTGAGTAAAAAAAAAAATTACACCTAGGCATATAATAGTTAAGATTCCAGAAACCCAACAGAAGAAGAAAATTCCACAAGCAGTTAAAGAAACAAATCACATACAAAGGAAAGCCCATCAGAATCACAGCAGAATTATCAACATAAATGCACAAGGCAAGAAGAGCATGGAGTGATATATTTCAAGCCCAAAAGGAAAACAAAGTCCAACCCAGATTGAGGTACCCTGCAAAACTATCTTTCAAAATTGATGGAGAAATAAGATACTTTCATGACAAAGAGTACCTTACGAACTTCACGAATACCAAACCACCACTCAAAATTTTAAACAATATCCTAGGAAAACACAACGAGTATCACAACCCCAGGAAGCCCTGCAGAATGAATCCATCAGGCATGAAAAGAAAGTAAACACAAAGTGGGAGGATCCAACAAAAAGAGAAAGTCATGACAAGGATAAGTCAATAGATATCAATTACAACCATCAATGTTAATGGTCTCAATTCACCAATCAAAAGAAATAGACTGGCAGAATGAGTCAAGAAGCAAGATCCAACAATATCCTACATACAAGAAACACACATAATTAAAAAAAACCTTATAGACTGAAAGTTAAAGGGTGGAAAACAATACTCCATAAGACAGGAACTGAAAAAAAGCAGGAGTAATGATCCTCTTTGTAGATCAAGTGGATTTCAAACCAAGACTCATTAAGAGAGACAAAGAAGGACACTACATCCTTGTAACAGGAACAATCCAAGAGGAAGACATGAGAATCAATATCTATGCACCAAACACTAGTGCACCCAACTATATAAAACAAATACTAATGGACATGAAAAATGAAATACGCATTAATACTGATACAATAGTAGGGGGGACCTCAATACCCCACTGTCACAAATAGATAGATCAACTAAAGAAAAAACAAGCAACAAAATACCAGAACTCAATCAAATCCTTGAACAAATGAACTTAACAGATGTTTACAGAGTGTTCCACCCCACAAAATTAGAATACATGCTCTTTTCAGCTGTGCATGGGTTGTTTTCCAAAATAGACCACATACTCGCTCAAAGAACATGTTTAAGTAATTTGAAAGGAATTGAAGTTATCCCCCATATACTGTCAAACCATAGTGCAGTGAAATTGGAGATCAATAGCAAAAGAAGCCACAAGAATTTCATAAACACATGGCTGCACAACACACTTCTGCATAACCAATAGGTCACAGAAGAAATTAAAGAAGAAATCAGACAGTTCCTACAGCTAAATGACAAGGCCAATACAACATATTGGAATCTGTGGGACACAATGAAAGCAGTCTTGAAAGCATTCTTTAAGTATTGAAAGCAGTCTTGAAAGCACAATGAAAGTATTCATAGCATTGAATACTCACATTAGGAAAACAGTGAGCTCAATTACACAACTTGATGCTGAACCTCAAGCTTTTAAAAAATGAAGAGCAGAACAAACAGAAAGCCCATACAAGGGAGGAAATTTTAAAGATCAGAGCAGAAATCAATGCAATGGAGACTAAGAGAATGATACAAAAAATAAATGAAGCCAAGAGTTGGTTCTTTGAAAGAACAAATAAAATTGACAAACCCTTACCCAGCCTTATCAAAAAAAGGAAAGAAAAGGGCCAAAGCCATGCAATTAGGAATAAAAAGGGTGAAATTACAACAGACACAGGAGAAATCCAAAGGCTCATCAGTTCCTACTTTGAGAACATATATGCCAATAAGATGGAAAGTACAGAAGAAATGGTCAGATTCCTAGATATGCATGAATTACCAAA
>NW_004624798.1:3859039-3875355 GCF_000247695.1 Heterocephalus glaber
TTTTTATGTTTTCATTATTAATATGTATTTGTGTTACATTAACATTAAAAAATAAACAAGCTAAAAAAAATCAGTCAGCCATATCATGGATTTATCCCTGCATTCTCTATTTTGGACCATTGGTCTATGTGTCTTTTTTTAATAACAGTACATACTGTTTGGTTACTGTTTCATGGTGATGTATTTCATAATGTGCATATACTCTAATGTCTCTCATTTCATTTATGTCACTCAAGATTGCTTTGGTGTTTGAGAATATTGTGATTCTATACAAATTTAGTTTGTGTGTGTGTGTGTGTGTGTGTGTGTGTGTGTTTTATTCCTGCAAACAATAGCACTGGGATTTTGATACCAGTTATATTGAATCTATATATTGCTTTGGATAATATAGACATATCAACAATATTAATAATTCCATTCCATCAAAAAATCATAGCTTTCAGTTTTCTTGTGCCTTATTCAGTTTCTTTCATCTGTGTTTTGTTATTTTCATCAGATATCATTCACTTCCTTGATTAATTTTATTCTTATGCATTTTATTATTTTTAGCAATTGTTACTGAGTTTTTTTCTTGATAATCAGCAATATTATTATTGATATATAAAAATGTTACTGAATTATTTATGGTGATTTTGTGTCCTATAACATTGTTGGACATGGTTATTGTTTCTAAGAGCTTGATTATGGACTCTTTACATTTTCTGTATATAAAATTGTATCTCCTGCAAGTAAGGATAATTTTACCTCCTTTTGCCTATTTCAATAGACTTTGTTTCTTCCTCTTTCTGTACTACTCTGGCTTAGGCTTGCAATACTGTGTTGAATATGAATGGTGAAAGTGGGCATCCTTATCCTGTTCCTGATCTTTGAGAAAGCAACTGTAGCTTTGCTGCATTTAGATTAATGTTGGCTGTGGGCTTCCATATACCAGTGTAACCTTTATTGTGTTGAGGTATGTTCTTCCTATACCTACGTTTTAAGGTTTCATATCATGAAAGGATATTGAATTTTAAATTTTATCAAATTCTTTCCCTGCATTTGTATTGCAATGATCACATGGTTTCTGTCCTTGGTTATGTCGATATGATGTATTTCATTAATTGATTTGCATTTGTTGCAGCATTTTTGTATCACTGGGATAAATCCCATTTGTTTGTAATTTTATAATTTTTTGATGTGTTACTGGATTTAGTTTTCTAGTACCATTTTTAGAATTTTAGATTTATGTTTATCAGAGATATTGGTCTGCAACATTACTTTTTGTTGTTGTGTCTTTGGTTTTGACATCCAGGTAAAACTGACTTCATACAATAGGTTTTTAAGTATCCCTTATCTTTGCAATAATTTGAGAAGAATTAGCGTTTGTACTTTGTAATAAAAGATTTTGGCAAAATTGAACAGTGAAGCTATCTGGTTATGTACTAATTTTACTTTCTTTTTTTCAGTTTTTATTTTTTAGAGGAAAATTTTTTTCACTCATTAAATCATTTTATTTGTTATGGGTCTGCTCAGATTTTCTACCTTCTTGTAGTTCAATTGTAGCAGGTTATGTGTGTCAAGAAATTTACTCTTCCTTCTAGGTTTTATAATTTGTTGGAATATAGTTGCCCACAGTACTGATCTTTTCAGTTTTTGTGAATTGTAATCATTTATAGTTTTATTTATTTGAGTTTTTCTCTCTTTTTTAATTAGTTTAGCTAAGGACTTGCCAGTTTTCCTTTTTTAAAAGAAAAAAACCCTACCTTTATTTCATTGATCTTTTATACAGTTATTTTAAGATTCTATTTCATTTATTTTTGCTTTTATCTTAGTTTTTCTTTCTGTTGACTTGGGGATTGGTTTATTTTTGCTTTTGTCATTTCTTTATTGAAAGTATTTTCTTACAAGAAATCTTTTTATTTGTTTGTTGATGTAGACACGAACTTCCTTCAGTGCTGCTCTTGCTGTATTCAAAAGATTTTTGCTACATTCCCATTTCATTTATTACAAGAAATTTGCTTTCTTCATTGACTTTTTGGTAATTTAAGAGAACATTATTCAATTTCTAAAGTTCTTCTTGTGGATTTCTTGCCTTATTCCATTGTCATTAGAGGAGATACATGCTGTGATTTCATTTTTGCTTTGTGAGTTTAAATAGTGCTTATCTTGGTAAATATTCAAATATTCCATGTGTATTCTGAAGCTACTGGATGAAATGTTCCATAAATATTTATTAGGATGGTTTAACATATGATATAGTTTACTGCCAAGTTTCTTTGTTATTTTCCTTTGTCTACATGATAGACAAAGTGTTGAAAGCTATTGTACTAAAATTTGTTTTTCCTTTTAAATATAATTGTTTGCTTTATATAAGGAATTTAATGTGTTTATATTGAAGTTTATTGATGAGTAACGACATACCCTTGCTACCTTTATTTTTCTGTTAAATTCTTTTGTTCCTCTCATAGTTTATCTTTGTAATTTGATAATTTCCTATATTGGAAAAGTTTGATTCTCTTCTCTTTCTCTTTTGCGTATCTGATGTCCTCGTGAGTTTTGCATTGTTGTATGTTTGCATGTATTTCTTATAGAACTGACCTTCTGATGATGAATTCCCTCCTTTTTGCTTATCTTGAACCACCAATTTCTCCTTTACTTGTGAAGTATATAGCATTATTGGTCATAGTGTTTTTGGTTATCAGTTCTTATTTTGTTTTTTCTTTCAGAGCTTTAAATATATTCTAACCTATAAGGTTTCTACTGAGAAATTACTTCTCATCTAGTTGGGATTCCCTTTATATGTGAATTCATGCTTTTCTCTTAATCTTTTATTTTTGGGTTGTACTGTTGACAGTTTGAATGCAATATACCACAGAGTCCAGGTTTTTGGTTGAATTTATTTGAAGTTCTTTGAGTTTCATAGACTAGAATGTCAAGATTTGCAAAGTTTTCTGCAATTATTTCAGAGAGCAGCTTTTCTATGCCTTTTGCTTCCTCTTCCTCTTCTTCTGAAATACCACACGTCTTATCACTTACAATGCTCCATAAGTCTTGTAGGTTTTCTTTTTTCTATTACTTCTCTCTCTCTTCCCTTCCTCTCTTCTTCTCCTTCTCCTTCTTTCCTTTCCCCTTCCCCTTTTCCCATGGTTATGTAATTTAACAAAATAAAACCTTAGTAGGTATTGGGTGTTTTGCCAGCATCTTAGGGACCTTAGGGCTTTAAAAGGAACAAAAATGAGAACACTTGAGATACTTACATGCCCGAAAGCAATCTGTTATGATGCGGGAATGCTGGAAGATGAGTTAAAGGACAGCAGCTAATCAGCAGCAAGGAAAACTGAATAATGTTCCTGGATTGGCTACTTGTAAACCTCCCAACAAAGTGACAATTGCTGAGGAAATTTGTAATTTCCATGAAATTGCAGGGGTTTCTGAGAACAGTTATAAGGTTCTAAGGGAAAATCTGTGAACGTGAATGACTGAGGCCGTGAACTCTGAACTGCGACTTTGTCAGAGTATACTGTGTATATATATGAGTTTGTTAGCGTTAACATTTCTATGTTTCTATTTTCTTTTTTATATTTTCTTTTCATTGATTCCTCATTAGAATCATGAATTATTTTTCCAATTTCATTGAAATTGTGTTCATTGTCTATACTCTCTTCTATCACATTAAATTTCACTAAAATTATTATTTTCAATTCTTTGTCAGGCAGTTAGTAATTTTCCTTTTCTTTAGGTCTGTTACTGAAGAGTTATTTGGTTCCAGTGGGAAATCTAATATTACTGTGTGGTTTTTTTTCCAGGCTTCTTGTGTTACTACATTGATATTTGAACAACTGGAGTATCAATTGCCTTTACTGATTTGTTGTATGGCTTTTATAGTAAAATAATTCCTTTTGGAGAGGTATCCCAGTGTGTGAGTTGGGTAGGCTGTGTTTGCTTTGGCTCTAGGTGGATGCTTTAGAATACAGTCTGTTATAATCGATGCTGGTGATAACCAAGTATGTCTCAGTGGCCTACACTGAAGAGATTTTAACATTACCCAGCCAATCAGATGCAGCTATCTTAGATGGGACAGCTAAGCTGGTGACACTGAGCACTGTACACTTGACTACAGTTGCAGGACATCTGTTAGTTTCCATGGGTTGTGGGAGGTAGAGCCACTCTGGCACACCTATACCAGCAAGATGTGGCTGGAGAAGACAAGGCAGCAACCTGGTTCTGGGGGCTGTGGAAGTGAGGCTCTCCCAGGTGGGTGTGATACAGTGAGCCTAGCAGCAGAGTGAGGTGCCTATCTGCATTTGAGAGACTTTCAGAGACCAGGCTGTACTGGTATGCCTGTTGTGGTTGCCTCTGTGTGTCAGAGAGCTACACAGGTAGCTTCACAGGACCTCTGAAGTCAAACTGCTCAGGGTGAGCTGCCAACCTGTTTTCTGAGGCTGAACATATGTGCATGGGCTGGCTATCTGCATCTCAGGGACTCAATGAGCTAAGGCAATCTGGACTTGCTGCTTGGCTTTTTCCTGAAGTTGTGGGGGGAGCAGTCATGGATGTTTCTCTGGGCCTCAGCCAGCCAAGTTTCTCAGGGTGGACTTCTGTATATCTTAGGGTTGCAGGAGAATGAGAAAGTCTACCCATTTGTTTTCCAGGGCCACTGGAGCTGAGCAGCTCAAGACAGGCTGCCCAGCTACTTCTCATAGCCAAAAATGGTAGGGGAAGACTGCCCATCTGATCCCCAAAGTCTGTGTAGACCAGGCTGCTTAGAGTTGGTGCAGTGGCTTCCTGGCCAAGGGTGAGTGGGCTGGCCTTCCATCTGTTTCCTGGGGGCAGGAAATGTGTGGGTGGGGCATCCTGCCTGCTTTCCCAGACCTCAGTAGGCTGAGCCACTCAGGGGGAAGCTTCCCGAGTGCTTCCTGGGGCTATGGCATTGTGGGCAGGGCCAGCCAGCTGGTTTGCAGACCTGAGTGAGCCAATCTGCTGGGGTCAGACACCTGGCTGCCTCACAGGCCAGTGGGTAGGCACAGTCTCAAGATAGTGCTGTGCAGGATGAGCCTAAGTGGGGGCTGCCAAAATGTTGGATGTGCATTGTCTCAGGGGCAATGCAGTGGTGAGATAACTCAGCTCCAGCTCTGCAAACCTGGCTAAGGGCCTGTTAAGGCTGCTAGATTCTCTAGCAGTAAATGCCTCTGGTGCCTGTGGTACCTGTTGAAACCTCCTTCCTGGGCAGAACCGCCAGGCCAAGATCCTTTTGGCTTACATCCCCTTTGTACCCTGGGACTCACCATTAAACACTCCAGAGAAATCTCTATTCATTTTTTCTTGTTTGGGTCCTTTATTCTGAAGGGAAGAGTGCTCCAAACACTTCCTATACTATTTTGCTGATCTCACCCCTTCAGTATGCTTTTTTTTAAAAAAGGAATTCTCCATGAAGTGTTGGAATTGTCAGGATATATTATGATTAGAGTGGGCTTGAGTAGGGACATCAATTAAAATGTAGACATGTGGAGATAATCTGTCACAGCATCAAAATAATGCTTTGTAAATGCTAGCTCCTATGTAAATATATTTATGAAGCAAATAGTGATCCTTGGCTATTGATGTGGTAATTAAAAATAGGAGTTTAATATAGCTTATGTTTCAAATTTGTAAACTTGCAAAATCAGAAATGAAAGGAAGAATGTTTCATCATAGCAAATAAGAATGAAAGTCTTTTTTCAAGCTGGGAAGAGGAGCTGTTGGCTGGAGAAAAAAGAGAGATGATAAGCTAGGTCCTGTTATATTCCTTAAGGGGTGGAGATATATGTAGAGAGAGATAGATGTAGATACATATCTATATAGATATAGATATATAGATATAGAGAGCTTTGCAGATAAGCTAACTCTGGTAGATAATATATGTTTTTGTTTTCTAAATTAATATAGCTAAGAAGGGAATGGTTTTTCCAATTGCTTTTAAAACATTTATTATATAAAAGTAGCAACAGCAACTTTGACCCAAACTTTGAAAAAAAAATTCATAAAATATATTTAAGAAATAAATACAATAATGTTTTATTTCATCATTTGATGATAATACAGAATATCATATATTTGGGGAGTCAGATGTGTAACAATGTAAGGTACTAGAGCTCTCAAGGTATGGTGAACAATTATATCCTATTGTGATGTTGCATTTATGGAACGCTGTTAAGACTAAATCGTTTAGGGCCAGGGATTTAGCTCAGTGGAACCATGGCCTGTCTCGCAAGGGCAAGGTCCTGAGTTCAATTCCCAGTACCAAAAAAAAAAAAAAGAAAAAAGAGTAAATTATTTCAAATGTCTACCTTGGAGGATTCAATTCATATATTACTATAATGAAACAAAGGTACTCTATTTTTTTCCTGCATCACATTTATACATGCCTTCTTTCCTTTAAACTCATAAATACAAGCAATTTTTATTAATTCTCTAATCTGCTTCATTAATCGCAATTTTCCTATGTTTCTTTTTGAAATAATAACTGTGTTGATTATATACAGTTTGATTATGGTTACCTTACTTGTATTTAATAATAAATTTTAAATGTCTTAAGCCTAACACAATTATTTTTCCATGTCTATTTTTAACAGATTATTCAAAGAAGATATTAGCATTTTGACTGTTCAATCATGTTCTTCTATCAAACATAGTATGCTTATAGTTGTAAATATTTTCCAGAATTTTTCAAAAATGTGTACATGTAAGATATATATGTTCAGAAAATTTTCTGCTTTTTGGGTACTCTTATTTTTTATGAGTTTTAATTTCAAACATAAACTTGACTGCTACTAGAATCCCTGCAGTGATCTGTATTTGTGATATTAAGATTAATTTTATTATAACTAAAGCAATGATAAATTATTATGAAGAAATGCTTATCCTAACAAGCAGTATATTAAAACAGTTGAAAACTTGCTTTATTAAAGTCACAGATTTAACAGTGATAATAATAAGAAAAAGAATTTTTGTTACATCAATGAATTTAGTGGATAATAGATTATGTTTGTACCTTGTATGCTTTCTAAAACTTCAATTTCAAAGTTCATTCAAATGAAGGGTCAACAATAATTTGCTTTAAAAATAATAAATCACTAGAAGATACTGTATTAAAAGGCTTAATGTGCACAATTAGTTTTCTTCATTGATCTACAATGCTATTGATATTTGAAGTAATTATAAACCAGTGTGCATAGATGCCAAGATCCAGTTAATAGATCCAAGGACACTAATCTCAACTTTCATTTGATTGAAGAAAAGAGACTTCAGTGCTTTCAGTTACTTTTCTTTTCATTTTCATTAAGGGCTATATTTTATGAATATTTCTCCCTGTAGTCTTTAAGAGGCAAAGACTTCATTAGGTTCTCATTTTTAAATTAATTCTTCCATTCAATTAGATTTCATTTTAAATTAATTCTAAAATTATTGTGGAAAAATCAAGTACTATTTTCATTTTCTCCTGGGACAGACTGCATGCTTCATTGCATGTGCTTACTTTCTTTCTTTCTCCTCTGGTACCTCAGTGATGTCCCAGTGTTTCCTTTGAAACAGAAATTGAAATAATTTATCCCGAAGATCCTCATTTGCTGTTTCCTACTCTTCTGACTTCACCTACCACTATTTCCTGGCCTAAACAGTCTTCTACAGCCAAATCCAAATTTTTTTTCTAAATATGTTAACATCAGCATTTCTTTTCTGCCCCCAGTTGACCAAATCTGGGAGATCCCCCGCACTTCTTAAGCATAGCGAGACAAGTTCACTCCAAATCCCTTAATAAACTATTCCCTAATTACATCTGTTGTTCTCCTCTTCTTTTATATCTGCTGTCTAAGTTACAATGTAGGACAGGGGTTGAGTTTTGTGATATTTTTGTACTAATAGATACTGACGTGTCCTACAGGTACTAAGAAGTGGGTGCTGTTAATGTACATCATCTGCCAATATGAAGTAAAATGTCTATCCTAAAGCACATGAATTTGTCAGATGAACATTGTCCTATTTACTCGTAGAATAAATTAAGATTTTCATACTTTAGTATTTTTGTCTATTTTGCCATAAGTTGACTTATAGATTAATAGTCTCTAACCAACTCAAGTACTTTTTATGCAGAATGGTCACCATAATACTTATCAAATTATTAATTTTGTCCAATTATAAGACACTTAAGTTAGTGACTCTACAGGAATTATGTATATCAAATTCCTAATTTTTTTCAAATTCCTAATTTGATGAATGAAAAAAACAAGGCGATAACCACTTAAGCAATGAAAAAATGATGGCTAGAATGTAGATCTCTTTACTAGACAAACAACCAGCATAAAGGATAGGAAGTCAACAAAATAGTAAAACTAGTCATAAACCTTTGATAAAATGAAAATGTGGAAATGGATCATAAATAAAAAATAATGATGTTTGATTCAACATTCGTCATCATAATCTTCTCAGAGACAGAAATGATAAAATAAGCCCTGTAAAATTGCATAGGCTAAGTGAACAGTGAGTCTTTCCACCAGTGTTATATAGAAACATTTTAGATAGTTTGAAAACAAAACATATAACAAAGTACTAGTTTAAACTGTAAGTGTGAGTTGATGCTGCTCTCATTTGCTATTACAAAGCTATTTGCTTTTCTTTTTTAATTAGATACCTAATCAGACCTGACCCACTGGCCTACCTTCCAAACAGTGAACCCAGTCGGAAAAACAGCATCTGCAATGCCACTGGTCAAGACTCTCGGGAGGAAACTCAACTTTGATAACAAGAAAATAAAGACTTTTTTTATTCCTACGAGGATCTTGCTTGAAAAAATTAAAGTGTTGCTGCCATTGAAAGAAACTATATTAGAATATATTCAGTTCTCTCATATTTAAAAAGAAAATCTATTCTCTTAGAAGTATAGATCATTTTAAGACTTAATGTACCATTTATTGGTACTTCCCTTATTAATATTGAAAAGACATCAGTGGATATGATTCTAAAAGCCTAAATTAAAAAACAAAAATTGAAATCTGATATATGACTTTGAATATAATCCAAACTTTACAAAACCAGTTTTAAAAAATTATTAAGGTTTTATGAAAGTAAAAAAACTAATTATATTTGGTACATCACAATAGACATAGAAGATTGTTACTCCTATTAACAATTAAATGTGTCATATTATATTCTTTAAATTTGCTGTTTTATAAAATTGAGCTCACGGTAAATGCCTAGTCTTCTCTACATAAAGATTAACCAGCAAAGGTATATGACTCAATTTTTTGTAAAAATTATAGTTTGCTTTATAATCAAATATTTAAGTTATTTTAATCTTTTTCTGCCTTTCTATTTGATATCATATTCATTGTAGAATTTCAGATATTCATAGCATGTTTAATAAACAAAAGATATATTCGGTACCTAAACTTTTTGGGAACTTAGTATTTAACACAGATTTTATGCCAAGAAAAGTATATTAAAAATCAAATATCTATTGTTCTCCTAAAAGAAAATGCCTAGCATGGAGAAAATACTTAATGCATATTTGTTAATTTTAATATAAGAATTGGAACATTAACTGTATTTCTGAAATATACAGTAATGATTTTCATTTGACTCTTGAGTTTTAACATTTTTCATGTATTGTATAGCAAATTTAATTAGAAAATAATTTAATATTGAAAGGACAGTATTTATACTTTTTATGGACTACAAAGACATTTTGAAATCTTATATATCTTATTATGTCTTTGCTATTGAAATAATCACAAT
This sequence comes from Heterocephalus glaber, assembly GCF_000247695.1. The sequence continues at coordinate 3,868,787 of NW_004624798.1, forward strand.
CAAAAAAATAATGTCTTAAAATTTCTGATTTAACGTTGAAAAATCTATACTAACCTGTAGATTCTATAGGATCTATATTATAACATTGTGAGGAAAAAGTATTAAAAATAGGTAATCTTTATCCTTTACATTTAACATGAATCATTCAGAATTTGACAAATATAAATTTAAATATAAAATTGGGCCTTGAGGACATTAATGTTTTGTCTGAATTCTTTTTTCTTCCCTTATATAAATAGACTAAAAAGCACAAGAGAATAAATAAATCGTTCCATACAGTAAAGTGTATTCAATGTCCTCATGGCAAAAACATTGATAAATTTAAAAAGATGTTTTTCTTCTAATTTTGTATTTTTTTAATTCCCAAGTTTGACATTTAGTTTCACTTCAATAAAAATAAGACATACTCAAAAAGGACATTTTTTTCTTTCTTTTCATAATAAAACAGATCATTTGAATAGAAATATAATTTTGAAGTGATAAAGAAAATTTAGTATTCTCCCAGTTATTATGGAGAAAAAGTGTAAAACATTGAGAATGAAGCTGAACATTATAACACTTGCATAATTTTGCCCCGGAAATATGAAATGTCAGTGTGTTCCACCATTTTTCATTTCCCATATTTTAGGATAACAAGAACACCAGAGATTTCATCTAAAATTGATAAAGACTCCATTTGTTCTTATTTGGTCTTCTTTGATCTGTCAGAGAAGTGGAAATGATAAAAGGTCATTTAAAATTAGAAGTATGCCTTAAAACTTGAAGATTGTATGTATAATATATGTTTGAAACATGAAATGCATTTGACAAGTATTCCTATCATATATGGGCAAAATTGAAGATGAAGAAGAATATATGTATTAAAGAAAAATAATTAATTTACTGAACTTATTTCATATTTGCACACTAATAGTCAAGTATGATGCTTCTCTGAGTTGGCTTATTTTTTAACATAATGAGTCATTTTTAGGAATTAATGTAAGATTTTACAAACCTGTTTCCCCACAAGATTTGAAGTTTAGTATTTTTGCATTATGACTGGTAAGACTAGGATGTTAAGCTAGAATATGATTATATTTCCTAAAGAACTAAAATTTTTCTTTCATAAATTTTAAAATAATTATTTTTTGATTATGAACATATTAGTCCAAATTTAAGACTTGACAGAATTCATATCAGCTTGCTATAATAATGATAGTTTATTAGTCTTTCTGGATATTTGAAAAATAAAACATGCTTATAAAATACTTTTAATAAACTCTTGCCTTTTTAAAATAATTATACTTGCACATGAAATATAAAGTTAATAATTGTTCTTGTAGCCCTACAGGAATTAGTTCTGTTTATTGCTATGTAACATTTTGCTACCAGTTACATTGAATTGCTTTGAAATAAATAATAATAAAATTATTTCTGATGATGAAAACTCTTTGTGTTTGTTCCCCAAACCCTGTTAGACTATTTTGAAACTGTAAAAATTATTTTGTTACTTTTATACTACAAACCCAAAGTAAACACAAAAGTGGTTTCATTGGAAAAGAAAGTCATAAATAAACTGCTGTTGAATTATTTCCAAACATATTAGATTCTGAATAGTTACTGTACTGTGACAAGAGAGGAAAAGAGAGGAATCTAAGGTTAATAAATATAGATATAAGAAAGAGAAAATGAACAAGAGGAAAAGAAGGTGAAGTGGAGTAAAGCCCTAAAGTAGATGCTAAAAGAAAAATGTATTTTACAGGCAGAGAGTAATGCCCTAATATGCTGCTTTAAGCTTGAGGAAAGCACTGGTTAAGGGGAAAAAAGCTTAAAATACAAAATCTGTTTCTGGTTCTAAGTAATTGGGATACACACTTCTCCCTACCCCTACTCTTAAGGTGTCCCTAAATCCCTTAGATATTAACTTGGGGCATTACTGTGGGTTACCATCACCCATTTCATGTTTTCTAATGAAATTATGTACTTCAGCATAGTGGTAAACAGCTATGCATCACAGTAGCTGTGCCTGAGTGATACAGAAAGCAGTCTTTGTGTTCACTCACTTGGTACAACAAACAGCAAAGTGTGTACACCAGTGCAAAAGTGTCAAGTGGAGATTTTTACCACATAATGCTCCTTGTATTGTGTATGTATCCCTGAGCATTGTTTATGTATCACTGGATATAAAATGCACACATATCATTCTTCTGTTTTGCAAACCTCTAATTTGCCATAATGGAATCTGGTGTGTCTCACAGCAACTGTACTTGGAGAAAACAGGAACACATTAACCCGCTTGGGAAACTAATGGCAAGGTGTGTACAGGAGCTTCAAAGGAGCAACAGAAGAGTTTTGCCATGAGATCCTCGTTATTGAATTTCTTGCATTAGGATTTGTTCTTTAAAAATTTTTCTTTTAAGTTTTCTTGTAGAAGTAGTACAACTCAGTACAATGGCACATGAAAAACCTAGTTCCTGTAGCTTTAGGCAGCATATGCCAATAAAGCCTTCAACTTACAGTATAAAAATATATGCCCTGCTAGATATGAAGATGTATACTTTCAATTTAAAAATTTTTCCTGGAACTCAGCCACCAAGTATTTATTCATATAATAATAAGCCAAATGATGTTGTGAACTGTCTTGTTGGTCCCATCTCAAACTAATCAGAATATGACATTTGACAATTGGTTTACCACTTTCTGATTGATGTTACATTTCTAACAGAGCACAAGTTGACCAGCATAGAAACTGTATATAAGAACACGACAGAAATTCCCAATGAAATGTTGTAATTTCACAACAGAGAAATATATATTACATTCTTTGGATTTCAGAAAAATATAACATTGACCTTGTATATGCCAAAGAAAAACAAACTGTTACTGCTGATGTCAACACTGCACCATGTTGCAAAAATTGACTGAGAAATCCCAACAAAATTGAAGCCTTAGATGGTAACTTTTTATAACAAATTCAAAGGTGGATTTGACGTGGATGTTTTGTAGCAACTATGATATCACTCAAAACACAAGGTTTTAGCCAATGGTTGTGTTTTATTTGATCTGAAACATGTGGCATGAATAGTTTGATGGTTTACAAAGAAAATGACAAGTGCAAAATAGCATGGAAAGATTTTCTTAGAGGATTAAGATTGGAACTCATATGAGATCATTTACAATAAAGAAAGAGAAAAATGTTTATCCCTAGGGAACTATGCCCCCCACAAAAAGTTGTGGAGCACACTGGTGAACTCACAGGTGAAAAAGAGGTTGCAACATCACAAAGACCCTACTATGACAACAGGAACACCAAAAAGATGTCAGCTGTACCCTACAAAATTAGATAGGAAACAAAACATGCATGGTATCAGTGTAAGCAATACTTGTGCACAGAAAATGCAGTTTTCATGTGTGAAGACTGCCTTGGATGTGACAATTGAAGCAAAAATTATTTCTATGTTAAACTCTTGTGTTTACATTGATGTTCACATTGGTATTTCTGGTATTATCTTTTAGGTTTTGTAAGCAAATACACAACTGATGTGAAAATGTTGACGTCTATTCTAAGTACTCATTATATATTTGATATTTTATTGATATCTTATTTTTCTGCTTAAGTGCACATCATACAATATAGTACAAAGCTTCTGACAAAACAGCAAGACCAGTGAGATGTCAAGTACGTCCTCTAAAAATGACAGGAAAGCTAAGCACTTGTACTGTCAGTATAAGAAATATGTGAGTATGGAATGTGTTATTTTCATGTGTGAAAACTATCTTAGGTGTGATAATTGAAGTAAAGATTATTTTGTTGTAGAGTTCTCTTGGTATATTCATTGCAGTCCACATAGGAATTTATGTCTGTTATCTTTTAGGTTTTGTAAACCAAAAACAGTCAATATTTAAGATTTTGATGCTTTTTTATAAATGCTCCATAAATATTAAAAATTTAATAATTACTTTTTGATTTTTTCCTGTTCAGTACTCATTATTTAATATAATAGAGCTCATAAAATTAAAATTAATAATTCACTAATAGAAATACTACTGAAGAATAGATATGGGCTTTGTACACCCTTCATTATGCTCCTTTAACACAAAATTGCTGTGATGTCTATTATACAATATTAAAACAAACAGAATACTTAATGTGGAAGACCAGATAGGAAGACTGAGGCCTAATTAGCCTCTCAGTGAGCACTAAGAAGAAAAGCAGCATGTAATCAGGTTGACAGAGAAAAGTAAGTGCAGCTGAGATTCTGTTGTTCACCCAGACAGGTCCCATGAAGGATGCAAGGCAGTGAATCCTGTGTAGCTCTAATTGTTTGTGCCTGGGTCTGAGTGAATAAAGCCAAAGTGAGCCAGTTCCTTGGTGCTCTCTGTCAAAGGGAGACAAGAGCTGCCTGGTCTTTCACATTTTAACCTGATTCTGTGTTTCTTTACTTTCCATCCTTGTCACCCCTTGGTCAGGTTCAAGCTTATAGCCTGGTTCTTACAGACAGTGTCCAAACAGGTACCTGGTGAAGGAAGTCCACCTGAGCAAAAAGTGTAATGAGTCAGTGATGGCGTGTTCTTCAGCAAAGAGGTGCCAGCCAGCAAAGTAAAATGACAAAAGGAAAAGAAAAAGAAAAAAGGAACATAAGTCAACAAAAGGAAAAGAAAAAGGAAAAAAGAAATGTGAGTGGACATGGTGGAGTCAGATAGGGTAATGGAGTTCATTGATTGAGTTCATTGATTGAAGTCCAGCATTGTATCCCTTTGCTGGAAATTCCTTTGCACCAGTGTGATGCTCAAGTTAGTACCTAGTACCCAGTTGATTTCTCATATGTTGCAAGATGTTATCAAACATAATCCTTGGTTTCCTCAGTCAGACAGGTATGTTTGACATAGAGAGTTGGGATTGAGTGATAGAGGATTTGGAATGTGCTTATATCCAGGGCTCTGCTATATCTCCTAAAACTTTATCCACAGGGAGCTTGGTCCATGCAGTTTTTTGCCCTTTAGCTGTGGGAGAACATCCTACACCCTGTGCACCCTTAAGAGAAGATGAAGAAAAGAGTGAAGGGTCCTGGTTCCCTTCTCTTCCTCCATCTGTGATTGAGACAGAAGTAAGTTTCCTTGTCAAAGATTGGTTAGACAGGCTGTGCTTAATAGAGATCCCTTCGGGACATGTGGATTTGCAATTAACATTCATCCTGCCCCTAACAATCTCACAACAAACTGTTCATGAACACGATCCTTTGGAGTATAATTTGCTCAGAGAATTAAAATCAAATTTCATGAACAGTGGAGTTCAAGGACCTTTCACAATAGGCTTATTGGAGTCTGTATTAGGAATTTTGTGCTTGCTTCCTTTAGATATTAAGCATTTAGCTAAGTTCTGCCTCTGTGAAGAGCAATACTTAACTTTTCATGTTAACTTTCAAGAGTTAGGAGTTTCAAGGGTTAGGAGCTGAGCAAACTTGTTGAATCAGATAGCTGGAAATGTTGCTAGGAACAGGTCTGTATTCAGATCTGATCTCACAGTTAGCACTTCTAGACCAGGCTTATCAACAAATGGTTCTTATACTGAAATGAGCCTGAGTAACTATTCCTGAGGATGGTATTCCCACCTAGTCCTTCTTACACAGTCTTCAAGGCCCCCATGATCCCTATGCCTAGTTTTGAGCTAAAACAGGGTATATGCTTAAAAAATGTACTCAGCCTCAGGCAAGAAAAGGTGCAATTGTCCCTCCCTGGGAGGGGAAATCACCAAAGTCTTCTCCCAGATGCCACAAGGGAAATCACTGGGCTAATGAATGTAATTCTAGATATCATCAAAATGGCACTGCACTGGCATGAAATGGGATGCAAGCCCCAGGCATGAAATAAGATGTTGGTCCCAGGCCCAACAAACAGTGGGGGCATTCTCAGTATGGGCTTACAGTACCAATCCTCTGTGGGTCTCCAAAGGCTGGTTGAATCCCTTCTCATCAGAACTGCAGGAAGCATGGGATTAGACCTTCCCAACTCTGAACAGGTAACTTTGATTGACAGTTATAAACATTTTAAAATCCCCACAGGAATCTGGGGATGTCTGCTCTTAGGTACTAAGGGTCTAATCCTAGGAAAAAGTAGTTTAAACCTCCAGGGTATTGAAGTACTCCTTGAAATTACTGATTCAGACTACTTGGAGAAAATTCAGGTTGTGATTCAATCACATAATATTTTGGTTTTTAAGCCAGGAGATTATATTGCTCAACTAATTCTTTTATCAGCTATTAAAACCACAGCTATTAGCTGGAAAGCTAAAGAATTTAGCAGCAATTCTACCTCTCCTAGGGCAGAGGAGATGAGCCAATCCCAGCACCCAGAAGGAGGCTCCCCACCACCATTCGACCTCTCCTAGGGCAGAGGAGGTGAGCTGCCAGGGTGCTAGCAGCACCCTCCCCCTCATGGAAATGAGAAGACACATAAACAAACCTCACAAACAGACTTCCAGATCACCTACAGCAACCCCAAAGGGAAATGAGATTGAACAATCTGATACTCAACCACCTGGACTCCCTGAACTGGCAACAAAAGAGGATCTGGAAAAAATGAAATCAGAA
>NW_004624798.1:3895381-3928539 GCF_000247695.1 Heterocephalus glaber
GCCAATGTCTTCAAGAGTTCTACCTAACTTATCTTCTAGCAAGTTTAGTGTTTCTGTTTTAATATTTAGATCTTTAATCCACTTTGATCTTAGTTTGGTGCATGGAGATGGATATGGGTCTAGTTTTAATCTTTGGTAGGTTGAACTACAGTTTTTCCAACACCATTTATTAAAGAGGCTGTCTTTCCTCCAGTGAGAATGGTTGGCTCCTTTGTCAAAGGTGAGGTGGTTGAGTATGTCTGGAGCTGTTTCTGGTTCTTCTAACTTATTCCACTGATCCTCAGGTCTGTTTCTTTCCCAATACCATACTGTTTTTATCACAGTAGCTTGTAGTATACTTTCAAGTTGGGGATTGTGATACCTCCAGCCATGTCTCTATTGCCTAGCATTGATTTTGCTATTCTGTGTCTCTTCTGGTTCCAAATTAATTTTTGGATTGTTTTCTCTAGTTCTGTGAAGTATATTGTTGGAATTTCAATAGGCATTGCATTAAATCTATAAAGCAGTTTTGGAAGTATGGCCATTTTCACTCTATTGGTTCTTCCTACCCAGAAGTGAGGGATGTCTTTCCATTTTCTTTTATCCTCTTCGATCTCTTTTTCTCAGAGTGCTGTAGTTTTCAGTGTAGAGGTCTTTTGCTTCTTTTGTTAAATTGATTCCTAGATATTTCATCTTTTTGGATGCTACTGTGAAAGGAATTGTTTTCCTAATTTCTCTCTCAGTGAGCCTGTTATTTGTGTACAAGAAGGCTATTGTTTTTTGAGTGTTGACTTTGTATCCAGCTACTCTACTGAATCTGTCAATTAAGTCTAGAAGTCTTTTGGCAGAGTTTTTTGGGCCTTCTATGTGGAGTGTCATATCATCAGCTTATAATGACAGTTTAACTTCTTCCTTTCCTATCTTTAATCCTTTTATTTCTTTCTTTTATCTAATTTCTGTGGCTAATGTTTCCAAAACTATATTGAACAGGAGTGCTAATAGTGGACATTCTCGTCTTATTCCTAGTTTTAGCATGAAGGTTTTCAGTTTTTTACCATTTAGTATGATGTTGGCTGTTGGTTTTTCATAGATAGCCTTAATAAGGTTGAGATAAAGACCTTCTATTTCAATTTTCTGTATGGTTTTTATCATGAATTGGTGTTGGATTTTGTTGAATGCTTTTTCTTCATCTATTGAGATGATCATATAGTTTTTGTCCTTGACTCTGTTAATATAGTGTATTACATTTATTGATTTATGTATGTTGAACCATCCTTGCATCCCTGGGATAAATCTGACTTGGTCAGGGTGTATGATCTTTTTGATGACCCTCTATATGGTGCTTGCCAGTATCTTGTTGAGGATTTTTGCATCTATTTTCATTATTGAGATTGGCCGGTACTTCTCTTTTTCGGTTAGGTCTTTCCCTGGTTTTGGAATCAAAGTAACACTTGCTTCCAGGAATGAATTTAGAAGTATTGCTTTCCTTTCAATTTCATTGAAGAGTTTAAAGAGTAATGGTGATAGTTCTTCTCTAAATGTTTTGTAAAATTCAGCAATGAAGCCATCAAGACCTGGGCTTTTCTTTGTTGGTAAATTTTTAATTACATTTTCAATTACACTGATTGTAATTGGAGTGTTTAAAATTATTATATCTTCTTTAACTTGGGCAATTCATATGTATCTAGGAATCTGTCTGTGTTTTCCATTTTATTAGAGTACAGGTTCTCAAAGTAGGTATTGATGATCTTTTGCATTTCTCCTGGATCTTTGTGACTTCACCTTTTTCATTGTTAATTTCATGGATTTGATCCTTTTCTTTCCTTTTTTTCATACAGTTGGCTAAGGATTTATCGATTTTATTTATTCTTTTGAAAAATCAAGTCTTCATTTAATTGATTTTTTTGTGTCATTCTCTTAGTCTCCATTGCATTGATTTCTGCTTAATACATTACAAATCCATGACTCTAACTTGTTCTTTCCACCTTTGATTCATATTTAATGGGTTTCATGATAAATCAAGTCAAACGTATATTGGTACCAATATTTTAAGTTTAAAACTGCTTTAGCTGTATATTTTAGCTTTTATTAATGCCACACTGAGTTTTAAAAATTATAATATATCATTGATTTATATATTGCTATTTTTTCCCCCAGATGTTATTTCTAAAAGTGCAAATATTTTTGCTTTGTATTCTATAGTATCCTAATGCTAGCACAGTATTAACATAGGGGAGACAATAAATATTTACTGAATCAATCAAATATACTGGAAACTCCTGAAACATTGCTGGAAACCTCTGCAGGAGACTCCAGTCTCCTGCCTACTGTACAATGAAGGACTGAGAAAAAACCCTAAAAGGCTGAACTAAGAGACACAGAAAGCCATGTTCCAGGATGACCAATGCCAGTGCAACCAAAAAAGGTGCTGGTCAGTCCAAGCCACTGATTTTTATTGGCAATCAATTGGGGTAAAAGCAAGCTATGTGCAAGGGTAGTACTACATGTGAGGATGTGCAATCATGTGGTTTATATGGAAATTAATGTAAGCAAGACAAGACATAGCATTCTTGAATGAGAAAAAAAATAGACAAAACATATGGTTGTAATTAGAACATTGTCCTTCTAGTAAGAAGGTTTTAGTTGTGTGACTGGAATTTGGGTATGAGTTACTCTGACCTCATTATGTAGGTTTCAGCCAGATTCACTTCTATAAACAAGCCAGTTATGGGTTTAACTCTTTACAGCCTGCTTTGGGCATAATCAGTATTGCTGTCTCCCACACAAAAGCGTATTAAAAATTCTTTTTGGATATCTAGTATTGATATATAAGATTTTATCTATCTATCTATAAACAGCTTAACTACTCATTAATTATCTTTGATATTGCCCCTGTGAAAATAAATAAATCCAAGAAAAGTAAAATGCAAGAAGGAGAAAATTGAATTAACAAAAATAAACAGTGGCTTTATAATACTACCTAGCATCAGCATTCCAAAAATTGCAGAGAAAAACTATCTCAAACTAGAATAAAATATTTCAGGATTTTTTAATTTGATGAAAGAAATATAACTTAAATTTAGATCAAAGATATCAGACTTCTAAAATATAGCACTTAGTTTTATCAAGTGTTCATTTTAACTTAAAAAAACACATTTGCTTTCCTAACAAATGAGTGTGTGAATTAAATTCTCTACATCCACTCTTAGCAGACAAAATTCAGATCAGGTTCTCATTTTGCCCCTGCATTCTTAGATTTTCCTTTAGAGTTAATTGGAGCTCTTCCTTGTGACAAGCAATTTGATTGCTGAAAGAATATACAAATGCAAATAGTGATTAAGAGTATCATGATTTTCATTAACAGCAATTTGAAAGGCATTGTTGGTAAATTCTAATGTATACAGAAAGACTGAATAATGAATCATAAATATATTTTAAAAGTAGTACCAGCTATAATAGACCCAAATAAAATATTTTTCAGAATATATAGAAGAGATCTCATTGATCCATATTTTATCTAGACATATTTATTTTTCTCCTTATTTTTTGTTTTCTATAAAGATTTGCAGAAATATATCAGTCAGTAGCACAAAAATAAGAAAAATTCCTATAGCCCATTATAATATTTATATATATTTTAATATTTACAAATATAATGTAACTTTATAAAGTGGAATATGTAGAACATTTATAATTAGAAGGCATCTTCATAAGTAATCATAAATTGGTAAAATTAAAGTAAATATCCTTGTAGAGCAACACTTTATATAACATATCTAAAAATTAAGTGTTAACAATATCCTAGAATAATATAAATAAAAATTTTTATACATGATTTTCATATCCTGATGTTTCTCTCAGTTTAAGTGCTTATAGAGAAGCGATACCAAAATTTATAAAACACCACTATTTTCTACTTACTATATTATGTATGAGGGATAAAAAACCATATTCTTTTTGCATTTAATTTCAGAGTCATTGAAATAATGAATCTAATAATGAATTGAACTGTGACTAAAATATTTCAGACAGGTTATGTATTTGCAGAAACCCCTTCTCCCACATAGAATGACTCATATACTTTGAGAATACAGTAAGATTCTAATTTATTTAACCAAGGATATATAGCTTTAAAATGGTAAGACAGCCACATAAGAAGGGGTAATTGCATCTGTTTCAATGCAACACACATAGAGTTCTTGAAGGGGACAAAAAAAATGCTAACATTGTCCATTCAATTGAGTATCTCAGCATATCTGAAGCTCAATCTACTTCTAACAGTTTCAGTCCATAATGCAAGGTGGTTGGTGGAGGGGGCTTCATTAACTATAAAAACTGTCTCTTAATAAACTATGAGCTCTCATTTAAGTTTTCTTCCTTTCTTTTCATCCACCTACCTGCTTTCCTCCTCCACCTCCTCCTCCTCCTCCTTCTCTTTCTCCTTCTCCTCATTCTTCTCCTCCTCCTCCTTCTTTCTCTCCCTCCCTCCCTCCCTCCCTCCCTCTCTCTCTCTCTCTCTGTCTGTCTCTCTCATTTCTTACAATTCTTTTCCTTGATTCTTGACTCAAACTTTGTAACAACAAGATACATTCTTTTCTGGAAGAGTAGAATGGATACCTGAATGTTCCTAACTAACCTGGATGCACTTTGTGGCTTGATAATGATTTAACCCCCTTATACCTAGGGAATTCTAATACTGAATTCAGCACATAGTATCACAAAGGATTCTCACAGTAGAAAATTTGATTGTTGAACATTTTAGAGCCTTAACATATAATATAAGATCTCTTCCTGTGTTTTGCACAACTTTGCATTCAGTTTCAACTGATTCTGAATTCAGATCTGAACTCGGATTCTGATCTTCAGATATACATATCCAAAGAGAGTTGTTTAGTTGCATAGTATAGTAATGTTTGTACGTGGAGAACTAAGAAGTGAGAAAAATTTTCAGAAGTATAAATTTTATTTGGTATAAATGAATAACTAAGACCAACCAAAATGCCACGAAAAGGGAATTCAGCTCCATCTCTTGAAAGAAGGCATTGTAAAGAAATATTTTATATATATATATTTTTTTTCTTGAATTTACTTTCATTAAATTCATTTTACCTACTTCACCTAATTCCCAAAGATTCACCCACATAACTGTCATTAGTTAGTATCATTAACATAATAAAGTATTTCCAAATTGACGATTTCTTTTGATATGATAAACAGAATGGAGTGAAATTTGGATCTGATAATTATAGTGTACTTAGGTCCCATAGAGTCAACATAAATGTGCACAAAAGTGCAGAATATTTTGATAGAATCAATGTTTATTTCTTCAGACCAAGAATGTGTAATTCTTTGTATTAGTTTCCAGAATATAATTATGTCATTATAAGAAGGAAGAAGGTAAAGAGCAATAATAAAGGTACTATAAACATGCAAAGAAATTTTATTTATAAACTATATTTTAGGTGGTAATTTCTTTGAGGCTTTTAATTTTTAAAGAAATAAACTATATATCTTCTAAATGTGTATATTAATTCTTGAAGATATATTGCAGATTTTTTAATTCAAATATCCCCCAAACACATATATAGTTCTGAAATAAAGACAGCCATTAGCATTAATCATTTGTTCACAAAATTTCACATAGATTGAACTTTTAGTAAAGCCACTGAAATTAATTTCTGAAGTTGAAATTATCACTAATAGCTTCTGTATTAGACAATTAAGAAAGACAACAAAGTCTGTTCTCATGACAAAACACATATTGGAATATACCATGTGACCCCATTTTATCTCCATAAGAACTTTATGCATCACCTTATTGCATATTCTGAAAGATCTGTTGAATGATGTGATGATGGTGTGTAAGTCCATTGATTATACCTTCAGTGGAATATTATTTCTGAATTCTTATCATAAATGTGTAAAATAAATGGTATCATGAAACCACAGTTTTATTTCCTCAGTTTTTTATTTTGCTACTTTCTCTATTTGTCTTTTTATATGTCTAGGGAAAGATTAAAAAATTAAGTGTGGAGGGAAACTGCAGAAGAGATGGCTGGTGAGGTCAGTATTGCTGCAACTTCTGGAGATGCCTAAAACAACAAACAATGTGTATCAGTTTCAGTCATATGGCAGGTGGTAGTATGTTCCCTAGGATCGAATCTGCAGGGGACTTCGACAGAATAGCCAGTAAATGTCTCAACAGCCTATGTGGCAGACTTCCATAGCAGAGGTGCCCTCTGCATTCATTGGAAGCTTTTCACACTGAGGTAATGGCCAGTCTTCACCATCACAAACCTCTCTGGAGAGGAAGATACTGCTGTTTCTCCTTCAAGAAGGACTCTCTATAGTAATGCACTGGGGCTGACACCACCACTTTTCCAAATCCATGCACTTCTAGAACATGAAAGCCCTGGTTTTTGTACACGTATCCAACTCTAGACCCCAGCTGCTTTGCCACTCTGAGCAATCACACTGCATGGACTAAAGGCACTAGCATCATAAGCTAGCATGTTCCCAGTGCCTAGAACTACTATAGCTTGGCATGTTCCCACATTCCATATACCAGTTCTGTGGCTATGCCATAGTCATCATGTACCAAATACAATTGCCATTGTCCACAAGGCACTCTCATTATCATCCCTAGAACAATAACATTTATTTATTAATCCATTCATTAAATTTTATGCAGATATTTTGATTTTTTAACTTATTTATATACTTATATACATATTTATGTATTCTTTTAAAGAGTAAATAAAAATGTATATACTAGTGACTGAGAACTTTAAAATACTCTGTCATTTAACTTTAATAGCATTTTTGTAAGGTAGATTCTATTGTCATTGCTGCTTTGCAGATGAAAAAAGCAGAGACAGAGAGAATAAGGAAACTTAACAAAATGTCACATAAAATCAAGACTTCTGGGAAGAAGGCTGAGTAGGGAATAGCAGTGCATCAGGCTCTCTGAGATTTGGAGTCCAGACACTGGAATATATCAGAAGCAAGATGAAATCCTAAACTTCCAGCTCACCCAAGGGAAACCCAGAGAGCAGTGAGGTAAAACAATTCAAAAACCACCCAGTTGAACTCTCTGAAATGGTAACCATGGAAGTAACAAAACAGATGAATGAGGTTCTAGAAAAAAGTCAAGTTAGGAATAATTTCTCATATAACTAGAGAGACGATGACCATAATGAAGGACATGGTTAGTGAACCTAGAATAGATACAGATAAAAAAATAGAGGAGATCAGGAAAATGATGGAAACTATGAATACTCAACATAGGAAAGAAATGGAATCCATGAAACCAATTCAAACAGATACCCAGGAGATTAAAAATTCTTTTGAAATTATACAAAGCAGAATCAACCAATGTGAGGATAAAATATCAGATATAGAAGACAGGTTTGTGGATGGCAAACATGAAAAGAAAGATTTCTTAAAAATAACAAGGGACTACCAAAAATCAATCCAACAGCTGCTAGATGGTGCAAAACATTTTTACAGTAGCGATGGCAGAAAACTTCCCAACTATGGAAAAAGAATTTGACATACAGATAAGTGAGGCATATTGGACTTCAATTAGCCATGATAAAAAATGACATTAAATCATATAATTATCAAGATACCAAAATTCCATGCAAGAACAGAATGTTAAAAGCTGTTAAAGTAAAGAAACAAATCACCTATAAAGAAAAGCCCATGAAAATCACAGCAGACTTCTCAACACAAACCTTTAAGTCAAGGAAAGTCAGAGTGAGCTATTTCAAGCCCTGAAAGAAAACAACTTTCCCAATCCAGATGGGTGGAGAAATAAGATACTTCCATGTGGAAGAACACGTGAAAGAACTCATGATCGTGAAAATCAGCTCTCCAAAATGTTCTGAAGGATATTCTAGAAAGAGATATTGAAGACTACAAGTCCATGAACCCCAGTAGAAGGGATCCACTGGGCAAGGGGTAATTAAACAGAGGGGAAAGAAAGGGAACCAATAAAAGGAAAATTATATGATAAGTATAAATCAATATGTATCAATTATAACCCTCAATGTAAGGTCTCAATTCACCAATCAAAGGAACAGATTGGTAGAATGAATCAAGAAACAAGGTTCAACAATATGCTGCATAAAAGAAACACATTTAATTCAAAAAGAAATTAATAGATTGAAATTCAAAGGCTGGAAAGCAATACTTCATTCAACAGGAACCAAGAAAAAAGCAATGGCAGCGATTCTATTTTCAGACAGTGGATTTCAAGCCAATACTGATCAAGAGAGACAAAGAAGGTCATTACATACTTGTTAAGGAACAATCCAAGAGCAGGAGGTAATAAGTATAAATATATATGCAACAAATACCAGTGCACCCAACTACAGAAAACAAATATTAACAGATATTAAAATTCAAATAAGCACTAATACAATCATAGTGGGGGGCCCATATCATACTGTTGCAAATAGACACATCAACTACACAAAAATTAAACCAAGAAATATCAGAACTCAACCAAACCTTTGAACAAATGGACTTAGTAGATGTTTACAGAGTGTTTCATCCCACAACATCGGAATACAAATTCTTCTCAGCTTCACATAAGAAATTTTGTCCTGCTACTAGAAGATGCACTATCATTTTTATTTCATAATTATTTATATCTGGAATCAAATGATTCTAGAGGCAAAATGCTGTATTTTGTTAACTACCTACAACTAAATAATCAACTAATTTATACTTTTTGATTAATTTTTCTAATGGCTTTTCACATTAGAAATAAAAATAATTTTATTAAGCATAATTCAATTTAATTAACTCATTGAACATGTTTTCCTTCCTTAATTTGTAGAATCTGAAAAAAAAGGTAGGGACTGGGGATTTAGCTCAATTGTTCCGCTGCCTGCCTCGCAAGCCCAAAGTCTCAAGTTCGATTGCCGGTACCAAAAAAAAAAAAAAAAAAAAAATATATATATATATATATATATATATATATATATATATGCATGAAAAAAAAGGTGACATGATGCTACAAGGGAAACTTACTAGAAATGGGTGGAAGGGAATAAGGGAGAAAGAGAAAAGATCACAGGGGATCATATGATCAAGATGTACTATATGTATGTATGAACATACTTCATTGAAACCAAATATTTTGTAAAATTAATATAAGATAATGAAAAAGCATTTAAATTAGTTAATTACTATGAATTATTTCCCTTTTGAGCTCTACAAAATAATCTGTCAGTTTTCTATTCTGACCAGGCCTGGTTTTCTCAGTACTAGGAATTAAACTTAGTGTCTCAGGCATCCTAGGCAGAAGCTCTACCACTGACCTATGTCCTTAAACCTTTATTTATGTCTTCTAAATTTTTGGACTTTAACTGCACTAAATGTAATTTATATTTCAGTAGATCCATTCTGATTATTGTATGCATTATTTTGATATAACTTTTAAATTGAATTCTTAAGAATACAAATGACATTCATGAAGCTGTTTTTGAAGCAATAACATCACAGTCCCCTTAAGCATTTTATAGTAACTATATTTTCTTTTTACATATACTTTCTGCTTGACAATTGTCAACTCTTTAGATAGGAAAAGTTATCTAATTTGTAAAACAAACATAGTGGTTAAAGAAAGATTACCATGAATCAAGTAGCAAAAAGAATTATTCAAATTTGTACATTTATACCCTGTATTTCTTTACTCTCTCACTTTTATGATTTCTTTGCATGGAAAAAATAGTCAAATAAAGGAACAGTGAAAGGCACTTCAGCCACAACCTTATGATAAATGAATAATTTTAAGAAAGAAAAATATTAAACACTTCAAAGTCTGGATAAATACAAGTTAAATAATAAATAAAAATCTTTCTTAAATTTAAAAAAAAATAACAGGTTGAATTTAAGATGCTGGTTAAAAGTTGCATTATTAGTAGCTGTAGCCAAGACGACTGACAAAATAAGAGAATTTGACATTTTATCATCCACAAGAAAATGGTCAACACAGTGAACCAACAAATAAATCAAATACAAATATGCCACTTCAAGAAAATGTATTATAAAATACATTACATGGCAAATGAATAAAGGTGAAACTAATTTAGAAGTTTATTAAATCTTCTTTGTTGCAAATCAACGAAGTTTTGGCCATCAAAAAATGTGCTCAGCTCATAATGCAGTTAAAATCCCTCAGAGAAATGGAAGGACACTATGCATTTTGCAAAAAGAAAGGAAAAATAAAAACTCAACAAGGCTTTGGGGCTGAGATTTTCAAAACGGAAATGATTACTTGACACAAATTAGGTCACATGAAAGTACTCCTGAAATTTGGTATTGACTGTAGCTGTAGATCGGAAAGGGAATGGGCTAATTTAAATCAAGGGTTAGTTCTAAAACGTTTGAGATTTAGTACGACATTGTTTATTTATTGCCTACTCCACATTTTTCGCGCATCTCTGTCTCATGAAATATATGACAACACCAAGTCCAAACTTCAACCAAGCAGTGAGCAGCTAGAGCCTCTTCTACAACATGAAATTGATAATTTCTATCAGTGCACTTTTATCCAAGAATTTGACATAAACTACTGCTAAATTTTACCCTTAATGCACTCCTACACATGTTCCTCATGTTTCTATCAGTATATATTAGCAGAATCTTATCACTGTTTTTGTTCTCTAAGTTACTTCTTCTAGAAGGATAGTATAGACTTAATTCTTCAAAGCATCTTGTGATTTGACACTAGTTAGGAGTCTAGAAAAGAAAGCAAGAAATTGTGGTGGCTCTTGACAATGTTGAGTATCTTCTTTTGTATGAGTAAGAGTACTTCAAAGAAATGGAAGCAAAGGGAAATATCTATGTATGTACATGTATCTGTATATTTATATCTTTATTTACATTTATTTATACCTATATCTTGGTCTATATTTCTATGTGTAGCTACAGAAATATTCTTAAATCTTCAGGTTATATCATGCAGCTTGAAAGTCTAGAGTAGTGAATATGTTATATATACGTATGGTGGACTGCTATAAAATTCAAATCCAGTTTAACCTAATAGTCACAATGTAGAATATCACTGCTCACTGTGATTTAGGAATGAAATACTCTGACAGTGTCCTATAAACATCTCATAACCAATTAAATGCTTACAACCAGGCACTTTAACCTTATTTTCCAGAGTGAGTCACATGGTGAAACTTATATAAAGGCCTAGAAGAAAGAACTGGAAATATTTGAAGGATTACTACATACACCTAGATACATTAGGAGACATAGAATCCCTAGTCTTGGAAAAAGTAATGGAAAAGCTTCCAGAGAGGTACCTAAAACAAATAGACACGCTAACAGAACAGTTTATTGAAGAGGCATTCATTTAAAATTAGCCGCAGATTTGTCTTTAACAAGCTATATGCTAGACGATAATGAAATTTGTGTTTAAAATTCTATGAGAAATTATTGTATGTTTTGATTCTGTACTAGAAAAAAAGCTATTAATGTCTTCTGAGGGTAGCAAAAGTCATTCTTTTAGATATTATGGTTCAAGTAATATATCACCCATTAGTCTTTGCTGATATGATTTCTAGTCAATATACACAATAAAAGGAGGAGAGCAATGGAAAGAAGCACCAAGATAACAGGCAGGCTATCAGGTGGCTATGAACCACACTGGAGAAAGTGAATGGAGACCTCTGTGAAGAGATGCCCTTAATCATATGATAGAAGATAAACAAGGCTTCACCGGCTAGCATGGATGGTTCTGCCTCTAGAGGGTGGCCTTTCATAACCCATATCACAGGGCTTTTAATTTCCAAAGACAATTTTCTGCAAATTTCAGTAAATCATCTGTGTCTGGAAAATCCATATAATAGAACAATTTTATACAATATAAAAGTAATATCTTTAAAAAATAGGTACTTTGTTCCAATTCCCATTCAAGATAAGGACAGATTTAGATTAAAATTGAAGGGTGATTTATTTTTTTATTTTTTGCAGAGGAGAAATATCTAGATAAATTGGACATAAAATAAAGGGAATGTAATGATTACACTGGAAACAATATCGATAAATACTTTCCCAGAGTTCATATGATATTTTATAGGTTGGTATGTGGTCATAAATTTTTTTTTCTTTTTATAGCACTGGGGATCAAACTTGGGACCGTGCTCTTTCGAGGCAGGCAGCAGAACCACTGAGCTAAATCCCCCAGCACCTGTGGTCAAAATTTTAACCAATTTTTCTTCTAATTTAATCTCAAAAATTAACTTTCCAGTTTTCAACTTATATGATGCTTCAGAGGATTTGGACAGTGTCTTTACTCTTGTTTCTTCTCTCTTTACTCTTTTTATTCCACCTCTGGATTCTTGATTTACTCTCTGTGTCTCAACATGTCTTCATTTTCTGAGTTTTATTTTTTATTTTTGGTTCATTTTCTGTTTGATGCACTGTCATCCACAGTCCTTTTCACCTTTCACACTGTAGTCTTTCCCAAGGCAGTTTAATGTATGTCACCAATAAAATAACAAACACATAAACTCTAGTTTGATGACTACTAAATTTGTTATATCAATTAACAACTTCAATATATCTTACTCAGAATCCTCCCCTAATCACCAAATCTACAATGGATTGTAGATTGCTCACAGCACCACTTCTACTGTCACCATTTGTATTGCAGTTACAGCTGTGGTCTGAGTCTCTGTCCTCCCCTCAACCCATATGTTGAAATTCCTACCCCTTTTGTGCATGATTGGGTGATGAGAGTGAAGCTCTCAATCAGGATTGGTTTCTTTATAAAAAAGACCTTGGAGAGCTAGCCAGCCTCTTCCTTTATGTGAGCACAAAGTGTGGGATATCATCTATGAATCACAAGACATTAAGTCTGCTGGCACATGGATCATGGAATTCCCACCTGGAGAACTGTGAAAAATAAATGTCTGTTGTTTATAAGCCACCTACTTTATAAAATACTGTTTAGTATTTGGAAGAGATGAAGACAGTTGCACTGCAATCGCTAGTCTAGTGATTTTTATTCTTATTGTATTAACATCAGTGATGGTCAGTTATGATCATTGCATCCCATACCTAGAATATTGGCTAAAATCTGCATTGTGAAATCATAAAAATAAACATGTTTTAAATCTATTAAAGAATATTATTGGTTCTATCTTTGGTTATCTTGGTTTAAGAAAGAAATTTGTAAATAATGTAAAAAAACATGTTTAAATTTATCATAATTTGATGTTATAATTAACATGTGATCAAGAATTAACTAAACCTCAGAAGGAAGTCCTCTGTACTTTTAACAAAATTTTGGGATTAATAATGAGCTTTTATGGTTTCGTCACCTGCTGCGCAAGCGCAAGGACCCGAGTTCAAGCCCCAGTACCCTTCCCCCCAAAATAATAAAATAATAACGAGCTTTTTGACTTGTATAGTTAACACGCTGGGTCTTTTACAAGATATAAGATTAAATATGTAAAATTCAATTGATCTGGGAAGATAGATCATCCAAATTCAATCAATGTAACATTCATCAGGAAAGCATGTTTAAAATGGAAAGGAGAATTCTTTATTTTGAAGGCTTATTTTCAACAGCAGCTTCTCTCAAATAAGGTGAATGCACACAATATATCTAAATAAGCTATGCTATTATTAATTAATTATATATTCATTTACATAGATTTTGGAATAGTAAATAATGATATGAAAAAGGAAAGCATTTTTCATTATATACAAACATTGCTATGAGACATTTGTGTTTTTCTTTTTAGAGTTATCTGAATGTAATATGTATTATGAAATTTTACGCTACATATGCAGTTTTGTACCTGGATTTTTAAACTTAGTATTATATTATACAATGAGACTTTCAAAGCATTCTTTAAAATATTGTAATGTTGATAAACATCCTATTTTTATATAAGCCCAAATTAATAATTTGATACAAACATTTGTCTTTCAACTCCAAACTCACTCTCCTCTACTCTACTTCACAACTCCTAAATGTAACACTATAGATATTTAGGTTCATTTCTTTGTGTGACATTTTAATTAATATTGTGATTCATACTTTTTAAATCTGAATATTTGTTTCTCTAAATTAAAGACTCACTTTAGATATAGTGCTTATTTCTTACTCTTAGTACTTCCCAAGAAATGGAGACAGTAATTAGAGAAATATCTTGGCCTTTCAACATGATAAATTTGGAAACCAAAACTAAGAAGGTGCTTAGATCTAAGTCCTATCGTCTCCCTCTTCATTTTGAATTCTATATTCTTGCAGAGAGCATGTGTCCCAGTTGGTTTTTGTGCCTTAAATGTATCAATCAAAGCTCTGTGCAACTAGGTAATCATGTGTTTCTTTAGGGTAATCTGTGATCAAACACACCATGTTGCCACATACCTAAAGCTTGCTTTCTTAAAGCTGTTTCAGTGTCTTAATTCTCAGACAGAAAGGTTGACATTTTTAGGAATTATGTGTCAAAGTATCGGAACATTGTGAGTTTTAGAATATACTGTCAAGTAAAGTAATGCCGACGTATACACTCAAAGATAACACCCTCATTTGAGCTAAGTGTTAGTACTACTAATAAAAAATTTCTGGGTGAAATTATATATAATTAATTTAGAGTTATTAAATCATTACTGAGAAGGCTATAGTTTTTCTCCACAGAGACTAGGAAAACCCCAAAACTAGATGATAATCACATATAGCAACATATTGTAAATGTAACTGACACCAAACAGTTGATTTGGACTTTTGTTTTCATTTATTAATCAAATTTAAAGGAAAGAAAAACATAAAAGGTAAGAAATAATTGTTTGGACCCAAGGAAATATTAAATAAGAAAAAAACTTCTATAAATTTACTATGTTATTAACTATATAGAAACCAAAAGAAAACTGTCATTAACTCTCAAAAAATTAGGTATAAGAAGAAAAAAATCTCATCTCAATAAATGCTAAACATCACAAGCTCATAGTTAAAATTATATCAAATGGTGAAAAATTGAATGCTTTTCCTCTAAGATCAGGAACAAGACAACTCTCTCCACTTTTATTCAACATATAAATTTTAGAGTAATTAGGGAAGAGAAAGAAATAGTTACCACCCAAGTTGGAAATAAAGATATAAAATTATCTTTTTTTGATAAAATTATTGTATGTTTTTTGAAAAATAAAAAGAACTTCAAAATCTTGTTTTGACAAACAAATTCAGAAAATTTGTAAGATACAAAATCCAGATACAAATACCTGCTGTGCTTCTATAACAATGAACTATCCACAAGAAAAATTAAGATAATAAACTTATATAATAGTTTTAAAAATGCACAGGGAGAAATTTAACCGAGGAAGTAAAATATGTATACCCTTAAAACTATGAAACATTGATCAAAGAAATTAAGAGATGTAAACCCAAAAATTTTTGATGAAACAAGTAAGTAAAAAGATATACTACATTCATAGATAGGAAAAAATAACATTTTCAAATGCCATATCACCCTAAATGGTCTTCAGATTCCACACAATCTCTATCAAATTTTTAATGCTATTTTTCACAGTAGGAGAAAAGATTATCTGACAGGTCATATGCAGGCACTAAAATCCTGAATAACTAAAGAAATCTTGAGCAAGAAGAACAAGGCTGGAGACATCATACTTCCTGATTTCAAATTATATGACAAATCTATAGTGATCAAAAGAGTATCATACTAGCAAAAGACAAAAAAACCAGGTAGACCAATGGAAGAGCATAGAAAACATAGAAATAAATCCAAGGGTATACAATTAGCCCTCCAAAAATGTGAAGAACATAATGGATATGTGTTAGCCTATTTAATAAATTGTGAAATTGTATTGCAAAACTGGATATTCACAAGAAAGAGGAGGAGGAGAGGAAAGAAAAAAGAAGAAAAGTAACTGGCTTCTTGTCTTACACCATACATAAAATCATTCAAAAATATATTGAAGACTTATATGTAAAACTTGAAATCAAGCAACTTCTCCACAAAAGCATAGCAAAAGATCTATGCAGCTGTTGTTGACAATAATTATTTTTGACATTACTCAAAAAGACACAGACGATAGGGCAGGGGATTTAGCTCAGTGTTGCCATTGACTGCCTCGCAAGGGTAAGGCTCAATCTCTGGTACAAAACAGACAAACAAACAAAAAAACCACAGACAATAAAAACAAAAAGAAATGAAACTACATTAAATTTGAAAAGTTTCTTCACAGCCAAGGAAGCAATCAACAAAATGAAGACATAGAAAGCTCTTAGCAAGTTACTTATCTGTAACAAGGGGTTAGTATCCAAAATACTGTATCTAAGAAGCTCATACAATTCAATAGCAACAAAACAACAAATACAAAACACCTGATTAAGAAATGAGACAAAGTATCTTAATAGCCCAAATAAATATTTTTCCAAAGAAGACATTCAAAATCCCAACATGTGCAGGAAAAAATGCTCACTATCACTAATTATCAGATTGACTATAGCACATCTGATAGGATGGCTACTAGAAGTCAAATTATGAATGAGTATGTGAAGAAATTAAAACTCTCACACACTGTTGGTGAAAATATAAATTAATACAGTCATTACTGAAAGCAATATGCATGTTCTTAAAAAAATAAAAACAAGATCATCAAATGATCCTGTAATCACTTTGGGGCATTTATTTAAGGTAAATAAAGTCCTCATCTCAAAGGGATGCATTCACTTCCATTTTCATAGTGGCATTATTTAAAATTGCCAAGATATGCAATAAATCTATCTATAAATGGATAAATAACAATATTAATCTATAAAAATTATTATAAACTTGTCATCTGCAGCAAGATGAAGGAACGTGGAGGACACTACACAATGTGAAATATGTCAGGGACATACAGAGAAGTACCACATTATCTCTCTTATATTTGGAATCTAAAAGAAAGTTGAGCCCAGAGAGGTAGAGTACAATGGTAATTTCCAGAGGTTGGGGTGATGGGAACAGGACATTTTATTGGTCAAAGGGTCTAAGTTTTCATATATAAGATAAATAGTTTCTAAAAATATACACTGACTATTTTTCTAATGAGGTGATATTTGAAATTTGTGAAGAGAGTAGATCTTAAATTCTTCACTACACACACAAAAGGTAATCATGTGAAGCGATGGATATGTTAATCAGCTTTATTGTGGAAATTATTTAAAAGTGTACACATATGTTGAAACATTATGCTGGACACCTTAAATTACATAATTTTTTCTATCAATTATACCTGAATAAAAATGGGAAAAAGGATACAACTCTCCCTATAATTTTAGAGTCTGCTGATGATAACTTGCTTGATTTGACATATGCAAACTTCACTAATTAGATTTTTTTTCTTGGCACATGTTTATAGTACATAATGATTACATTCATCATGAGGAGTCAGTACATGTACATGACATAGCTTAATTCTGTTCACTAATTAAATTTTGAAGAAATATTTCCCGTGAAAGGAATGCAGATCATAGAAAATTTCTTTCCTGAGATTTCTCTTTGCTTTATAATGTTATAAGCATTCTGATACTAATAATAACAGTTATAATTTTATATTACTTAAAGTTTTGCAATGCACTACTTCAAATTCAAAAGTAGCTTCCTCATTCTTGAAATTCACTCTTTACATTGAATAAGATGTGTAATTGAGTCAAGTTATCTTTTCTGACAAGTAGTTCCCTAAACTTACTGAGAACTACATTCAGAGGTTGAATTTGACTCCATTTTTACCTCTCCTTATATCTACCCTTTGCCTTGTGCATTTGCAGAGCAGTTTCCTGCCTGATGACCTTGTGTTTAGTCAGTAACTTATTTTGGTCAATGGCATGTCAACAAGCAGAATGCAAGCAAAGCTTTAGATGTGCTCATGGATTAGACTTGTTCTCTTGCTTTTTTATCAATGAAGTTAGGATATATCCCAGCTAGGCAACTGGTGCAAGGAAGATGAAAGAGACAAGGACAGACTAAGACACAACTTACAATTTACAGTGAATCCTCAATATGCTCAGTATAAACCAATTGACCCTAGATTGCTTATAGAAAGATGTAAAAAAATGTTTTCTATTTCAACCTTCTGTATTTTGAAGCGATTTTTTTACACAGTATCATTGTCATGCATCAACTGTTAGGTTGTATAGTGGACATTTTCATGTCCTTTTAATCAATTTATTCTCTTAATTATCCATAAAATGAAAGGAAATTGTATCCTAGAGAAGTCAAACAATTTCTCCAAAACAACATAGCCAGAAAATAAGAGAAGAAATCTATTTCAGTTATAGGAATTTGAAGTTTTCCCTTCATAAAAGGATTCTAACAGGATTGTTCTCATTCACTAGAAATCAACTTATATATAGCTGCATTTCTAAGCAGGTGACACAAATATATTTTATTCTGGTAGACTGCAATTAATTTTGATTCAGGTGAGTTAATTAGCATCATTAAAAAGTAATTTAAATGTGTGGGCTCTGAAATCAGACTGCCTGGGTATGTATTCTGGCCCCAGCCTTACAACCAATGTGATTCTGAGGAAGATACTTAATTTGATGTTTCAGTTCCTTCTTTATGAAGAGGACAAAAAACTATGTATTTTGTAGGGATGTTGTGAGATTTACATAAGTTAAAATGTTTAATAAGTACTTAATAAATATATATTATTATTTTATAAGAGATAAACTCATATTTCAAAATGGTATATGTGGGAGAATATAGTGTTGTTTGTGGTATTTTATGTGCAGGTGTTTCAGAGTCTATTTTGCAACAACGGTGTGAAAAAACACATTAGTTAATTAACAGAAGTCACCAAGTATACACAATGTACAATTTTCTAACTATGCAATAGTCTAAGAAAGTGACTAAAAATCTATCCCTGAAAATTATAACAATGTGTACATTAATGGAATATGATAGACAAATACATACATAGGGTGAAAGACTTTAAAGCCTGTGTAGGAAATAAGACATCCTGATTTATTGAAGCAACAATAAATGTACAACCAAAGAAAAAGAGCAGTGAGATTAGAGCCAGATTGGGGTCAAAATCACTTAATTATTTAACAGAAACTCTCACTTTTAGGTGCAAGGGAAAGTTACCAATGGGCACAAGATTGACACTGCCAAAATTTTGCTTAAGGAGTATGTTATCTTTCCATTACTGTGACAAAATATATTCCATTATTGTGACCTGACAACTTTTAAAGAGGGAAGGTTTATTTTGGCTCACAGTTTCAGAGGCTTCAATTCATGGTCATTTGACTCCACTGATTTTGGGAGTGTGGTGAGGCAGTGCATCATGGTAAGGAAATGTGGTAGACTAGATGGCAGGGAGGAAGCAAAAGAAGAGAGTCTAGGATCTCAATATTGCTTCAAGGGAAGCTCCACTGACTTAACTTCCTTTTAAAACCCCCAATTTTAAATTTCCATCTCTTTCTAATGGTGCCATAGACTAGACCACCAAGTCTTGAACACATGGAGGACACTTAGCAAATTCCAACAGCAGTGCTTGAAGGTTATTAGTTTGAGTAAAGACTAGAAACAAGGACATAAGTTATAGATGTAAAAGGTATTAAAACATTTCCGAAGTAGTGTTGCCATTATTTATTGCCAGGATCACCTTTCATAATACCAGTTCCCTTTTTGTTACACCGTGTCTCTTAGGCATAATTGTACATCTACTGAATTTGATTCATATCTGTCAGCTGCTGCTAGTTTTAACTCCTTCAAAATGGAGAACAATTCTAGGTTCAACATTTTATCCTTAGTACTTGCAACAGTAATTGACCCACGGTTGTTACTGAGTAAATATTTTTTTAAGAGTAGAAAAAATTTATTGAGAGAAAGAAAACTTCTGTCTAAGAGAGACAGAAGAGGAACTGGAAAATGGATTGCCCCTGAGTAAATATATATATATATATATATATATATATATATATATATATATAGTTTGCTTGTTTGTTTTTTGGTACTGGGGATTGAACTCAGGTCCTTGCACTTGCGCAGCAGGTGGCAAAACCACTGAGCTAAATCCCTGGCCCACCTGAGTAAATATTTTTATATCAATGAATGATGAATGAAAGAATAAAGCAATCAGATAAATGCAATATAATCCTTCTGAGATTAAAAATTATTTAATGTAAGCATGTTATTTTATACCTGCAGAAAGAATGAATGCTTTGATTAAAATTATGTAAATAAAATGAATTCAATTTTTAAATTGCTTTTTGAGTTTGAAGGAGTCTCACTGAGCTTTTAATATCAGGAATATTAAAAGCCAACTCAGTGGAAATATATCTCACTCCTAATTTCTTCTGAGGTATTGTCACATAGTAGTCACGTGTGGGCACCTGTGTGCATGTGGTATTTGAATTAGCATTTCCAGATTTTGTTTCATGTTATACTGTCAGTGTTATTACAATATAATTTATTTATTTTGAAACAGAATTCATACATTGAAATTTTGCATTTGTTGGCTTAAATTTTGTCCATTTTCCACAAGAAATTGTGAACTCCACAAGGGCCGAAACCTTGCTTTTTCAATCTCTGTGACTAGCATAAATACTGGAAGTAGTAATTCACCATGATATCAATTTGGAACTGGAGATGTATGTTCTGAGTTCAAGCAAATAGTGACCCTGTTTTATGCAATTTTATTTCTCTCAGGGTATGGGTATGTCTGTCTTTATGCCAGTACCACATTGTCTTGGTTACTATAGGTTTGTAGTACATTTTAACTTGGAAATTCTGAACCCTCTGACATTGGTCTTTTCAAAATTGTTTTGGGTAATCTGATCCTTTGCATTTTAACACAAATTTTAGGATCAATTTCTCTACTGCTTTAAAAAAGCAGCTGGGAAATTGATAAGTATTGCATAGTATTATGGCTTGTGCCTAGATGTCCCTTGAAAGCCTCATGTAGTGATAGGTGGGGCTTTTTTAGAGGTGCCTGGATCTAGAAGGTATGATGCTGGGATTAAGGATGTGTGATTACTAAATTAGTCCACTGATTGAATTGGCACCTGTCCTAAGCTGGATAACCTGTACAGAATATAAAAGGAGGAGTAAGAAACTGTTGTTGTTGCTTGTGGCTTACTTGCTTTTGCTGCCTTCTGCCCACCATGAACTATTTCTCCTCTGTGATGCTCTTCTGCCATGCCAGGTTGCCATGGAGCCAGACAACTATGAAATGAAACCTCTACAAACTATGAGCCAAAATAATCCTTATTTCCATTAATTTTGGGTGTTGAGTATTTTTTCTCAGCAATGAGAAAAGTAACTAAGACACATACTATCTATTTTTTTTTTTTTTTTTTGGTACTGGGGATCGAACTCAGGTCCTTGTGCTTCTGCAGCAGGTGACGAAACCACTGAGCCAAATCCCTGGGCCAAGACACATAGTATCTACAGATCAACTTGGGGAGTATTGTCATCTTCATATTATTATGTTTTATGACTCTCGACCTGAAATGTCTTTTCATTTATTTAGATTTTTATCTTAGCAAAGTCTACAAATTTGTAGTGGGAAAACATTGCACTTTCGTATAATTTACTCTAATAAGATTTTAATTCTACTTACTTTTTGCATCCAAACTACATCAGGACACATTCTTATTTGTTATCTACTGTTGTATGGTTGCTTTAATTTCAACAGCATTTTGGTTATAGCAGAAAAAAATCATTCACTTTTGTCTAGAAGAAGTCTATTGAATATGCTCTTACTAATAAATATAGCAGAAATTGCTTTCCATAAACACTGAAAGTTTTAAGTATCTTTCTATAGTGTTGCAATAGAGTAATCTTTACAGTGCACAGGATATTTTAGCTCTTTGGGCTGTTAGCCTCTTCAAGTTCTAGCACAATTTATTCTCTGCTTCAAGAGATCCTCAAATTGCTGTTCTCTAATTGACACACTAAAGGTCCCTAGGACATTCACATATTATTCACAGATTCCAGACAAGCTGCAGTATGACAATCTTGAATTTTTTTGAGTTTCTTAAAGCAGTAATACCCAGTACTCAGGCTTTCACACAGGCAGCAGAATACAGTGTGAGAGATGTCCACTCACCAGAGAGGGTTAAGAATTCCTCTCTGTTTCTGTTTATCTTGGTGAAGATCCTTAATTGTTTGCTGCCTTTTCAAGTGAGACAAACTTTTCAGCACATGAAAGTCCAGATGGTGGAAAAGGAGACAGACATAATAAAATTAATAAAAAGAGTTTTTTGGCTTGTTATGGAGCTTGTTATTGTCCCAAGAGTTTGCACTGTTTGTGACTGTTACATCCATTGACCCAGTGGGTAGAGGAGGAGATATTGCTTCTCTTGCATGACGAAAACAAATAACAATAATGAACATAGTAGAATTATATTGTTTCTTATTTCTGAAAGATTATTTTGTGAATGCCGCATATTTTTTTTAAAGAAAATAATCAAATTGATCTCCAAAGGGTAGTGAATCAGCAATAAATGAGAGGGATAACAAGACCAAAAATGCAGACCTGAAACAAATTAAGAAATAAAAAATAAACTGGGAGAAAAGCACTACTATTACTCTTAACATTTGAAGACTCCAAGTGAAAAGGAAGACAAATAAATTACAAATAATTTGGAAAAAAATTATCTTTGAAATTCCTTTGTGATACCACCATCTTGTGGCCAACTTTAAATAGTTCATTCCATTTTAGTCAAGGTCAGATTTAACTAAATGTAAGCTCTTTATGAACGGCCCACCCTAAGCAAGGCTGGTTTTAATGTTATTTTAGAAAATTTTTCTGAATTATTTAAAATGCACTTTTTAAAATTTTAGAAATTATTAAGAAAGGTCTTTAGGGCTGTGTCAGGCCTCTTATTCCCTCAAGTACCTGCTGTTTGTGATTGTTAAATTCATTGACCCTGTGTGTACAGGAGATATTTCTTCTATTAAAAAACAAAAACAAATAAATAGTAATTTACACACATAAAATGTGTCATTTCTTATTTTTGAAAGCTGAATCTACCAACATTATACTGACTTTTAAGAAAATAAACATAACTGGTCTCTGAAGGCTAGCTATTGAAATCAATAGACAGAGTTGTGTTTGAACAAAGAAAGAGTCCATGTATCATGACTTACATATAAAAAGAACTTATTTAAAATCACAAATATTTTCATCCATGAAATTGCTTTTTAAACATACTAGAACGATTTGAAGAAAATGTATTACTAAAAATTTGAAATATTTTAGATTCTAAGGACTTCATAAGACAGCAAACTGGTTTACACTCAAATTATAAATGTAAAATTGAAACAGGAAAAAGTTAATCAAAATGTATGGTTTTCATATTAAATGTTAATAGTGAGTATGTGACAGATGTCTCCGAATTTAGATTTCCTGTGATCTATTCCTTCTGGAGGATTAAGGTCTTATTTCAATTTCCTTTAATCTGAGCAACCATCTCATAATGCCTAATAAATAGCCAATCACAATGTCATAAATCCAAAGCTCACTTACTTATGTAATACAAAATTACTGATGATCCAACCCAGGCTGGTACTAAAAATATGTCATCTTCTCCTGTAGGTATTTCCTGTAGTCATTACATTTAGACTGTGAGCCAGGCAGGGTGGTACATGCCCGTAATCCCAACATTCTGGAAGACTGAGGAGGATTGTAATTTTGAGCATAGCTTAGGTATTTTAGTGAGACTCTATCACAAAATAATAATAATAATATCTTATTACTATATAGCTCAATCCAAACACTCTGGATTCAACACCTGGTACAAAAGAAAAATTTAGGATGTTTCTTATTTTCAATAAGCATCATGTTGAACCCCTGTATGCACATGTAGAAAGTATGGTGACACTGAATAAAGCTGAGGGGTTTCAATCTGGAAGATAATTAAAGTTATCACAAGAGTAACCCCTTCACTTTGCCAAGGGACAAATTCAGAGTTCTAACCTGAAGCACTTTTCCCCAAAAAGTAATGTTTGCTGCTTATTCAAAGAGAAAAGGAACACTTTAAGCACTGCAGACAGTATTCTTACCCAAAATAAAATTTATAAAACTCCCCATAAAACACATCAGTGACGTATTGCTTTTATGGTGAGCTAATTTGCCTGTTTTTCTTGCTGAATGTCTTTTCTTTATTTTGAGGCTTTCCTTTTGTGCTGTTTCTCCAAGAAAACTCTGCCTTTAATTTGGACATCATGCCATTAGTGTGGTAAATTGGACAGAACACAGACGTGTTCCCTGATACTTTAATTAACCCTCAATGGTGGGAAGTCATTGGAAACTTGAGCTTGGGTGACATGGCTCATACATGTTACTGCCTCTGCAGCAGATATGATTTTGAGCCACATAAGCATGCCTGCTCCTTTCCACATGCGGTCCTCACCCATCCATCCATAGACCTCGGCACCTAGAGTTTCTACTGGTTCCCTACCAGGCAGCAACACAGGAAAATCTTACTTACATTTCTCCCCATGATTCCCTTTTCATGTTTGTGATGTTCCTGGAGGGAAAATCCTGCAGAGCAGTGTGAATTTCTCTATGTTCCCAGCAACCAGTGACCTCACATTTGTACAATAATCTATACTCCATCTTTAGCATCTATTTAAAAGTTTCTAGCTCACTCTGCTTACCACTGTGTAGTGTGTAATGACATCTTTCCCAGGTAGTTAAAGGCTTGCAAGCCTGCCTCCTTCCAGGCAGTTGGAGTTACTTGTTTGCTCTGTGACTTAACATCCTCGGGGAGTTTTAAAAAGTGCTATTTTGCAGTTTTCATGAAAATACTTCCAGTACTAAGAATGAGATAATGTTACTTCTATTTACTTTTGTAAATACCAATCTCCAGTTGAGAGAATCAGAGATTCTTGGTGAAATGGCTAGTACGGAGCCTGGAACAGTGGAAAATATAGAATGAACTTGGAGGATCTTGTCTTGCCAGAAAATAAAGGCTTAAAAAATTTTAAAAAAGAAAGAAAGATGGAGTCATGTCAAATGACACAGAAAACCAAATGAAAGAACTTTCAATATTTAAAGATGGCTCTATTTGGGCAATATATGAAACAAAAATGATAATAGCCTGTAACCACGTAAGTATCCATAATGAAATAACTGTATTTTATAAATGGACAAATGTATACATATGTAAGCATGAGAGAAAGGACATGCATTATTTAGAATTCAAATAATAAGTATAGGAAAAATGAGGACATAAATATTCACCAGTAGAGCATGATATGTAATCATTGCTACTGGCAAGGTGCACTAATGTATGCTGTGCTGGTTATCCTGGTTGTCAACTTGACGGGACGAAGAGACTGGGAAAGGTGACTGGATTATAAAGGCTCTAACTTTAGCAATGGGTTACCCTATTTTTTAATTTATAGCTGAATGGGACGTAGAGAAAGTGGGTTATGATTTTAGTGACTGACTATATCTGGTCTCCTCCCCTTTCTCTGACTCTTTCTAATATACGGTGGTTTCTAACTGTCATGAATTTAGCAGATTTTCTGCACCACATCCTTTTGCCATTGTCTCTGCTGTGGAGTCAGCTAACTAACCATGAACAAAAACCTCTGAAATTGAACCAAAATAAACCTCTCCTCTTGTAAGATGTGGGTGTCACATACTTTTTCCTCAGCAGTGGAAAGCTAACCGATACATGTGCTAAAGTAGCACGCAAAATATTGAGGCAGAACAAAACATCTGTAGAGCTTCAACATAGTGCCCCAAAGTCTTTATTCTGTATTAGTTTTAATATACATTCATAAACTATTTGATATCCTTTCCTACATGAGGAGGGGCTTCGTTTCTCTCCCATTGATGATGACATGGACTTAGCTTCTAATAAATAAGATATGTGAGGAAAAATAATAACTTTAGTAGTGAGAAATCTAGAAGACACACCCATTTCATCATCTAAGTTATCATCAGTATTACTAGGTTAACATTAGTAGTAACAAGTCAGGTTGATAACGTGTACTCTTGATATGAGGTGGTAAGATGGATACTGCTGTGGTATTCTTCGGAATCAAAAACTAAAATCACACCTTTACAAGCACCAGCTAAATCCAAAGTGAGTCATATTCTATAAGACCAATACTCCTCAAAGATAACAAAGTCATAATTAACAATATCATAAGAATAATAAAAATCCCTAAAGGCACAGTAACGTAGATATAGGACACATATTTCCTAAATACAATGTAATGTCTTGCCTTGATTCATGAATAGAAAAAGGGTATTCGTAGAAAGAATAGTGAAATATGAATAAAATATTTAGTTCAATGAATAATATAGTAATGATGTTAATTTTTTAATTTTTACAAATATATCACATTTATATAAGTTGTTAACATTTAGGGAAGGTTTGGTGAAGGGTATATGGGAATACATTACCTTATCTTTGTAAAAGGTCCATAAATCTAAAATTGTCTCGGAATTAAACTTTTACAAAAAAAGTGTGTGCTTAGTTTTGAACCCACTAATTCTTTTCTTGCATCGACACATGTCCTTTCTTCTCACCTCTAGAGGAGGCATAATGAGTTTTCCATTGAGAAGGATTTTCTTCCTTGAGATTCCTATGGACATGAATTTAAGCATCTGCAGTGACTTTTAAAAGCATAGGATATTTTCATAAGTCCCATTATCATATTGGGAAATTTTAATAGGCCAATCTCCAGTGACTTATCTGTCAGATCAAATATCTAAATCTTTGGTTTTAGCTACAGAGTCAATGGAATTGACTACTCATTGCATTTTCTTTGGTCCTTTAGGCTGATTTATCCTTGCCTTCTCTTTTGAGAAGGTTTTTGTCAGCTTGGCTGAAAGTCACAGATTTACAGTTTTCTAATTAGTTAATTGGTTACTGTCATTTGTAATAATGACAACAGTGAAATTGTCTTTTGAAATCATAGACTAACACAGATTTCAAATTTCTGATACTAGTGATAAATTTCCCAGGGTTGTGGCTATCATTTGTGCATGGGGTCTAAGTATATCTCTTATGCCAACTTCCTTTCCATATTCCTAAACATTCTATTATCATTAAATTAGTAAATTATAAAATATGGTCTGTGGTGGCTAATTAATTGTCACCTTGAGTAGGAACTTCTAGTTGAATTGAATCAGTGTAGTTTTGGCTGATGGAAGACCCATTTTAAGGAGCATTGTTGTCAGAACAGTGTAAAATGGGAAAGAGGAGGGCATCTGTTCTCTTTAGAGGAGCTCTGGTCCTTGCTGTCACAAAGGATGGCTAGTGTTCTCTTTGGAGGAGCTCCAATTTTCACCTTCCCCTTAGGAACCATATCCTGGCTTTTGGTGCAGATTCTTCATCTTCCAGCACTGGCCCTTCATCCTGCCAGCACAGACTCTTTTGCTTCTAGCACCGACCCTTTGATCTCATGGGGCAGACTTCTTGGTCCTCCATCTCTGAACCTGTGGCCTTACTGATGCAGACTCCTATGGGACATTGCCATGGGCTATAGTCCTTGGGCTGGACCCTTCAGATCTCTAGAACACGGACAGATCTTTTGCGCTCTTCTACATTTAACTCTGTAGGCACCCACTGTAGGCCACTCTTGCAAATTTTCTGCCCTGCATTAAATCTGATGCAGACCATGTGCAGTCTTTTGAGGAGCATTGCCCCAGCCCTGCAAGCTCTTGTAAGCACTGACTGATATGTGATCCTTTCATATTTAAATGTTTTTCTTACAAAATACATAATTGTCAGAAACTTTGGTGTCCAGGTTATTTTATGACTTCAGTAAATGGGGCCCCACTGGAGATCCGCAGGACTTTTACAAGGTGAAGAGTGAGCAGCTGCATCGGACAGTCATCTAGTCCAAAAGGCCAGTGACAAATGGGGTAGAACTTCTGACTTCTGACTGAAATTGCTCTCAGCACAAGCGTCTGTGTCTGAATTTACAATATCAGAGGAGCAAAGTTCCCACAAGGCCCCCAGAGTGCTGTCTATAATTTGGGTTTATGAAAAAAATCTCAGTTGATCCCTGCTGCTACTTGTTCAGAAACACACTTTTATGTGTTTGCTGTTATACACACTCCAAATGCGCATCTACAAGTGGCCTATGATGCTTTCAGCATCCAAATAATCAGAGCTCTGCCAGAAAGTGCACAACTGTCAACTGTTTGTTTGGATTGATGGAAAGAGCAGCCTTGAATACCACTCCAACAATCAAGCAAGAGATACTTATTTAAGAGATATATAAGAAAGTTGGTGCTTTTGGCATTCCTGGAAAAATGATTAGAAAGGCAATACAGGTCATTCAGGATGGCAGACTATTAATCTTAAAAAATTTACCAGGGATTTCAAGATTTCAGAAAATGTCATCTTAGTGGAGGGCCACTTCAGAACTCTTTCAGTCCCAGTATTTATTACTAGGCCTGAGCACACAGCCAGGTGCATTTCTGTAATCGTGGAGTTATTCACTATTCAGTATGCTTACTAAGGGACAAGATATTATATATTTAAGGCAACGTTTATTTGTGTTGACCATCTCTACAGTTGCTAGTACAAAATAACTTATACCTATGGCTTAAAAGAGGAAAGGCTTAATCTGATTCATGGTTTCAGAAGATTCAGTTCATGATATATTATCTGCAAGGCAGGATCATCATGGCGAGAGAGAACATTGGAGCAAAGAGACTCATAGTATGATTGCTGGGAAGCAAAGAAGGGGGATAGTGTCAGAAGGGAAAGAACTAGTGACCAGATGTAGTATCTAAGTCCATGTCACCATGACCCACTCAGACAGACAGAAGTGTGGGTTCCTAATGGCTAAATGATTTTTTAACCTAGACAAGTTGACTATCAACATTAGCCATCACAATTCACTCCTTGTCCACACAAGTTGTCAACTTAACAAAAACATTTTTAAGCCATACATGACAATAGCAAATTCATAATTCTGCCTAACATGATACAACTATCCCGTGTACAACTAAAAATGCAGTAATCATTTTCCCAAAGTTTTAGTAACACTAGAATTGCTCCAAACTCCAAGTAAATGTCTCTTCTGGGACTCATGGGAAACTCTTACAATAATCCCCTATAAAAATCAAAACCATGTTACATAATCCCAAGGTACCATTGTTTAGGTAAATATTCCCATTCCAAAAGGCATGAAGAAGAGGATAGAAAAGAAGAGAACCAAAGCAAGACTGAAATACAGCAGGGCAAACATTAAGTCCTTTAGTCATCTGAGTGATCCAATGGTAAGATGTAGGGCATATGTAGCTCAACTTCTATTGTTATACTGGTTTCAGTCCATGTGTTCTCTCTCTTGGGCTGGTTCCACTTGCTATATAGTTTTCCTTTGCAGACATATCATTTTTCTAGCATTCCCAAATTTCTGCTATCTACTGCAACCTCAACTTTAATCCCACAGCTGCACATATGTCTTTCTCAAGAGCATTTTTCCTGGCCTGCTATGCTTTCTTTTGAAATCTGGGTGTAAGCTTCCATGACACTACACCTTCTGCATTCTGCATGCCTGAAAAAATCCTTCATCATGTGTACAAAACTAAGGTCCTCTGATATCATGTACAGTAGCCAGGCCCTATTGGATCATGGCAGCAGCAGTCTTTCAGTATCTGGATGGCTGGGTAGGGTAAAATGAATCCTGGAACAAATTTCCTAGGAGGATCTTTTTGATAAAGGATTCCAGGAGCTCTTTACTCAAATGAAAGATTTACATTTTTATATCTTGCATTCTGCTATGGGCAGAGTCTTGCTGATTTTTGAGATACCCTGAAGATATTTGTTTTCTTATCTCTGTTCAAAACAATCTGTTTCTTTTTAATGGTGTTAATCTTTTCAGCAACTCCCCCTTCTTTGGTCTCATCTTAATATGTGGTTCCTTTAAGGACAAATTTTAGTTTTTCAAATATTTCTGCTCTACTTTTTGATCCCAGTTCTCAATCTAAACCTGGCTAAAAGAGGCCAGGAGTACCCATACTACAGCCTGAAATGTGAGCTTCCTTGAAATTTTCTCCACTCTGCAACTCATCCAACCTCACACGAAGTCTTAGAACATGAGCAAATGTAGACAAATATTTTGCCAAAGTGTAATATATCTGACCACTATTCTAATTCTCAATAAAGTACCCATATGAAAACTCCTAACCATGGCCTTTACTGTCCACATCCCTATCAGCATTCTAGTCTCCTAAGCTCTGATCAGAATAGCCCATTGAGCTCTGCTAAAACATTCTAGAGCTTCTCCAGCCTGATACTCCAAAAATCAATTCCTGAAAATCAATGCCAAAGGTTTCTGAACCACATAGTCAAGTATAGTCACAGCCGCCAGTCCCCTTCAATTTTCTGTATTGGTCACTTTTCTTGTTGTGTTACAATATACCCAACATCTGCAATTTAACAGATAAGAAGTTTATTTGGCTCTGGTTTCAGAGGTTTAGTCCATGATAATCTGGCTCCAAGGCAGGAATATCATGGTAGAAGAGCATGATGGAACAAAGTGCTCATTTTAAGTTGCTTGGGAGGTAGAGCAGGCGAATAGTGCCACAGAAGGGGCCAGAGACAAACATATAGTACCCAATGCCAAGGTTCCATGCCCCACACAGACATACCCAAAGTGTGCTTTACTAAGCTGAGAAGTATTTCTTAATCAACACAAGTTGATCATCACCATTGATTGTCACAATAATTTAGAAAATGCTATATTATCTACATATTCATAGTTCTGTGTTTTTAAAAAGTTAAATATTGGTGTATTCTTATTTCCAGCATGCACACACACACACACACACACACACACACACACACACACACACACACTATCCAAAGGAAGCAGAAATTTGGGATTACTTAATATATTTGAGAAATGTCCTCAATAAGTAAGAAGATTCAAAGTAGTAAAAACTGATATAATATACTGAATATTTTTTGAAAAGCAATACAGAAGTGTCATTTTGGAGAGCAAATTTCATGTCAAAATATATTACAGCCTGATGTTAGACTTTTGATTTTCAGATTGTGATCAACTGTTTGCACTTTGGAGCATGCCATTTTAAAATTATACCTGAGTCATGTAAAATATATTTCACAGATTACAAAAGTATTACACAATTTATTTATTTTTAAATATTATTTTATTGGTACATTTTAGGTATACAATGTAATGACATTCATCATTGGAAATTGGCACCTTTACATAATCTCTCTTAGATCTTATTTTTCCCCCTTCCCCTGCCCTCTCTTCAACCACTCAATCCCCCCAATTTACAAAGACTTTGTTTCTATTTTTCCATTTTCTCATATTAATTTCATTCCCTTCTTTACTTTCCCATACCCCTCCACTTCCCCTTCCCCTTTGTGCCCTTTCTTCCTATTTCACATTATCTATTATACATTTTAGTTCTTACTTACAGTTTCAATTTCTCACACTAGAGAAACTATTTGGTATTTATACATGTGTGTCCTACTTATTTTGCTTAAGAGTACCATCTCAATGTGCATCCATTTAGCTATAAATGTTTCTAATTTCTCATTTTTATGTCTGAGTAGTACTCCATTTCTAAGAAAACCACATTTTCTTTATCCATTCACCAGTTGATGGTCATTTGAGCTGTTTCCAAGTTTTAGCTATTACAAATTGTGCTTCTATGAACATGAGTGCACATATATCACGGTGGTATGATTCGTTTAATTCTCTGGGGAACACACTCAGCAGGGAAATAGCGGGGTCAAATGGGACTTCCATTCCTTGTTCTTTGAGATATCTCCATACAGATTTCCACAGTGGCTGCACCAGTCTGCACTCCACCAGCAGTGGAGCAGGGTTCCTCTTTCCTCACAGCCCCACCAGCAATTGTTCTTGATTGATTTCATGATAGCAGCCATTCTTTCTGGAGTGAGGTGGAATCTCAGTGTTGTTTTCATTTGCATCTCTTCAATAACCAGTGATATTGAACATTTTTCATGTATTTATTTGCTATTTCTACTGCTTTGTCTGAGAAATGTCTGTTCATTTCAGATGCCCATTTTCAGACTGGGTCTTTAAATTTGGGAGGTCTGATTTTTTAAAAAATTATTCTTATATTCTGGATAGTAGACCTTTGTCTGAGGAAGAGCAGGTGAAGAATTTTTTCTCACACTGTGGGTTTGTCTGTTCACACTGCTGGTGGTTTCTCTTGCTGTGCAGAAGCCTTTTCATAAGAAGAGATCCCACTTGTTGATAGTTTGTGCTAGTTCATGGGCAACTGAGGTTTTGTTCATAAACTCTTTTCCTACACCAATGTCTTCAAGAGTTCTACCTAAACTCTGTTCCAGCTGGTTCAGCATTTCCATTTTAATATTTAGATCTTTAATCCATTTCGATTTTAGTTTAGTGCATGGTGAGAGATAAAGGTCTAGTTTTAATCTTTGGCAAGTTAAAACCCAATTTTTCCAGCACCATTTATTAAAGAGGCTATCTTTTTTCCAGGGAGGGTGTTTGGCTCCTTTATCGAAGATGAGATCGCTGAGTGTGTCTGGAGTTGTTTCTGCATCTTCTAATCTGTTCCACTGATCCTCAGATCTGTTTCTTTGCCAGTACCATGCTGTTTTTATCACGGTAGCTTTGTAGTATAGTTGCAGGTTGGGGATTGTGATACCCCCTGCCATGTCTCTGCTACCTAGAATTGCTTTTTCTATTTTGGGTCTCCTCATGTTCCAAATGAATTTTTGGATTGTTTTTATCAAGGTCCATGCAGTATTGTTGGGATCTCAATTGGAATTGCATTGAATCTATATAGCAGTATTGGAAGTATGGCCATTTTCACTATATTGATGCTTCCTACTCAGGAGGAGGGGATATCTTTCCATTTTCTGATATCATCTTCAGTCGCTCTTTTCAAAGTGCCATAGTTTTCAGAGAAGAGGTCTTTGATTTCTTTCATTAGGTTGATTCCTAGGTATTTCAGTGTTTTGGATGCTATTGTGAAAGGAATTATTTGCCCTATTTCTCTCTCAATGAGTCTGTTTTTTGTGTAGAGGAAAGTTATTGATTTTTTGTGTGTTGACCTTGCATCCAGCTACTTTATTGAATTTGGTTATTAAGTCTAGAAGATTTTTGGTGGAGTTGTTGGGCTCTTCAATATAGAGTATCAGGTCATCTGCAAATAATGACAATTTGACTTCTTCATTT
>NW_004624798.1:3938329-3953664 GCF_000247695.1 Heterocephalus glaber
AAAATTGTCAGTGGCAAATAAAGATAAAATGCAGTTTTTTATCATTGAAATTCCTTTGAAAATAAAATATTCAACATTAGATTATCAACAGAAATACAGGTTTAGGTGTGTCTATTATGAAATATTGTTGATGGAAATTTTTCCCCTGTCAATATTTAAAATTACCACATAGTTTTGCATTTGACAACTGAGATAATAAAAAAACCCCTCAGAACTTGACTTGGTATTTCCCTTGAGAGTGGATAATAATTCTTTGAAAGAAAGGGACAATGCAGGAAAAAGAAGCCATTGATGTCATTATTGGTCTAAATTCTCTTTCTGGATGGGAGCATGCAAATTAGAATGACTCTCAAAAAAAAGGTTTGAAAAATCCTAAACTTTCAAATCACCTCTTGAATAGGGGTTAATTCCACCCTGCCCTGAAAGTAGTGACACCTGTGTTTCTCGGCACCTATGTTTCTCACTGATGAGCGGCTTGGTGATGTAGGGCTTGGGCTGTAGTCCTCCAGGTGTGGTCTGCAGACCAGCAGTGACAGCATCCCCACAGACTTCTTAGAAATGCAGATTCCCAAACTTGCCTCAGAGCCACTGAGTCAGAAACTGGAAGTGGGACCCAGAAATCTGCAGTTTACAAGTCTAATTTGTACTTTGGGGAGGGTAAAATCATCTTATTCTAATTATATTTATAAAATTTAAAACATTTTCCCTATTTTCTTGATGTTTCAACATTTTTATTGCTTCTCATCTGGATATTTTTAGGAACCTAATGTGCAACTTCATAGTTCTACAAGATCAACTGCAAATATGCATTAAAACAGTGGGAATTTAGGTCCCCTTGTCCAATGATGCTGACAGAGCATTGTACAAGTGAGATGATAAATATGATTTTTAAAGCAATGGAAATGACAAAGGCAAGTTGGGAAAATAAAATGGGTTGCTTTGAGTTCTGTTCATTGGTCTGCTTTGTTTTAGTTTGTTCACCTAGATATTAGTAAAAGTATTATGGTCAAGAAATCATAGGCCCTCTGCCTTAATTTATTTTTTTAAGAA
The DNA here is from genome assembly GCF_000247695.1 of Heterocephalus glaber. Next base: position 3,939,380 of record NW_004624798.1, read on the forward strand.
AAACCTTCAACAAATTATCTATTAAAAAGCTTTGTATTCTTATGTTAATTTTCTCTTAAGCATTGCAATTGAGCCGTATCCCTCTGAAAAATGAAATTAATAGATATTTGTATTTTTTTACAAAAAGAAGAGTTATAAATTGGTGGCGGTAGATATTCTTAAATTCACTGATTTAGAATTGTCAGGAAAATAACAAAATCGGTCAATTACCCATATGACGTGATGTGGCAAAACAATCAATAAAGAAGGGTTTTGTTCCTGCAAAAAACCCCACAAAAAACAAAAAAGAATTGAAAAAAATTAGACCCCCCCCCAAATTCAAAGACCCAATCCAAATATGGGCATCTGAAATGAACAGACATTTCTCAGACAAAGAAGTAAAAGCAGCAAATAAATATAAGAAAAAAATGTTAAACATCACTGGTCATTTGAGAGACCAAAATACTTTGTAAATGCCTACTTCCTACCAGATACTTCACCACGTAAAAAAGAAGAGCTTCTGCCCTCATGTAGTTTACAGTTAAACCTTCTCTGATGGGTCTGATAATAAAGTGATTTTAATGAATTGATGAGTAAACAGTGTTACTGAAGCAAATTAGAGGAGTCGTCAAACTAGGCTATGAGACTCAATGAGTGTTTTCCATATGAGGTCACGGTGAAGAGGAGAAAGATGAGTGGTAGGTAGCACTCCTCGCAGACAACTTTTCAGAATTTACTATCAGTTAAGCTGTACATGGTGCAAGGGAGAATACAGGGAAATGCATGAATTCAACCATATAGAACTCACATATCTACCTGCCTTTGGAACTTACCTAAACCTATAACCCATTGCTTCTGTCCTTTTCACTCTCCCTTGTTTCCTGCCTACAATCACTGACATATAATCCACCTGAAATTCAATGTATCATCATTGCAATGATTCCTTTCTATCTGCTCATAACTCCTTTTTATGCTTCCCTTGAATTTTTGCAAATTCCAAAACACACTGGTTTGTCCCAAATCTGTTGATGTCTCTGTACCTTCATTTATGCTGCTGAGGCAGAAGAAACACACATTTTAAAATCTATATCCTTGAATCTTTAGTGGGCTTTTAAAGTTGATTGGAAATCTTAATATAGTCCTCTAGTCCAGATGCTGCCTTCTTCTAGGCATCTATTTTACATCTCTGAGTCTTTCCTCAAATCAACACCAGCTCTCTTGTTCAGGGATGAGTCTACCTTCTATCTCATTGGGAAATTAAAACATTTGGGAAATAAATCTTATTTTCTGCTACCATAGCTATCCACTTACCCACGTATCCATCCATCTCTGATGCCCTGTTCCCTCACTGCTCAGGAATTACTACTTTGCTTTCTTCTATAGCTGGTAAACTGTTCATCTAGAAAAATCTCCATATTTGTATACCAGTTCCTATGTGTTGTTCACCTCTTCATGTACATTTCAATAATTCTGCTCTCTCTTGCATTGAAAAATTGTCTTTTTCTCTACTGAGAAATTCTTATTAGCATGCAAGCATGTTGTGACTTCTTTATGTTTAAAATAAAAATTCACTCGCTTTAATATTGCCTTCCAGCTATTAGCTCATTTCTCTGCTTTCCTTTATGGTAATATCCCTCAAAAGAATACATAGACTCTTTTTTATCTTTCAAATCTCTTGTATGCATTTTAAAAAAGTTTTTTCTCTACCCTATAGTGAAAATATTTCTGAAAAATACTACTAATAATAGCTGACACTAATATAATACTATATTCCAGGGATTCTATAATGACACTTTATAAAACTATTTTCTAACTAATCTAATCCTCACAGCAACATACAAGGTAGCTAATAAGAAGTAGAGGTGGGTTTAAAAATCCAGCCCAATACTACATATACCACACTGCTAGCTATAGTACAATATTGCCTCTCTGTCTTACAAGTAGCCTCCACATTAATTATTAATTCTAAAACCTGATAATTAATTCTTGGACCTCATCTTATCAGTAACATTTAGCATATTGATTATTGCTTCCTATTTTAAAATTGATTTTAATTGGCTTTATTTTGTTTTTGAATCAATACACTTGAAATTTAGGCTAACTTGCCAACAGAGAAAGCAATATTCAGTAGTGGTAATTTCAATAACTTTATAGCCTCATGTACATTAGACTAATCTCAAATCACTTTACTCTCAGTGATTCTGATTCCATTTTTGGGGATGAGACCACCACATTAATGGCTCCCCAACAGAGTCTCATATGTAGCCACAGTTGAGAATCACTGGGCCAAAACTTAAACAATATGAAGGAGGATGAGGTGGAAACCATGTGTGAAGCCCAGGCTAGGGCTAGACAATAAACCTGTTTGGGCCATGCTGAAGAAGTTGAATTTTATCCTGTAAACAAAGTAAGATAAAAGATCATAATGTAATCAAATCAATGTTGTTAGAACAAAAATAACTCCAGTTTATGGTATGCACTGGGGAATGGAGCACTTAGGTGTAAGTGATCAGGTGGGACTCTTGTCTTAATGCTCCTCATACATAGATGCTGGGTGGCATGTTTGCCAGATTGCTAAAGAAGGGAGATATTTAAAGTGGTCAATGTAGAGGAATATCTGATTGGATGGATTATTGATTGAGAGGATTCAAGATTTCCACTTTTAAAAAATATAAGGTCACAGGAAGTTTTTTGTTGTTCTTGTTTTGAATTTAAATTTATAAATCCACCCCCCAAAATGGAAATGAGAAGGGGAAACAGACAAACAGCTTGAGTGGTTTGAAGTCTTTCGGGATGCAGGATTGTCTTTGTTTGGAATGTGCACTTGTCCCTTAGTTCCTTGGAAAGTCATCCACAGTCTTGATTTGAAAACCTTGGTTAAATCCTACTGTGGCTTACCAACAACATCTGCAGCTTTCTCGGTAAAGGAAAGGAGATGTCAGGAGGTTCTCAACACACCCCAAAGTTCACTAGAAAAAGAGAAAACATGGCAAGGAATGAGTATCATTTCATTTTAATAGCTGATACATTTCTATCCAAGCTAGCCTTGTTGTTCCTTGAAGAGGTCCAATATTCTCATGTCAAAGTTTTTGGTCTCCTAATAAGAAAGGTTTACTGCAAGATTTTGACATGGTTTGCTTCCTCTATAGACCAGATTTCTACTCAAATATTAGAAAAACATTTTACATATTCTACTACCCATCCCACTCAACTTGTCACTTTCATCTCTTTCTCCCTGCTTATTTTTCTTTACAACATCCATCACTAACTGTAATAAGAAAATCATTCATAGAAAGAAGAACATCATAGGCACAGGATGAATTATTCATGGAATGTGGAAGAAAGGCAGGAGAACATCCTAATAAGAAAGTTCTTCTCATGAAAGATGACTGTTTCTTCTTTGAAGTCCATGCTCAAGAGTAGATGCTACCAATTTATCTCTCTTTGAAGTCCAAAATCTGTCCATGCTCAAGAGTAGATGCTACCAATTTATCTCCCAATAAACCAAAAATAGGAAATAAAAGAGCAAAAGCAATCTGGAATAGTACCAATATATTGGTTCTATAATAAATGATCAAAAGTGGGGCTGGGAATGTAGTTCAACAGCGCTGCACCTGCCTGGCAAGCACAAGGTCCTGAGTTTGATTTCCAGTACCAAGAAAAAAAATAAGTAAAAGGTTTGCAAATTACATTTCCAGACCTCTCACTTCCTTATCCTGCAGACAATAATGAGAACATCACAGTATATTTTCATTTAGGTTCAGTGGATATTTCATGTGTGAGACATGTTACCTTCAGGTCTCTTTGAGGGAGAGGCTTATTTAAAGGACATAGTATTCCAGTGAACCCGGATGATATAAATTCAATAAATAATTGCCTAATTCATGTAATAAAATATTTTCTCAGAACTATCTATATGCCAGGCACAGAACTAGATTCTGATCCTGGAGGAGCATACAAAACAGAGGGAGTTACTGCTCTCATTAAGCTCAAAGTTTTCTAGAGGCAGGCAAATATTTAAGCAAATAATAATTAATACATAATACATTCTTATACGTTCTATGCATTACAAATAATCAAAGAAGGTAAAGACTACCCAAACTTTCCCAATATTACTGAGTATAAACATTAAAAAGTTGTTACATATTTTGACTCTGAAAATAATAATGCATCAAAGAATTCCACCCTTTTCAGTTCATGTTCTAAGTAGAAACGCACACAGGACCAGATAAAGCTAAAAAGTACAGGTACACTTCTGGTACAGTTGGTTTGCAAAACAGAGCTGGGATTGGACTCACAGTAGGAATCAGGATTCTCTGCCACTCCTGTTCCAAACTTCAGGATCCGACTGAGGAGAGAATGGCTTTTACATTGATTTTGGTAGTGGCAAAAGTGTAGTTTAAATATGTGTAGTCTCTCCAGGATAAAGTCTCCTCTATGATGGAACACCAGGGATCAGACTCTATGGCAATGGGATAGACACTATCCCTCCAAAGAGATTGCAGACTAGTGATACACGAGTGCTCCAGAATTCCAGACAGTCTCTCCAAATAAGCAGTTGCACATGTATTGCATATAATAGTGATGGTGGAGAGAGAGAGAGAGAGAGAGGCAGAGATAGAGAAAAAGGTAAAGGCTGACTACTGTCCAATGTCCTTGATGAGTATAGACACAAAATGAGCAATAAGATACTAGAAATTCAAAGCCAATAGTATGTTAAAAAGATTATTTAACATGATCAAGTGGAATTCATACCAAAGATGCAAAAGTGGTATGATATACACAAATCAATAAAAACAATACACTATACCAACATAAATAAAGACAAAAACCATTTGGTCATTTCAACTGAGGCAGAACAGGCATTTGATAAAATTTAACACCCCTTTAGGCATACCAGGGTGGTACCTCAACATGAGAAAGAGAGAGAGAGGGAGAGAAGGAGAGAGGGAGAGGGAGAGGGAGAGAGAGTGAGAGAGAGAGAGAGACAGAGAGAGAGAGAGTGTGTGTGTGTGTGTGTGAGAGAGAGAGAGAGAGAGAGAGAAACTTTCTAATACAGGACTTTCAAGAAAGCAAAATTTTGATTTTTAGACTTACACTAAAGGATGAGATGAAATAGTAATTCTCTTTACATTATGGGGCATTGAATGGCTATTTTAAGTACAAATTACATGATTTTAAATGTCAGTTTATCATTGCTTTTTTGCCACAGATGAATTTCTCCTTTGCATAAATAAAGACCTGTCATTTGTTGAATAATCTTGGACCACTTACATATGATAGTCCTTGGGTAAATATCTTTTAATTAGACTGCTTGTCATGAGAATTCCTTATTCTGCTTTACAACATCAACTTACAAATGAATTTTATTTTCTGTCTTTGTACACTTTACATTAGTTGTATCTACACAAATTCATTTTCTCTATCAAATGATCCATGCAAGTTTCTACTGCCACAATTTACTCTAAGGTTTCGAATCACACTAGATATCAAAACCAATAAAAAATAGTATTGGGCCATAGCAAGGCTTAACTTATATTTAGCCTTGCAACTAACTAAAGCAAAGCTGTCAAGACAAAAGCTTCAGCTTATTTATCTTCTTTCTTTGTTGTGCATATTAATTCTCCCCACTCCTCCCCGGTCTTGTGTCTCAAGATTGTTTTACAGCATTTCCAGTTACATCGATATTGAAGATATACTCTTCCAAAAGAGATGCTACATTCTAGAGCTTTTCTTTCTTATGCAACATTTTACACTTTTCACATCTTTCTATAACCTCCATTCTTTGAAATTTCACAAAATAATGTTTTTCCTAAGTCAGTAACATTTTCCCTGATCCAAGAAAATGATTTAATATTTGACTAAGAAGTATTGCCAACACATTAAATAAGAAAATGCTTATTAGAATTTTGGGTTAAAAAAAAACAATCCACAAGGGAGATACAATAACCCAGGGTCCCTTTAGTGTTCCTAGAACATAACACCTGGGTGACTGTAACTTGTCTTGAGAACCTGATACCAATCAGTCCTTGCTCTCCTATAACAGAAGTTGTATTTCTTTGTATTTCTCTATTATGTGTAGTGTTGCCAATTCTCCAGGAATACCTAGTATTTCTGTGGCTCCAGAGTTCTGGCCGCTTAGGTTGTTTTTTGAGTCTAGTTTAAAATGAACTTCATGAGGCAATTTTGCTTAGCATTTAAGAATTAAAGATCTCACTTTCACAAGTCTGAATTTGAATCTCACAATCAAGGCTTACTAGTTAACTCAGCCATGTGTATCAAACTCTCTGCAGCTCAATTTTCTTGTGTAACAGAAATAATAATAGTATATGCCTGCTTAAATAGAACAATGTCTGATACAGAGCATACAATACATGTCAGTAGTGTTTATCATTCAGATATGAGCTTCAATATCTAACTTCTAAAGTTCCATTTGACCTTGTAGATTACAAGAAGAGTCATATTCTGGCAAAAAAAAAAAAAAAGCAATAAAGCAGGAGAAGGGGGCATGGCAAAGCTGGTTGGGGAAGCAGGCATGACTTGTAATTACAAAATCCCAGGACATATACTCAGAACAGTTCCCCAAGCCCTGCAGGTAGACTTTCTGTGAGAACTTGAGCAGGTTTTCCATAGGATGGCCTAGACCTGATGTCAGCCTGAGGAGAGGAAAATACAGAAAGGATGGTCGCCATTGATTTGAGGGCTCTGTTACTGTGTCCTTCCACAATACAGTGGTCCAGTCTCATGCTGTAGAACGTACTTCTTTTCCTACTTCTACTTGGCTCAAACTTGCTCCGAAGAACCTTTCCTTTGCTACCTGTATAAATGTGAAAACTTGCCACTGTTTGCACTTGTCTTGACCAATGTCTTGCTCAGGATAGAAAGAACCTAGAAACCACCTGTAGAAGGAGACCCCAGCACTTCCAAACCCAGTAACAGCAATGCTATATGTGATTCTGTCTTAGTACAAATCTTTTTTTGTTTGTAGTTCATACATGAAACATATGTCTTAAAGATTCTGTAATGCTTCAAGATGTTGCAGTGTTCCACTGTTAAATTGCTTCTTTTGACTCAGGCCCACTTGTTCATAACTCTGCTTTCAGAACAGTCCTATGATTCTGCTATAGTCTGTTAGAAAGGGCTCCCTAAAGCGCCCCAAGTGTAGCATTATAACTGTGACCTTGAAAGACAAACTAGAATTAAACAGGAAGTTAAATTTAAAGTTTGGTGTGGTATTTCTACACAAAGAATATATATATATTTTTTACTTTTCTAAATATGTTTTCTCAGTATTGCTCTGAGGTGATTCATTTGAGTTTCATGGACACAGGAGCTGAGATTTTTAGAATGTCAAAGCCAACAAAGTCTTAATGAGCCAGGAAGTTAGGACGTGGCAAAAACTTTTTTTTTCTCCCTTTTTCCTACTTTTACTTGGCCCAAACTTGCTCTGCAGAGCCTGTTTTCTTTTTCTACCTTTAGTAAATGTGAAATTTTGCCACTGTTTGTGCTCATGTTGTTTAATTCATTGGTAGGGACAGAAAGAACCTAGAAATCACCTCTAGAAGGAGACTTCAGCACCTCAAAGTCTGGTGACACTAATTTGAGACATAGAAGAGATACATAATTTTTTTGTCACCTCAGAGAATAGTGGCAAAGCAAATTGGATGTCCTGGGTATAAGTCCATTTGTCCTTTGTTGTTCCAGTTATAACATATTCATTTTCTCATAAAATATTCCAGCAGTATGCTTCTGTTGCTTTCTGTAGCTTAATGTCTGTCACAGAAAACAATTTTATGTACCTACCACACAATTTAAAATATGATGTATCCTGCACATTTGCTTCACAGTTCTGAAAGTAGACAAGTAAATAAGCTGAATAATAAATAAACCAGATGCAGCTAAAAATTACCCCTACCTCATCTCATTTTTCCATTACTCTTTCCTTCTCCATAAATATTTGGTTTGTTTCCCATGCTCATAGTAATTGCATGTGCTTCAAACTTTAACATAAATGTCTTACTCTGTTTTTGCTGCCAGGAACAGGGCCATGGTTTCATAGATAAATAAGGAAGGATATACGAATAGTCTCATTTATTAGATTATGTCAAATTGCCCCTTAAAGTGATTAAATGAATTGTATCCATGACAGTGTTACCGCACACTCTGACACAAACATCAAGGAATGATGTCACAACCCTAAAGAGATGGTTACGGGAGTTTTACTGAAAATAATAACAGTAAAAGTTCCTGGGTTTCCAGGATGGGCTGCACCACATAGCTTCTCAACCCAGAGCTAATCATAGATAAGCAGAGCACAGGAATATTTATAATGACCAATTAGCACTTAGGCTTCTAAACCAGCTCTTCAACCTGTAAGGTGTACAGGAAACAGGGTTCTTAGAAGAGAAACTGGCTACTTTGTGTTATAATTTCCTCAGAACTCAGGAATTTAGTAGGCAGTGGCTGCACCTCCCTTTAGGAGAGAATGTGCTGGATTGCATGTTGCTTCAGGAAGTTCAGTATTGGTCCAAAGTCCTATTTCACTGTCTATTCTTAATGCTCACCAAAATGGCTGATTACTCCTTTCTATCTCAGACCCTAGCTAGCTGCTGCACTCACAATCTAACTAAATAATTTTCTACAGCAGCAGAGACCTTGTTTTCTCATAACCTTGACTACATTTAATATTTGTAAATTAATTAAATCTTGCCATTCTGGGATAAAAAATAGTCTTTTATTGTTTCAATTTGTTTTTCTGGTTAAAGCTAAAATTTATCTATTTCCTGACAGTTCAGCTACAGTCTTATTTACCTTGGAGATTATTTTCCATTTGGTTATTATTTTTATCTTAATGTAGGGGATATTGATACATTCTGAATACTCTTTGCTGACACTGGATATTGCAAATATTCTCTTTCAGTCTTGTAGTTTTGTGGTTGTCTTTGTATTTAAAGTTGGTTGTTATTATTTTTGTTAGTATATGACTAATTCTTGGTGATTTTATGCCCCTGGGCTATGAAAATTACAAGTGCTTCTTGGCTTTTTTCTGTTTTCTACTGTGAAACAGGATGGCTAAGGTGGAACAGAGTTGGGTACTGGTCTTCTCAGAAGTCAGCTGGGCTCTGGTTGATACCTCTCCCCTGAAGACAGACTTTATTTACAAGGGATGCTGTTACTCAGAATGGCTCTTCTTTCTGTATGTACGAAACCTGAAGGGATTTTTCTGTAATATGTACTGTGAGAATCTCAGTGAGCCCCTAGAGGTCACCATGAAGATTTTACCTCTCGGACATGTCCACACATACCTTTTACTAATCTGGCAAGTAAAAATCAGCTTGAACTACCCAAGAATTGCCCATGCCATGGCTTCTGGTGCAGTAACCACCTATCTGCTCTGTTTCCAGCAATCTGAATCTGAATCTTTAGGGACAGTGGTGTGTTCTGCGACCTCATGCAATGGTCTAAGTGTGTCGCCTAAAGTTCGTGTGTGGAAACTTGAATTCCTCAGGGCTGTGCATTGGGAAGGCGGTCTTGGAGGCAATTGTTTGAGGTGGGAGGTGGACTCCTCCCAAAGCAACTAATGCCTTCCTCAAGTGAGTGAGTTCACTGCTTTCACAGAATTGGATCTCTTGCCACAGTAGTTCGTTTGTGATAAATACAGCAAATCCACTCATAGTTCTCCCCCTCTGTTGCATGACTTCATGTTCCACTGTCAGTGGAAGGAACAGGATGTGCTCCCTGGATGCTTCCCTATGTGGGACTTCCTAGTCTCCAGAACTGTAAGTCAAAGTAAACCTGCTTTTCTAAAAAATCACCTGGTGTCATGTATTGTATTACAGTAACAGAAAATGGACTTAGAAACACTCTTCTCTTATGGCTCTTAGAAAAATTATTTATTTAGAACAGTTGTCGTCTTCGGCCATACCACCCTGAACATGACCAATCTTGTCTGATCTTGGAAGCTAAGCAGGGTTGGGCCTGGTTAGTACTTGGAAGGGAGAACATTTGTTTATTTTTCAGTTTTTTGGGGGAGTCTTTTTGCTTGTTGTTAGGTCAGAGTGATGGCTTCCAAGTTACTTATATGGGGAATTAAAACTAGACTTCTCAATGACTATAAATACTAACTTGGGCACTAGCTTATAGTTGAATTTTTTTAACCTTCTCATGATTTTTTTTTACCACTCCAAGAAATCCTGTTGATCCTTTGGTGTTAAAAATATTCTTTAGATTTAGTGTTTTATATCTATCTATCTATATAAAGTATATGCATATTTTTTCTTTGAAGTAATATAAGGTAATTTGACTAAAAATTTTTATTTTCTTCAAACTTTCCTGTCATAGATGTATAGTCAGTCTTTAGGTTTATTCTTCAAATAGCTGATTACATTCCTCACATGTCTAATCATATCCAATGGTGACATTTTATTAGTTTATCATGTTAAGGAATTCTCATTTTCAAATTTGTGTCACAAAGATCACTGGATCTTTAGATTTTATTCACATTGACTTCTTGGACTCAGTGATTCTGTTGCTGTATCTGATATCTTTAATAATTATCTATGATAATCACAAACATTATAGTTTTTGAAGTTACTCCTTTTTTCATTGATACTCTGTGTGCACAGATATTTACTTTTAATAAAAAGAAAGATGTTCCAAGGTTCAGGACAAATTTTCAACATGCAATTATTGAACAATCATATAATGATTTCCAATTTAGTCTTCAAGGACCTATGAAATGAGTGTGATCATCTGGTGTAATCTGAAGTAGAATCCTGAGTTTCTTCTCACACAGAACCACAGGATGCAAGGATAATATTAAACATGTATGAATCAGGTACCTACTAATGAGTAAAAAATTACTCTAACAATGTATTAAAGGTTTGTATCAAACATTTTAATACTTATTAACACCTCACAAATTAAAACATAGTAACTTAAAACAACTCTATATATTCATTACCTTACTGTGTTTCCGTAGACGGGAATTAGGATTCTAAGAACCGTTTAGCTGGGTGATTCTAGTCTAGTAGATCTCAGGAGATGGGAGCCAAGAGGTGGTCTATGCTGCAGCCATATGAATGCTTGCCTGGAGCTGCAGATACAACTTCCAAGATACTTTGCTCACATGCCTAATGGTACAACCACTAGCTTTTCACAAGCTAGTGACAGAGGTCCTTTCTTCCTTACCACTTAGGCCCTCTGTAAGTCTTTATGACTATACCTTTTGTCATAGTAATTGGTTTTTCCAGAGAGATTTATGTAAGGGTAAGTAAAAGAAAAAGCACAATATCATTTATGACCTGTCCTCAAAGGTAGCACTAGCTATTTCTGCAGTATGTCATTGGTTATGCAGGTTAGATCTATTCCTTATGGAAGAAGTTTACAGATGAGCTTGAATGCCAATAGATAATAATCAAAAGTGCCCAATATTCAAAAAAAGATTATAATTAAGATAAATACTGTTCCCACTTCAAGAAACCGAAAGTGTGAATAAGGATCAACATGTATAATAGATAATGTGAAATAGGAAGAAATGGTCCAAAGGAGAAAGGGGAAGTGGGAGGGGTAGGGGAGAGGAAAGAAGGGAAAGGAAAAATGATCAGAAATGGAAAAAATGGAAACAAAGTCTTTATAAATAGGAAGGGTGGAGGGGTTGAAGGGAGGACAGGGGAATGGGGAAAACATAAGAACCAAGATATATCACGTACAGATACAAATTCTCAATGATGAATGTCATCATATTGTGTACCTAAAATATACCAATAAAATTAATGAATAAAAAACTAAAAAATAAAAAGATTGGTAAACTAGCCTTCTGGATATTCAACAACTGAGGCTTGGAGACAAAAGCTAAGACAAATAGGTCAAGAGGACAGTCAATGATTTTGCCTTTGTGTTACCAGGTTTTGAGGGTGCTGGATTCTCCTTCTAGAGGTTATTTTTAGGGTTTTTTTGTCCCAAGCAAAGAATTGGTCAAGACAAACAGAAACAGAAGCAAAATTTGTTTTGTTTTATTTTGTATTTTTAATGTAGGAAAAGAGGCAGGCTCTGTAGAGTGAGTTTGGGCCAAGTAAATGTGGAGAAAGAAGTACACCATCTAGCATGAGAAAAGGCCACCATGGAGAGAGAACACAGTGGCAAAAACTAAATGTGGACTGTCCTTTTTGTATTACCAGTCCTCAGGCTAACATCAGGTCTAGGCCATCCTATGAAAAATCTATTCAAGTTCTCATGCGAAGTCTATATGCAGTTCTTTGGCGACTGTAATGCACATGTGTCCTGGGATTTTGTAATTAACAGGTCACTCTTATTTCTCCAGCCTACTTCGCCACACCTTAGTCTCCTGTCTCATTTGCCCTCCAAGGTTAGCCAGGATCCAGGGCATGTCGAGGTCCCTTTAAAATTATCCTGTAAGTCTAGAGCATCACCCAGCCTCTGGAACGGGGGATTGTTGGACCCCAGAGGACAGGAGTCATCTAGCGTACATTGTCCTAAAAGGAGGGTCACAAAATAGGGAAATGGTCAGTGCTTCCAAGGGAAGCCATATCGTCAAGCAAGTCTGTGACCCATGCCGAAAGATGACACAACTGATAGAGAGAAAGTCTAGAGGAGGTAAGAGGTTCCTCACACAGCCCCAAAAGTAATCACTGAGGACCCTTAACTGGCCTTTGCAAATATATACATAGATATGTTACTGGCCACTTAGGTTTATACTGTTAGGTTCACTTGCTCACCACTGACCAACACAAAGGGGGTCGTATATTTTGGTAGAAGGAAAACAGGATTTATTCAGAGCTAACTCTGAGGAGACAAAGGAAGCCATTTGTCTCCGATCCCTATTGTACAGGGGCCCAAGTGTCTTTATAGTAAGCAAGAGAGGAGGGGAAGCCCCGATGCACAATGCAGCTCTCTATGCTTGATTTATCATTTTCAGCCCTCTTTAGCTCATCTTCTGTCTTGTGGAAAGAAAAATCAGGCTCCTGGCCTCCTGGGGTTGCTATCTCCATATTCTGTCATTTCTGAGGAGAGGAGAGAGTGCGGGCTATGTGCTCAGCAGGAGGAAGTGTGGAGAAGTTGCTTATCTGTAAAAGAAAAAATACCTATAAAATAGGCCTCCTATGGCCAACCTGTTCCCAGGGCCCAAGATGGAATTTTCTATGGATTCACACATTTCCACTGGTTTCTTCCATCAAAAACACAAATATATTTCCGGGTCCAATATTTGGTGCACCTCTCTCTTTTGAAAGCCCACACACTTCCTTTGAGTGTGTACTTTTAAATTTCTGCCTAACAAATCCGTTTAAAAAGGGAATCTTTTTTTTATGACTTTTTTTTTCTGTAAAATGGAGTACTACTCTGCCATAAAGAAGGATGGGGTTCAGACACTTATAGCTAAATAGATGCACATTGAGATCATACTCTTAATTGAAATAAATTTGACACACATGTTTAAATACTGCATTGCTGGTATAGTGTTTGGAGCCCCCTTTTTAAATCTAGTCTTTTTAAGTTAAATATTATGGTTATTTTAATTTTTGGTGATATTTTCTTGCTTTGTGTTTAAGACCAAGTAGAAGTAAATCCTGTGTAATTAAAATTTACTTGTCTATCTGTAACTGGCATGGCAAAGTGAAAGTGCAATTTTTCTCTGGTGTGAGAAACCAAAAGTGGAAATGACTAAAATGTATAATAGATTTGGGGAAATGGGAAGAAAATGTTCAAATGGGAAGAGGAGCCAGGGAGAAGGAAAGGAGAAAGGAAGAAAGAGACAAGAAAAAAAGTGAAATAGAAGGAAAAAATGGAAAGAAAGGTTTTGTACATAGGGAGGAGAGGGAGGCTTGAAGGGAGATTGGGAAAAAGAGGTGAGATGTATCATACACAAGTACAAATTCCTTATGATGACTGTTATTATTATATGTGTCTAAAATGCACCAATAAATGTTTTGCTATATGTAAAAAAAGAAGTCCCAAGATCACACCATGTGCAGATCGGAGAACCAGGGAAGCAGTGGTGTGTGTCAGTAAGTCTGGAGGCCCTGCACGCCAGCAGGGCCTAGAGTGGGACTCCCAGTTTCAGACTGAGGTGTGAGACACTAGAAAGCTGCTGGTTTAAGTCTCTGAGGCTGAGGGTGCTGGAGGAGGATTTCTAAAGCCTGAGTCATAGATTCCCAGAAAATGGATTTCACATTCTTTTTTTTTTAAAATTTAACTATATTGGCAGATTTTAGGTATACAATATAATGACATTCATCATTGGAGATTTGCACCTTTACATAATCTCTCTTGGTTCTTATTTTTCCCCC
>NW_004624798.1:3956531-3967421 GCF_000247695.1 Heterocephalus glaber
ATATGTTGTATTGTCATTGTCATTTAATTGAAGGAATTGTCTGATTTTGTATTTAATTTTCCCGGTGACCCATTGGTTATTGAGAAGTTTGTTGTTCAATTTCCATGTGTTTATGAAATTCTTGTAGTTTCTTTTGCTATTGATCTCCAATTTCATCGCACTATGGTCTGATAATATACAGGGGATAACTTCAATTCCTTTTCACTTACTTAAACATCTTCTATGAGCGAGTAGATGGTCTATTTTTGAGAATGACCCATGTACAGCTGAGAAGAATGTGTATTCTGATTTTTGTGGGGTGGAACACCCTGTAAACATCTGTTAAGTTCACTTTTTCAAGAGTTTGATTGAGCTCTAGTATTTTGTTGCATATTTTTTGTCTAGTTGATCTATCTATTTGTGAGTGTGGGGTATTAAGGTCCCCCACTACTATTGTATTAGCGCTTATATGATTTTTCAAGTCTGTTAGTATTTGTTTTATATAGTTGGGGACCCTAGTGTTTGTTGTATAGATATTTATGATTGTCATCTCTTTCTCTTGGATTGTTCCCTTTATAAGGATGTAGTGTCCTTCTTTGTCTCTCTTAATCAGTGTTGATTTGAAATCCACTTGATCTGCAAAGAGGATAGCTACTCAAGCTTTTTTGGCTATTCCTGTCACATGAAGTATTGTTTTCCACTCTTTAACTTTCAGTCTATGAGTTTCTTTTCGAATTAAGTGTGCTTCTTGTACACAGCATATTGTTGGATATTGCTTCTTGACCCATTCTGCCAATCTATTTCTTTTGATTGGTGAATTGAGACCATTAACATTGATGGTTATAACTGACATGTATTGCCCTATCACTATCATGAGTTTTTCTTTTTGTTGGATTCTCCCCCTTTGAGTTTAATTTCTTGTCGAGCCTGATGGATTCATTTTGCTGGGCTTGCTGGGGTTGTGATCCTTGTAGTCTTTTCCTAGGATATTGTCTAAAATTTTTTGGAGTGCTGGTTTGGTATTTATGATGTTCGTAAGGTACTCTTTGTCAGGAAAGCATCTCATTTTTCCATCAATTTTGAAAGATAGTTTTGCAGCGTACATCAATCTCAGTTAGAGGCTGTTTTCATTTAGGGATTGGAATATGTCACTCCAAGCTCTTCTTGTCTTGATGGTTTGTGTTGTGAAGTCTGCTGTGATTCTGATGGGATTTTCTTTTTATGTGATTTGTTTCTTTTCTCTAACTGCTTGGAAACTTTGTTTTTCTTTTCAGTTTCTGGAATCTTAACAATTATATGCCTATGTGTAGATTTTTTTTTTGATCAAGGCTATTTGGAGTCCTATATGCCTCACTTATCTGTATGTAAAGTTCTTTTCCCTTGCTTTGGAAGTGTTCTGTCATCACTTCTGTGAAGTTTTTTTTTATCCCATCTGCACTCTCTCCTGTTTCTTCATTGACTCCTGTCAGTCTTATGTTATTCTTTTTTCATCTCTAGTGCCTGCTGGATTGATTTCTTGTGGTCCCTTACAATTTTAAAGCAATTTTTCTTTTCTTGGTCACTAATTGAAATCTTATCTTCTATATCTGAAATTCTGTCCTCACATTGGCTCATTCTGCTGCATAGACTTTCAGTGGAGTTTTTAATCTCCTGGAAATCTGTTTGCATCTGTTTTATGGATTCCATTTATTTCCTATGTTGGGATTCCATCATGTTCCTCAGGTCTTCTATGTTTTTATCTGTGTCCTCTCCAGATTTATTAATTATGTCTTGCACTACGGGTCCAATCTCTGATGTTATCTTAGAAACAATTTCTGATTTCAGTTTTTCCAGATCCTCTTTTGTTGCCAGTTCAGGGAGTCCAGGTGGTTGAATATCAGTGTTCCATCTTGTTTCCTTTTGGGGTTGCTGTAGGTCATCTGGAAATCTGATTTTGAGGCTTGTTTATGAGTCTTCTCATTTCAGTGTGTGTGTGTGTGTGGGGGGGGCAGGGGCTGCTGGTGCCCGAGCAGCTCACCTCCTCTGTGCTGCGAGTGGTGGTACATCAACCCAGAAGCCTCCTTCTCTGTGCTGGGAGTAGTGGTATGTTGGCTTGGAAGCCTCTTCCTCTGCGAATGTAGCAATACTACAACCTGACAGTTTTTCTCTCTTCACCATGTTATTAGAAATGTTCTGTGGCACAGAAGGGCTCCCCAGCTCCTACTCCCTGAATCCTCCTCTTTCCCTCCTCTTTCTCTCTCCCTCAGTCTGCCCAACCTGAAAGAAAACAGTGTGGGAGGGTGGGTCAGATTTCAGATGGAATTTATACACACCACAGTAAAGGAACAAGTAGTTGTATTTATTTATTGACCTTAGGGGAAGAAGGTACATTCAGAGTGAGCAGATTTGTGCCTACAGAAACAAAAAGCACCACAAGGAAAGAGAAAATTGACCCAGGGTGGCTGGGAGGAAAGAATGTGATGGAGACAAGTAAGGTTTTGGATTTTAACAATGTGTGCCCTGCCTAGGGTCACCTTTTGTCAGCTCTTTAGGGATAGGATTGACAGTATGACCCATAGGATACTGAGTTGTATTTTCTGAGTTTTATTTACTGCTCATGCCCTTTCCCATAATTCACTAGATTATAATTATATGCATGATATGCAGTCCATATGTATGTACCATTAACGAATCTCAAGTAAGGAAAGGTCATTGTAGGTTATGCCAATGTAGTTAACCACCATACACCCTGGCCTGGAGCTGCTGGAATTTCCTGGGTCTTTATCGCTCCTATTTCTGCTTCCTTAGACAAAAGAGGGAGGCTGGCTCTAGGTCATTGCCCAAGTTCAGGTGAATGGAGGGAAAGTAGTCCCAAAGGCCCATTTGTACTATCTTATGAGGGCAGGAGAAAAGAGATGCCTAGTTGTGATGATAGATTTACCCCACAATTTTTGTTCTACTTGGGTTCTAAAACAACTAGGTGGTGTCCACTCAGTTTAGTGAGCATAGTGCCCGAGTTTATGATTTAATTTGTTTTACAATTTTGGGGAAGATGGCTATGCTTGTGTTTTTTGGGGAAGATGCCTGTGGTAGTGCTTGTCACCTGATGCAGAGTTTCTAAATGGAAGCAAAATTTTTCTGCACTCTTTTGTTTGTGAACCCAATTATTTGCAAATGGAAGCATTCATTATATGAAGTATTACTGTATTTTTATTTTAATCAGTCCTTTCTCTTGGTCAGTTTTCCCAAAACAGGTCCTAATAACTTATGCTTTAAGGGTTATTTAGTTTTTAAAGATACAAATTTATCTTGAGTTATCATTATTCTTTCCAATGATTTACTTCTTTTACCTTTTTTTGCTTTTAAATTTCTTCAAGCAAAATTTCACTGAGAATTCAAACAGGGTTTTTTTTTCTATAAACGCTTATGTTTCTGTGAAATAATAGGGCTCAAATTACTTAAATGTATGTTCATTTTTCTCTGCAGTTCTACTAATGGATTTATCATATACACATAAATATTTATATTTGAATTCAACTTCACTGAAAGGGAATATGGTTTACAGAAAAAGGGAATGCTTATTTGCGTTTGATGAAAAGTGTATAGTGAAAGAGTTTTAAAAGTAAAATACTATTTGCATGATTTAAGA
This sequence comes from Heterocephalus glaber, assembly GCF_000247695.1. Next base: position 3,960,139 of record NW_004624798.1, read on the forward strand.
TAGTTAGAAAATGGATTTCTAAACACCAGTGCTAACGGGGCCAAATATAATACTGCTGTCTTAGAAAAATATGTTTTGAGTATTCAGCTCACAGGTAAAGTAGCAGAAGAAAGAAAAGCTAGTGCTAGGAAAATGCTGACAGATGGCAGATGTGCTGATTCCTTTCTCTCAGAATGAAGTGGGATGCTCTGGTGGAGTGGTAAGCCAGATATTAATGCGTTTTTCATTTACTAAGGCCAATAAGGTTTTATTGCTGGATAGGGTAATGTTTCTAGCTGCTGTAAGACATCAGACAATTTATTCAAATTTTAAATTAGATTACTAAAGGTAAATTAACAGTGCCAGAAAAACAAAATTAAAATAAATTCACAGACAGTGCCACTTTTTAAAAAGTTATGGAAAAGACAAAGGTTTTTAAAGTTATACCCTAGGGAATTCTTTGTAGCAAACACATTCATGTATACATTACCTATTCTGCATTCAAATACACACATACGAATATATATATATATATATATATATATATAAATTACATAAAATGACTTTTTCTGGGTCAGATATTTAGTTACACAGTAAATAATGTATACTATGCTCTCTGCTAAGTGTTATCTCTCATATATAACTCACTCTTCAATATCTGGCTTTATGATACTGGGTCTAAGAATCTCCACACCAAATTTATGCTTTGCCAGCAATTCCTCAATAAACTCCATCAAAAGAAACTCTGGAGGGAGAGTGGAAAGTGTGGGACTCATTTGTTCCACTTTAGTTGTTTTTGTGTTCCTGTAAGAATCACTCCAGCAGCAACCTTTACTTGCGATAGCAAAATCATCTTTTTGTAGTCAGCATTTGAATTTCCCTGGTAGTTTTTGTAATAATTTCAGGATCAGAATCAGGCTGCTTCTTTAGATATCCCAACTGAGGTGTGTGATTCACAGTTCCATGGGGCTCATTCCCCAAACTCAGAGTCACCTTCACTCTTTGAGTAGCAGCCCCTTCTCAAATGTCTGACACCAGTGCCCTGAGCTCCTAAGACTAGCAGATATAAGCTCTTTCATTTGTCCAGTTCTAGATGTGGTAGCTACTTCCTAATACTGTTCTTCTCCAGCTAACTTCTTTTTTGGCCATTTACACTATTAAGTTTGTAACTTCACACCAAGTAAAAGTTTATGTAGTAAATTCTTTTTGTTAAAATAAGTAATATAATTTATCTCTTCTAACTGAACTCTGGCTCCTAAAGATAATAAATAGAAAGCTCAGAAAATTCATAATTAGTTCAGCAGAAAGATGGAAAGTGCAATTTTATTATTGCACATGTAGAAAAACAATTGTAAAGCTTTTCTGTCATCCCAGATGATCTAGCTACATTATTAATAATAATTGCAAAGAAAATTATTGATAAATTAAACTTTTCTAGCTGAGGATGGTCTGTATTAATTTCCAAGTGCTTCTGGAAAATAGAAAATTGAGTTTGTATCCTACTGGCTTTGTCAAGCCTTTATATTTCAATTTGGTTTCAGTTTACATCTCCTTTTGCAATTTTATGTTGAATTTTATCAGAACATTTAAAACTCTCATTTATCTGCTTGTTTTCTTTGCTGTTGGGCCATTAAATTATTCCCTTCAGGTTATTTTTGTTCTTCTTCTTAATTCTCAGGCCTGAAATGCTCTGTGATTCTTCTCAAAGGACCCAACCTTCCACTGAAATTTACATTTAAAAATCTTTGGTTATGCAAAGTTGAAAATGTAAGTAACATATATCTTTAACCTGTATGCAGCATATCATCTGTACCTGCTTGTTTTCATAAAAAGGATAAAATGCTCCTAAAAATGCTTCTTCATGGTCTGTTTTTATGTTGCTCCATACCTTGGTCCAGACACTTTCCTGTTTCCTACACTGTGGATTAGGTAGCTTCCTGTGTTCTCCTGCACTATTATGTCTACCTCTGTGGCCCATACACCAAAGCTGGTACAGTTCCACATTCTCTTTGAATCTGAAAGGCTCTTCCAGGCCCTTCAAGACTTGTGAAGCTCATCCATCCAGGGTAAGTGCCATCTTGCTGCATGTTCTTGAACTGACCTTTGCTTCATTTGTCACTTTTAGACTTTCCTGATTTCTTGCTGCATTACAATTGTTATGTCATCAATTTGCTGCCATCTCAATTAATTTTCAGTCTTAATGAGGCAATACTTCCTTCCTAAAATTCATCAATCTTCCTGTCACTTAGATGCTTACAGTCTTTCAGGGGAATCTTAGATTAAGCTCCTGTAGGAGGGTCTTTAGTGTAAACTTAAGGCTCCTACTGTGACAAATGGCAGAAGAATGAGACCACTCAAGCAGCCTAATGGAAGGCAACTAGGCACCTATGTGCAGGTCAACTGAGGGCAAGAAAGGCATCAGCAATAACAAAGAAACAGCAGAGAGCCTTATGGGGGATTGGGAAGTGGCCTGTCACATACAGAGACTGGAGCAAATATTTGTGGTCTGTGTCCATGCAGTGGTCAAGGCAGATGTATGGATGTTACCAGGTAACTTGGTGCTGGGAAGAAGTTGTGCTGTACCTTGTAGTCTTCTCTTTTCTATAACATCCCATTCTGTGTTCTATGTGTTCGGAGATGTCATAGCCTTTGTTGGGGAATACAGCACAGCCTGCATCGGTGGCATGTTTTGCTGAGGGCTGTGGATTTTTGTACTACTGAAACTGTAGCTTGGAATTAAATAACATATTTATTAACCAGGTCATGTACAAATCAAGCCTGACACCTACTCTTTCTTTTATCTCTCCAGGATCATTTCTCATTGAATCCTCTTTCACATATTTTTTTGCTGTAGACTTGATAATATTTATTTTTTTTAAAAAATTAAACAATAATTTTTATTAACATACATTAGTTATACATATTAAATTAATTCAGTGTGATTTTCCACATATACATATACTGTGCACTAATCAAATTCAGCTTTCTTTAACCAACCCTCACCTCCCCCCCCCCACACCCTTCCCAACCTCCAGGTTCTTACTTCTACATTTTAAATTAAAAGTATTTTTAAATTTAAATTATTTAAAATATATTTTATTAACTTTGCACCTCAAGGACTGCTAATTTAATTTTAATGAATGTTCTGCCCCTAAAATTACAGGGTAAGTTTTATTTAACTGTCAGGATTTGTCTTCAGTAACATTTCCTTTTTGCCTCAATTCTGAATTAGGTAACTTCTTATATGACCCTATATGCTGTTATATAAAGGTTTACATGGTTTATTATTCTGTTTTAACTGTCATCCTACAACATAGTTCTTTAATGGAAAGAGTTAATATTCAAATATCTGTCTTCAGAGGCTGGCAGAACTTAAAAGACCAATATATATATTAGTAAAAATGCAAAAATAAAGGATGAAGAAATTAATTGTGCAAATGAGGCCAAATTAAATACATGTCCAAGAATCAGGGCGAGAAGCATCACAGGAATTTTCAAATACCTAAAAACACTGCATAGATTTTATTAGAAAAATCAAATTCAAACAGTGGAATTGAATAACAAAAAACAAGGAATAATCAAAGTTATGAATAAAAGTATTCTTGGCTATTAAACACACGATGTTCAGTTGGACTTTTATTTAAACCAAATTAAAACATTATTTTTTAACTATCATATTTGCAAGGTTCAAAATTTATATTAAATGTTGTGGATATTACTAACCAGAATGCTCACATGTATTAGCTGGGAATATAAATGGTTTCAAGTTTATGGTAAAACTTTTTCAATATCAGAAAAATTGTAAATGCATATACTTTTTGCAATGTTATTCAACTTCTAAAACTCATAAAGATATAGTCATTGAGGTATAAAATTTACTAATTTTATTAATATCTAAGGCTACAGATAACATTATTTCATAAATAAAAGTATACTGTGAAGTGATGACACATCATAGCCTATCATGAAGTTATAAAATATACAGAGCTCTTTGTATGCTAATATGAAAGGTCCACCTCATATTTGATGTATTAAAGTGGAGACAGACATGGCGGGCAGGTGCTTCACTATGTATGCTTTCAAAATTTGGACCTGACATGCATCACATATTTTAAAGCATAAATTAAAATAATTTATATGAATTACTAAAACAAAACAAAAAGTAGAATAAGGAACAGGATATCTGGTATCAGAAACATCTGGGTTCACCAAATTATTAATTTTGTGACTTGTCAAATCAGAAAAATCTTGGAGCCTGTAAAGCAAAGTCAACATAACATTTTAGTTTTGTTTTAATAGATGATTTATGGGATTATTGTTAAGAGAAAATTGTCAGTGACAATAAAGAGATGGTTTTAGAGCAACCTGTTCACAGGAGCCTCTGTGTCAGTGGGAGAGAATGAGATGAAAAAGTGTGCATAAATTGCATATACTTCATAATTACTGGCCTTTAGTGTACTCTTGACACTTTTCATTGTCTAAAAAAAGCAATGTGGATTAGTACATCTGATCTGCTAATCATATTATCACAGGAGTTAAAAATATTTAAAAAAAGATAAGAATAAAAACAAAAAATAAGCAAAGAACAAAATATTCTGTATCTTTTGAAAATGAAGCTATATGTGGCTTATTTTTAGAAACTAAAATTCCTAAAATCAACAGTATCCCTTACACATTCACATATCCTTAAGTTTAAATGAAAGGAGGCATAAATTACTGAAAATCTTCAGCCAGTAAGGGAACATGAGCCTGATATATCTCTCATAATTTTACCACCATAGTCATTTCAACCGTTTATGTAGAGTCTGGTGATTAACTTGCTAAGGAATAGATATTTTTAATGAAATAATTTAAATTAAAATGTCGCCTTTAGTCCCAGAGTGTTCTGAGTTTTTCAGATTCACGATGGTTTTGTGCCACCTATTTAGTGAGGCATGGGGCATGGGAATCTGCTCCCTCCACAAGGGAACCTGGGACAGGACGCTAAGTGCTCTGTGGCCAGCCTGAGTCTGCTCTCTACTTGCCCATGTATTTGTGGCAACTTTTCGTAATCCCTATGGAGTCCTCATTCCACATTCTTAAATTGATATTTTAAAATCCAGTACATAGTGTTGTGAATTTGTAAATCTATAAGCGAAGATAAAGCAGGGACTTGAAGAAACAGATTAGGATGGAAACAGAAGTCCTGTTGGGTAGCCAGATAGCTCACATCTCTCTTCTATGCATTTGTGGTTTTGTGTACCTGCCTTATTATTTGTTGCTGAAACTTACCCTTGTCAGTGAGACAAGAGAAATTGCTTTGGATAGCTCTGTAGTAAACTTTTACAACATATTCAATATTGGAGAGAAAGTGGTTTCCCTCTCTGATGTGGTTATCTAAAAATCACCAGTAATAGAGGATTATTAGCCTTACTTGTCACAGTGTCTACTAAATCATTGTGGTCAGGAGACTAGGTCATATTTAGAAACTGGGCAAGCCCCTGGGAAATCATGTTGTGAAAAAGAAACAATCTAGTCCTAGAAATGTGATGCCTGACCAAAAGAAAATCCATTAGACTCTATTTTTTTATTATATGAAGTTATGTTTTTAATTGAAACCTTGTACATTGACATATGAATGTGGTCAATTTTGTTAAAAAATGTAATGATGGATTATCCTTAAAGACAAAAGTCAAACTGTTAAGTATATCTTGATCTTTGTTTTAGGTAGCTCTTTGCAGCAGAAAAATTTCCTTAAATTTCTCCACCATTTACAAAGCTTAAAGCTACAGGTAGCAATTATTGGTAAAATTTCTGTATTCATCAACTTAGATATAGAAGCTATTGTTTATCAGTGTATTACATAAGCGTCATTTGACATATTATCAATATATCTACTTATTGTACCTTATGAGGGTAGAATATTTTCCATTTTTCATTGCACACCTTGATGTAGCATTTGCTCCTATAATTTTACATGTTCATATGAATAGCTTTTCACCTACTCTTGTGATTTTGCTTTCCTGGGCAGTAACTTTTAATTAGGTTCCTCAGACATTTTGTTAAGTGATTTCTTAAAAAAGGTTTACTGTGTTTTCAAATTTCAATATCTGGTAAAAGTAAGAAGCACCTTAATTTACCAAAAGCTGGGATTTTTAGTAAAATAGCTTTACAATGTTATTGTAATCACTGTTTCCTATCTTAATTTTGTGCTATGAACGTTGTACAATGGAATAAGAGAACTTGGGTCAGCATTCTGAGTGAGACCCAATGATAAATAGCTTTCTTTGTAATAAAGGATTTATTTTGCATCTTTTGTTGTATTAGTGCAGTGGAAGAACTTGAAGATTATAATTCTTTATCAGAGCATTATCAAAACTTATCTTAGTCTTTGATCTAGAATTTCTCTTCCATCTCACTTATCATTTTCAAAAATAAACACATCAGAGCATCCAAAATGTTCTTAAAATGCAAATACAAATTTAAAGCTGAAGGGCATAATAAATAAAATTAAAATATGAAAACTTGACAACACAGTTTACTTCTGATCTATATAAGCACATTTGGAGTACCTAAAACAACAGAAAGATGGCAGAGCAGCTAGGTTGCAATATGCGAACTTTTCTGTAGTAGGAGTAAAATTTCCTCTGATTTTTTTATTGGTGGAGTAAATCATGTTCTCTTTTTCAAAATCAGCTGTATTCAAGGGAAGGTGAGGGAGATCAGGGAAGAGAGGTAAGAGTTGGAGTGACACTATCAACTGTCAGCCCTCTGTAGGGTGGGTACTCGCAACTAACAAGAGCTTCTCTTACTCCTCATCAAAAGCAGAAGAGTACACAATGGAGTACATCCTCGATATGCTGTCAAGTGTAGCTTAATAGCCTCTGCTACAATTGGTAGTGGGCTATTCAGTCATTGTTCATTGTAAGCACTAGAATCTTGTGGCAAGTAAAATGAAATAAATATATTTGTTCTTCTTAAATTTTGTTCTGCTATGAAAACCATAGTGTCATTTGCTAGGGGTTCCATGGAACTAGGGTTGAAAACCTTAATTAATGAAATTAGAAACATTATAGCATGATCATTGTAAAGGTGAAAAAAGAACTTGTTTCATTTCAGTTTTGTCATTCTATGTGAACATTTGGGAATATTTTTTACTATTTGTTTAAAGTTGAATTAAACATTTTGAGATAAAAGATGTAAAATTTTTGCTTGCTATGTGAATATTTGAATACATGGATGAAAAAAATTTACTGAATTTAGGTAGTGTCTTTCAACTTGTATTTATTCATTTAAAATAAAATTGTGAAAAGAATTTTTATTAA
>NW_004624798.1:3985773-4002993 GCF_000247695.1 Heterocephalus glaber
ATAATTTTTATTCAGTCCCGATTTCTTTTAGTGAATAAAATATTTTAAAATTAATTAATTATTTTATTTTGTTTCTTTTATTTGCTTTAATGATATATGTCCTTGTATTATTTTTCATTTTAAGAGATATAATTTGTATCTTCAATCTGTTAGACTCTGCTTAAATTGTTATAAGCATTGTTTCATGTAAAACTATGGCTTAAAGAAAATTAAAAAGTTGCATCCTCTCCTTTTGTTTTTTGATGTATATTTTACCATTCCTTAATACTGTTCTTCTGGAAGGTGAGGCCTTCCAAAGTTTGCAGCATTGTCCTCTGTTCTTTACCTTGAATAATGGTTATTAATTTGTCTTTAAGATCCCTGACTTTCTTTTGCATGCAATTTTCACTTCTAGAATTTCTTTGTAACTTTCCATTTTTGTGTTTCAAGTTTCCCCATTTACTCAAATGATCTGCTTATTTTAACTTTTGTCTTTAAACATTTATGACAACTTTTTATAAAGTCTTAGTTTATGCTAATTTCAACATCTTGTTCATGTGATGTCTATTTCTTTTGACAGATTTGTTTTAATCATGGCCTATATTTTCCTAATTTGATACATTGAGTGTAAATTTTTATTGTTTGCTGAATATCATGGATAATACAGTGTCTGAATTGCATTACTTTTCTTTGAACATGTAACCATTTATTAAGTCAGGCAGATGAATTATTGAAGATTTCTCTTAATCTTGTCAAGTCTAATTTCATTCTTAGGGCAGATATATTTTACTTTTTTCCTCGGAAATAAGGAATAGCTCTTACTTTGTTCCTAAAGTTTGACATTTCAAAGTTCATAAAAATCTTCCAACTCTGTAAGGACTGAAATTGTAATTCACACCTGTACTGAATAGTGTCTCATCCATCTGGCTTCCAAACATCTAGCAACTATTCACAGGTGGCACTCATGGAGTCTTGCTTTGCACATTATAGCTGTGCCTTTACCTGGAGACCCATGGAGAATTCCCAGGCACATGTCTGATAGTCCTGTTACACACAGCTTTCCCCTGGCCTCCTCTCCGCACCTGAACCTCGTGTGTCAGGGCAGAGAGATTACTACGTTTTGCTTGGGCTCAATCTCCCCACATGTGAAATGAAAAGTACCCCAGGCAGGAATCAAGCCCCAAAGCAAGTCTACAATTATGTTTTCCTACTTTTAAGGATCATCTTCCTAAATTTTTATTGGTACAATTTTTTATTTTTTATAATACTGCTTTCTAGCATTATTATAGCAAGAAAATGCTAGTTTCTCCATAATGATAGGGATTGGGAAATTTTGCTGAATCAGCTCTGATTCATTTCAGTAGATGCCAAAGTTTCTTTTCCTTTACATTTCTGTCTTGTAATATGATTTAACATCATGTAGTTCAAGTATTTTTACTGTGTAAATGTAATGCAGACGTGCGAATGGTACGTTTTATACCCAACTACAAGCCTTAAGACTAATATACTGATTGATACTAGTCATACCATCTCACTTTTAGAATTAAAAAATCAACAATATTAATTTTTCGGGTGTGTGTGTGTGTGTGTGTGTGTGTAGTACTGGGGATTGAATCTAGGGCCTTTACACTGTGCTACGTATCCAGCTGTATGTCATATACCATATATCAGGCCTTTCTCTTCCTGAAAATAATTATGTGTCTCTTTCTTAAGTATTTGCAAATAGGACCATGTATAGATCTGATCTCATGAGCAATAATTGACAATTGGGGAATAAAAATGTCTTAATTTCACACATGTTCTCCTACTTTGCCAGCATGAATAGTTTGTTAAAAATCATAAAATGTGGTTTCCTTTTTCACCATACACTTCCAAAAATCCAGTGTTAAAAGACGAAATGAAAATGAATAAGATACAATGCGGCAAATATTAAATTTCTGTAGCCCAATAGAAGCCAGAGGTCTGAGTTCTAATGTAAATACCATTTTAAGTATGAGTATGTAGTATATTTCTACTATGTGTCTTTGGAGTATAACTAAAGTTGATGAAAAGAAATTGCCTTTTAAATTTTGTACTGGGTGAATAACAAAATAATATATTTAAAATGAATAAAGTAAATTAAGAACTTTTAGTCAACTAGTGAATTAATGAAATTTCAATATTTTAGAGAAATAATTTAGAAGAATTTTTACTATGGTATGAACATTACTTATGCTTAGTTGCTCCAAACTATACTGAATGCTTTATTACTTTGTATGTTTTTTTTTTGTTTTAAGACAACACAAGAATTATGCTGATTTTTATACTTCAGAAAAAATTGAGGTATTTTAATGTGAAAAATAAAGCTGAATAAGACTCATGCATCTAAGGAACTTGGAAATATGCTTCAATCTGCTTTAAATTCTATTAGACTGAATTTTAAAAAATTATACTATTATCTATGAAAACTTATTACACATTACAATTACTTTATATAAATTCCGTGTTATAAATTTCATAGTATCTATCTAGAAAAATGAATGAAAAATATTCAAGTTTCTCCATTGCTGACATTTGAAAATGTCATAGTTTATAGGAAATAATGAAAACTCATATTACATGGCAGAACATTCTGACCTTTCGCTCTGAAATTGATATGTGTTTCTGGACGAGCTCTGTAAAGAAACTTGGTGGTAAAATTCAGTTACTACCAAGTAATTGAAGATTTCAAAGGTCACAGCTCTAGCAACAATTTGGTTTACAAGCTAGGGCATGGAATAAATTTATTTTTCAATTATCAGTTTCCCCTAATGTTATTTTAAGAAGCAAGACTTGCATGGAAGTTCTTCTTTTTAATGCACCTTTGGCTCTTTATTTTTAAAGAAGCTTTCTCTTTTTCAAAAAAGTTTTATAAAGCTAAATTGCACATATTCAAGATTAGATATAATTTGAATGACATATGTGCATACCTGTGAAATGATCACCACAATCAAGATAAGACGTTGATATTATGCCTTAACTTTGTAGTGCCTACTTCTTTGTAATTCATTCCTCCCTACCACTTCCTACACAAGTGATCAGTGTTATACTTTCTATCACTATAGATTATTTCATATCATCAAGAGTTTTATGTACATGGAACCATACACTAAGTTTTCCCTGTTTGTCCAGCATCTTTCATTCAATAAACTTATTTTAAGGTTCATGTATATTATGGGGCATATCCCTAAATCATTTCTATTTGTTTCTGAGCAACATTTTTATGAATGTAATACAATTTGTTTATCCATTCACCCAGCAGTGGAAAATTCTATTTTTTTCAGGTTTGGGCTACGACCAAACTGTATGACTGTTTATGTAGAAATAGAATGGGTGAACCAGACAGCAGGTATATATTTAACTTTTCATGAAACTGTTAAAGAACTTTCTAAAGCTAATAAATCATTTTATATTCCTAACAACAATGAAGGAAAGTCTTGGTTTCTCTCTATTCATGCCAAATTTTGCATGTCCTATCTTTTAGTTTCTGGGATTTGTAGTGGCATCTATTTGGGTTCTATTTTTTATAATTGATATATTGTATTCATAATTACTAATGAAAAACACTTTCTCATGTATTCATCTGGAAAATATATATTAGTTTTCAAAATCTTTGTTTAAATGATTTCATGTGTATGTAGGGTGTGTGTGTGTGTGTGTGTGTGTGTGTGTGTGTGTTCCTGGAATGGGGAATTCTACCTAGGACATCTTGCAGGCTACACAAGTGCTCTGTTACTGATGGTTAGGGCTTATGGCTGGAAGTTAGGGCTTCACGTGCTCATAGGTGAGGTTTCCAAGAAGCAAGTCACTGGGGATGTTCCTGAAGGACTGCACCTTCCTTCCATGCTGCAGGCCTGGATACCAGCACCTGAGCTGCTTTTCCTCTGAGATGCCCCTCTGCCATCTGGTGCTGCCTGGATCCAGCCATCTATGGACTGTCTATGGACAAGAAAATGATGCTTATAGAACACCAAACTGTTACACCCAGTGAGAAAGAACCAACCAGAGACTGATATTAAATCCACACAGGAGTTTATTACTGGCCTGGACCCGAACCGAGCATAGGACTTGAGCCCCAACTGAGGGGAGACAAACGTGTTTTATACACCTTTGAGGTCAACGTTTTCTAGGCCCCCACCATGGGATAGAACTAGCAAAAGCAAACAAAAGGTACAGAAGCAGAATGTCCTGCCTTTAGAACATCTGTAAAACAATAGTTGATTAATTGTTGTTTCTAAGAGACTCTCTAAGGAGGTTTCTAAGCTTCCTCCTTCTGAGTTCATCTAAAGGGCAGGCAGGTGGGTCGTTCAGCAGCAATATGGAGTCTGTTTTGCTCACTAGGGTCCTTCACAAACAATTGTGACGAAAAGAGAAGTTCACCAAGGCATATCCTCATTAACCTGAGCCAAAATAAACCTCTCCTCCTTTAAGTTGGGTGTTGAGTATTTGGTCCCAGCACAAAAAAGTGACTGGGGCACTAAGATACATCCCACTTTGTTGTTTTTCTTTGTCTTTGCCATTTTTCTTTTCTTGGTGACAGTACTGGGGATCTAACCTAGGGCCTTCACATTAAGCTACATTTCTGCCCCCCCCCTTTTTACTAATTTTATTGGTACATTTTGGGTATAGAATATAATGACATTCATCATTGGAAATTTGTAACTACGTAATCTCTCTTGGTTCTTATTTTTTTCTGGCCCTTTTTTATTCTTTATTGTGAGACAACATCTCCCCAAGTCACTAAATTCTCCAGGCTGGGCTTAAATTTGCTATTCTACTGTCTCAGCTTTCTGAGTAGGTAGGATTACAGGTGCCACCACATCTACTGAATTGAGAATTTTTATGATTAAATTTAGAGAGAAATTTAGATTGCCTAGACTCAAGCCCTGCATGGCATATATGCTTTATAAATGCATACTATATATATTATATGTATATACATTGTATATATGTATATTTGTTTTGTATATATGTATATATTTTTATATATGGTGTATATGTATATATTATTCTCTTCTAGGTTTTTGCCTTTTAGTACTTTAGTGATTTTTGAAGAACAAAAGTTTTAATATTAATGAGTTCTAATTTATCTTATTTAAATGGATTATCCTTTGGTATTTTATCCCAGAAAAATTAGCCTAACCTAAGATCTAGAAATTTTACAGTTTTTTTATTTCACATAGAGGCCTATTAACAATTTTAAGTTAATTGTTGTATGTGATGCTTGATATGAATCAAAGTTAATTTGAACTGTTGTATATGAATTTTTAGTAGTTCTCAAAAAGTTTTTGAAACAGCTATATTTTCCCAACAGAATTGCTTTAATACCTTTGTAAAAAGTATATACTTTTTGTATATGTGGCTCTCTAGTTGCTTCCTTTCATCTTTGTGTGTATTTTTATGTCCACACCACACAGTTGATTACTAAGTCTTTATGGTTTTTTGTGCTCTGTAATTAGATATATATATTCTTTAATTCTAGTAACCTTTTTTACGTAAAGTTTATTTTGACAGTTAACAGTACAACTACTAGAGCTTTCTTTTGACTAGCCACCTAGGATTTAGCTTCAGCAACTAATAGCAGTTCAGTAGGAAAAAAAATGCTGAGGTTTTGTTCCTCTGAGGAAGTAAAGATCCCCAAAGGGAGCTGGGATGTGAGGGAGGGCTGTGTTTTTGGCTGCTGGAGTCTAGAGCTGAGTTTGCTTTTCTGAGCAAGAAAGGAGAGAGAGAGAGTTATACAGATTCAAATAAATACCAGATGCTCAACTTGGCTACCAATTTTTGTATGTAGATATTTATTTGCTTGTTGCTATTACTAGATTTTAAAAGATGTTTAAAAAATAATGTTAATCAGTATTTTTGGGGAGTGAGTCAGTGGAGCTACTGACATAGTCATGACAAAGGCAATCTCTGGAATTTCTAATTTACAGGTAACATTTCAGGGTTTTTCTCTTTGTTAACTTGTACAGTGTTGGAGATTGAACCCAGGCCCTTAGACAAGCAACAAGAGCCATACCACTGAGCTACACCCCCATCCCAGGTTTTGCTTTTGGAAATGTACAAGGTAAAGGTGATAACATGTTCACTTGGATCAAAACTTGGTCAGTTATAATTTTTTCTGTTATTAGTACTGTGCACTATATTGCAGGGTTTTTTTTTTTGGTACCGGGGATCGAACTTGGGTCCTTGTGCTTGCGCAGCAGGTAGCGAAACCACTGAGCTAAATCCCCTGCCCCAATATATAGCAGTTTTTTTAAATAGAGGAAATACTAATATGAAAGAATGTATCACTGATTTTCATTTTTTCTACTCTGCCATAAAGAATGATGAACTTGAATCATTTGTGGGAAAATGGATGCACCTTGATACCATACTGTTAAGTGAAATAAATAAAACACACAGTTTAAATATTGCATGATTTCTCTTACATGAGAAACTCAAAATATAAATAAATGTCAAAATAAAAGATAGATAATAGGAAAAACAGAGATATATCTTTGGCAAATAGAAGGGAGGCCAAGAGGTAGAGGGATGGGTGAGAGGGGAGGAGATGGGGATAAAAAATAATTAAGATGCATTATATACACGCACCAACTCATGTACATTATGGAATGTAACTTTTATATACTGCAAACCTGTACTAATAAAATAAATCTTGGGAAAAATGATAAAGGATGGATCATCTGACAGTATTCCCCATTTAAAATAATTAATTTTCCTTTACATGTAACTTACCATCATCACTGTCCTTTGAGCTTTCTATTACTCTTTCCTGGTTCCCATTGTCTACATTGTACAGTCTATACTTTTGAAAAAGTATAGTTAGTTCATGTCAACATTGCATGATGATTGGGCTTATTTTGAGAAGTTGGTACAAGCTAATCTATTTCACTGCTTCCTTTCAGGATCTATTCTGCATCCCAGGCTTATCTCCTGCTACTCCCTTTTGATAGCTTGCTCCTGATAGAGTATTTGATATTCTGTGTGGAATTGGTATGCTTCCATCCCTGTTTGTTTTTTTTTCCCCTTCAAGTTGAAATTAGCATTCTTCATACTCTGTGAGAAAATGATAGTAGTTTTCTAGGATAAATTTAAATATTACTTTCTTTGTTAATAAAAGTAACAGCTAGTAATTACTGAGTTCTATATGTACCAGGAACACTGCACACAATTCCAAATTTAGTTTTCTAAAGAAGGCATTATTACCCTCATGAGCTGCATTAAGTGCATAAAAATGAATTGGATAAACTGAAAATTGCATAGGATAGTTAATTTCTAGACATTTCTGACACCATTGCCTATTCCTTTTGCTTCCTAACATTCCAGTTCACACCAAGCTCTTCCTCAGCACTTAACAGTCTCACTTCATTTTCCATACATCATGTGCTTTCTTGCTCTTTACTCTCTGCTTACTGACAGTGCTCTTTATAGTGCTGAAAATTTAGTTCCTTGTGCCAAATTCCTATTCTAATCACTTTGATATTTGTTTGGAAGAGTACGGAACACATTAAAAAGTTATGAAACCTAGAGCATTCTTCTTTGGTTTTCGATATCCCCACCTCCAAGAACTGTACAGAGAAATCTTGAGAAAATATCTATAGAATCCTCAGGTTGTATGATTCTCCTTTTGAAAGATAAATAATTCATGAAGTTGTTTCATTTTTACAATGTGACAGCATCTTTCTTTTATTTAATTAGATTTAAAAATTATTCCATATCAGCTAAAAGTGCATTATGAACATGTGCTCAAAATCAGACATCACATGTAACCTGAAGCTTTAAAAATGAGGCTTGAAATTTTATAGAAAGCAATAAGATTCATAAGAGTACATATAAGTAGTAGGAAAGAGATAGTTAAAATAATTTGCTTGAATTCGACTGCAGTGTAAACATATTTTACTTGGCTCTTCATGAATGATATAAGCTATCACAAATGTGCAATTTATTTCAGACATTTGATACAGTTCAACTTTTAGTCTTTTGTTTCTTCCCTAATCTTCAATAAAACACTGTTTATAAAACTTGAGCTGGCATAACATGGGATAATGTATATCATAAAGCATTTATCTGAAAGGACACTTTCTTAATAATTATCCTGATGCCATGTGAAATGAATCTTGCTGCAATTGATATAGATTTAATTGATTTTAATGTCCAGGAAAACTGATGTTCATTCATTTTGGTCAAAGACAAAATGTGAACCTGTGTCAAGTCACTGGAGAAATTTCCTTTCAAAATCTCCCAGTTTTAAATTTGACTATGCATGTCTACTCCATTTAGGCTTTCTGAATATTAATAATCCTCTCTGTCTACAGTATACATAGCAGGGATTTTAGTACATATGATAAGAGTCAGAGAGAAATTATTCTTTATGTTTCAGGTAAGTCTCTTACCTTCAAATTTGTTTTTCCTCTTTATTTCTTCATGAGCATTCAACATAAAATTGAAACTCCTGGCATATTTCAAGCAACATTATAATCTTCAGAAGGGGAAATACCAGAGTTGTTGACTTTCTTTAAAAACTGTCTTCAATAGCATAGCTTTACTGTAAGTTTCATTGTACATAATATCTGTAATGGTATGTGATATTTTTATGTCCATGGTTTTTCAAATGTGTGTGTATCAAATCATTAGTGTGAAATGACAAAGTGTTTCTTTACCATTTAACCATATTATGTGCCATATGGGCATATAAAAAATGTCAGGGGAATTATATTTCAGTGGTAACAATGTAGCCATTTTCATTTGTTTGTTTTTATTTCTTCTTGTATTGATACATACAGATATTAAATAAATGCCATTTAAAAAGTGATATAATGCCAAATATATATATGTGTGTGTGTGTGTTTAACTTTACTCTTTTTTGCAGCATATGGTGTGTTCATATCTAATGTTTTTATGAGTAAAACATATTTATAATCATTGCACATGCTTTGAAACTTAGAAATAAATTCATGATTACTCATTTGATGGAACTTTTCTTATTTTCAATAGATAAAACAACAGAACTCAATAATAAGACTTTCTCCAGAGTATATCCTCCTCACATCAATGAACAGCCAGTAAAAATTGTCCTCAATGCATAATCCAATATAGGTCCCTTTGATTATGCTTCCTTTCCCTTTTACAGGGGTTGTGATTTAAATCAAGGATGAAGTTCTTGGGCATGGTGGGCTAGGTGATGAAATAGGAATTTGTAGATGTAATATTTCTGGCTAGATGTTTGGAGTGCTATTGCGCAGCTTCAGCTTACCTACTCCTCTCTGGCTATTTCCTTGGATAAATAATGCACTTACACAATGTCAGTGACAGCAGGTCTCATAAGGCCTTGTAAGAAAAAGCTTGATGGTATTAGCTTAGTGTTGCTCTTTGTTTCCGAAGTATTATGTCATTTGATATTCATAGGACCATAGGGGAGTGTATGTGCTTTCTATTTTATAAATAAGAAAGTAGACTTTCAGAAGGTAAATGTCATATACATAAATGAAATAGCTACTAATTGCTTTTTCTAGGACTCTAACCATAATCATATTATTCCCAGTCTCAGTCTCTTTCCACCACGTTGTACCTGTGGTAGCAAATTTACTAAGCACTTTCAGAGTGACAGGTAATTTAAACACATTGTTATTCTCAAAATAAGCTGAATTTTAATTTTAGAATTTTGTTTTTTAGATTCAAAGATGTAGCTGAGTTAAAATAATTTATTTGGTCAAGCAATTAATGATGACAAAAATTATCCATTTTTCTTGGATTACAAAGTCTGTATTGTACAGTTTTCTGTAGCAATTTTTACAGAAAAATTAGTATTAGGAGTTTAAACAATTAGAAATTATATAGCCCTACAAGCAATACTGGAATTCTCTAATTAAACCTGAGCAGTGAACAGAAAAAATCATACACATGAGAGAGTGACAGAAATTTATAGGAACATATAAAATATTGATATAATAATTAGTAATCTGACATTAACAGGTTGAAATTTTGTTTATTACTTCATGTGCACCATAAACTATTCATTAAGTTGTAAGTAATAAATATTTAATATGTAACAAAACATATAACTCGGCATAACTTAAGACACTTTTCAGTAATATGGATATTCAAAAACTAGCTGTAAATGAACATTCTGAGGTTTCATATTAATCATGTTCATTTTAAATTTCACAAATAATTGATTAATAGATTATTTTCAAAAAAGATAAAATAAAGGAAAAACAAAAAAAAACAAATAAAAATTTTACTTTTTTGTCTAATTGGCAGACTATTTTTTTCTACTAAGACTGCAGAGCGGTCTATATTTTGTACTTTTGTCTAAATTTCTTGACCTTGAAATATCTAACACTTTATAGTATCAAATTTCCCAGAAAACTAAAGCCATAAAGGCAGCAATTCATATCTCATTTATATATCTCATTATATATCTTTTGTCTTTTAGTTCTATCATTTCATATATATATAAAGATTATATTATTATTATATAATATTGTTCAAGTTCATTTACATCTTCAGTGACAACTTCAGAGGTGACTTTAGTGGGTTAGGTCTTCGCAATTATGTGGTTTGTTCCAAGGTACCGACAACATTTCAAGTAATTTTGTAATAAGCAGCTCTCTGCATTTAATTCTTATATTAATCAGGGTTCTCAAGAGGAACAGAAGCCAAGAGACAGAGGGCAGAGAGAGAGAGAGGGAGAGAGAGAGAACAAGAGGAGAGGAGGTGGACAGAGACTTTGTGAGAGGGGATTTATTACTTTTTTGGCTTACATGATCAGAACCCTAATAGTCTGGTGCTAATCATCTGCACACTGAAGATCTTGGAAAATCAGTGGCAGCAGTTAAGGCTTGTTTCTAGATGTACCCCCAAAGCCTCATTGGGTCATCAGTGGAGCTTTTCAGTGGTGTCTGGATGGGTTTAAGTGTGAGGCTAGGACTAGTTAACTGATTGGCCTGGCATAGTTCTGGGTGGGATCATGGGAAGACGCACCTTGAGTGTGAGTGCTACCCGCCTTAAGGGCATATATCTTGGATAGACAAAAGGGAAAGAAAGAAGGCTGCTGTCATCTCCTGCAGCCTTGCTACTTCACTGCTTGCTGCCTTGCTGCCTGCTGCCTTCTGCCAACCATAACCTATTTCTCTTCTGTAGTGCTCTTCTTCCATGCCACCCTACCTTGGAGCCAGCGAACTATGAATTGAAACCTCTACAAAGTGTGAACTACAATAAACCTTTCCTCTTTTAACTTTCCATGTCAGGTATTTTGTCTCAGCAATGAGAAAATTAATTAAGACAGCTCAGAACAGGAGGGTTTAATGATGCAGCCCCAGTGTAAGGCTAAAGGCCTGGAAGCTTCTCTGGGAGTTATCAGTGCAAGTCTGTGCTCAAAGGAAGATGAATCTGGAGTCTGAGATTGAGGGACAACAGCAGCAGCAAGACGCATACCCATTCCAGAACAGTCAGGTGTGGGTGCACGCCGCCACTTCTTGCCCTTTTTGTTCCATCCAGGCCTCCACCCTACTGGAAAGTGCCACACACATTCAGAGCAGGTCCACTCCATGCAGTTCACTCACACACATACCCACAGTCTCTGGAAACATCCTCACAGACACACCCAGAATTGTGCTTTAACAGTTTTCTAGGCTCCAATCAATCCAATCAAGTAAACAAAAAAGATTAATCATCACATTTTTTTTTTCTTAAAATATTTCAAAAAGTTTGTTTCTTGGAATGGATTGATTTTCACTGATACAAGTCTTGTATGGACTTTTATTGCTTTCTAGTTTTTCTTTTTCTCTCTGCATTAACAGAGTTAAGGGCAGTAGTTTCTAGAAAAGGGAGCTATCATTCCCCATCTCCCCAAGAGACAAACAAAATCCATCTGAAGTAATTTACAGGCTAATTGTGATATTGTCATCTTTGTCTACTCTTTTTATCTAAAGCAATTAAAACTTCAGGCCAAAATTCAAATGCTTGAAAAACATCTAAAGTAATTTGTATTAACTATTTTAAGAAACTATCTGGTCTGTAAGTTACTTCATGGAGATTATTATCTACTTTGATTTCCTCAGTCACATTACTATGAGATGTACTGCAAGTTTTTAAAAACTAATAATGAAGTATTAATTATTTTGGATACTTTTCTTTAAAAATTAGAGATCATTATATGTTAGTCTTTTATTGATATCACTCTCCTTATTTCATGCAAAGATTCTTTTTAGAAGGTGGTGGAAGTGGAAGGCATCTATCTTCCACACAGTAACTGTACATCATTGGACACCTAACTGCTTTGTGAAGGAGCTCAGTGGTACACTATAAATATTTACATGTCAATTTAATGCTATATTTTTTATTTTTCCATGGGTGTAGCACGAATTTGGTAACAATATAAATTTATGCATTCAAGATATATTCATTAAGCATCTGCTCTACATGGTGGTAAAGATCCAATGTTAAAAGACACATAACTGAATTCATGGGAGTTAAAGTCTAGCAAGAATGAGGAACATCAACTAAACAAATATGAAATTTATTATACAGTCCCAATTGTTACCAAGGGAGTACGAATTACTGTTTAATTATGTAATGAGAGAATTGCAGGTGTTAGAAGTTAGAATCTATTTATTTATCAGAGGACATTGAAGATTAGGGTTTAAGCATAAGGTAAAAAGTGACATTGGGTGAATGTGGCTACCCTTGTTCAAGCACTGGGAAAAGTACATGACGCATATATATGGAAGAAATATTAACTAACAACAAAAATGCTGTTCTAGTTGTACTGTATAGACTGTAAAACCAGAATTAAAAACTCAAAGAAAAGGAACAATGTTAAGCTATTGGAGATTTTAAGGAGAAGGATGACATGATTAGGTTTGGCTTTTAAAAAAATATCTATGGGAGGAAAATTGATTAGGAGAAATGTGTGGAAAGACTGATTGTAAAAACATTTTATTAGTTTAAGGAAAGGTGATATTAACCTGGATTAGGATATTAATAATGGTGTATCAGTTGAAAGATGACAGAGATATGTTGTAATGACACTATTTGAAATTTTTTGCTTGGTAAATTGTATCATGGTAAAAGTATCAACTTTCATCTCTAACCTCCTTCCTTTAATATTGCCATGTGAATTAAATCAAAACATATGAAAAGCTAATTTTGTTTGTATTATGATACATCAAACTTTAATAGTGAGATAAAAAATTCTAAAATCACTTCGAGTATAAAATTGCTATTCAAATAAAAATAAGAAAATAAGGGCAAGAAGCATAATAACTATTCCTCTTCAATGTTGCAAATAATAAATTCTCATTTGTACAACGTTTGGAGAAAAGAGACTATCCTAACTTACTCCCTTGGCTTTTCTCTTTCATTGAAACTCTTGAAATCTAGCGAGCTGGATTGAGATTGCTGAAAGCCTGAGGTGTCTAGGGAGTCTGTGTATTCTAGCGTTGAGACTCTGCTGTCAGATGTCTCAACTACAGTGAAAGGTAACAACAGCAGAACAGAAACAGTGCTTGTTGATGTTTATTATGCCCCTGGGATGAGATGTCTAATGCAAGCCTAATCACACTGTCACACAATTCCATGAGTAATTCGTTTTTAACATCAATGCTTTCAGAAGCTAGGCAGTTTTTCAATGTAATTTTTCTTAAACTTCCAATTAGCCACATAATTAATGAAAAGTATTGAGAAGGCTTTTAGCAATTTTAACTTAAAGAAGTCAATATGACATCCTTGCTTATGGAATGTATATTTTTATTTAATTAAATCCATCATCTTATATAGTATCACATTAAACTTGTTGGTATCTTTCCTAGAGACATATGTACTGCTATTTTTCCAAGTCCATATATATATATACATACATATATATACTGTATATATACATATATATACAGTATATTACAAGAAGGCAGTCAGAGCTTCATAATTGTTTTATTTTTCAGTTAGCAATTTAATTTTATTCAGTACTTATTCAGAAACTCTGTCTGTTAAAATACAGTCTTGTTCCTTTTTCTTTTCTTTCTTTTTTTCTGTTTTGTTACCCTCAGTGACATTTAACATTGAGTCACATTCCCAGACTATTTTTTATTTTTTAATTAATTAATTTTATTAGTACATTTTAGATATGCATAATGATCACATTCATCACAGGGAATTTGTACCTGTACCATTACCCTCCCTTTTCTACAACACTTCTTCCCTTATTTACAAAAACGTTGTTTCCGTTTTTTCCTTCTTTTCTTGTTTTATTTTCTTTAACCTTCCTTTCTTTCCCCCTGGCCCCTCCCTAGTTCCCCTTCCCATTTGAATTTTTTCTTTCTGTTTCACAATATCTTTTATATATTTTGGTCCTTATTTACACTTCAGTATCTCAATCAGATAAAAATGTGATATTTAAACATATGTGTTTGATTTATTTCACTCAAGAGTATGGTCTGAAGGGTCATCCATTTACCTAGAAGTATCTCAAGTTTATCCTTCTTTGTGGCTGAGTAGTACTACATTGTATAAAAAACCCCCACATCTTCCTTATTCACTCATCGGTTGATGGGCATTTTGGCTGCTTCCAATATTTAGCTATTACAAATCATGCTGCTATAAACATGGGTGTGCATATATCATCATGGTATGATGCTTTTAATTCCTTAAGGAAGATACCAAGAAAAGCAATAATTAGGTCAAATGGAACCTCCAGTTTTAATTTTTTCAGGAATCTTCACACTGATTTCCACAGTGGTTGGACCAGTCTACACTCCCAACTAACAGTGGAGAGGGGGGAAGTGTTCCTTTTTCTTCACAGCCTCACCAGCATTTGTTATTGGTTGATTTCTAATTACAGCCATTCTTTCTGGAGTGAGATGGAATTTCAGTGTT
The DNA here is from genome assembly GCF_000247695.1 of Heterocephalus glaber. The sequence continues at coordinate 4,000,642 of NW_004624798.1, forward strand.
GTTTTAATTTGCATCTCTCGAATGACCGGTGATGTTGAACATTTTTTTCATGTTGATTGTATTCTCTTCTATGTAGAGAATTTGAAGTAGACTCCAAGAAGGGAATCTAGTGGCATATGATCTGGGATGTGTGATCACCATAACATACAAGGAAAATTAGAAAAGAAAAATGAGAAAAGTTGAAAGCAAAGAGGCTTTAAAAGGATGTAAATCTATAAAAAATTTAAAAATAAAAATTGTTTTTAGTGAGAATTATGAGTAGTATTAAATTATGACTCATAACTTTTTATTTTTGTATTTTTAAGGGGTAGATATTCATTAAAATATAGAAACAAATTGTGTTACATGTAGAGAAGGAAACTGTATTGGTTTATAAAGCTTAACAAAGAGTAGGCTAAGAAATGACCAGTTGATTTTTTTCCCAACCATAACAGTCCAGGGTTGGTGTATCTATTCAAAGAAGATACTGAAAACCAAAAGATTCTGGTTTCCTGCTCTTTACCACTTGGGTTTAAGCCAAATATTTTTAGGATGACTGTGGTTCTAAGAATTACCTCTAAGTTCCAGATAAAAGGAAGAGTAAAGGGCAAAAGGAGGGGACTTTAAAAAGATGAATCCCTTCTTTTAATTCAGCTTCTATCACAAACTCAAATAGCTTTGGCTTCTGTAAAAGGCTATGCTAGGGAAGAAGTAGGCATGGCTACCTACTCTACATTTGTTACATTCTGTATGAGAAAAAGGCTTTCATAAAGGAAGACTGGAAACAGCTTTGAGTGGATAACTGAAGTCCTTCTGACAATGTCTTTATAGTTTTCCTTTCTCAGAAAACAGGAAGGAAGCACTGAGGAGAGTTTAATCTTTGTATAAATCTAAATGTGACAGTGTGAAAGGAAGATAAGAAAACAGGAGAGAGGATATATGAATAAAATTCTATAAGCTAGAACATAAGATAGGTGGTGAATGCCCTAAGTGGTAGATAAAAATCTGAAATGTAAGCTAGTAAGGAGAAAAAAATTAAAAATAAATAAATGATGACACTAAAATCCTGGAATGTCTTAAGAGTCAGTTTTATTCATTTCAATTCAGAAGATGAGTGTGAATTGATGGATCTGGAAATTGTTATAATGTTATAATTTTCTGGTCTTTCTGCAGTTTTCAGCCATTTCTAGTAGTAGAACAGAAATTTTATTGCAAGAAATTGATTCAGACTAATATGCATGCTCTAAGATGAGAGTGAAGTGCTAAAATGTATACATCAAATAAAGGTGGGAATGCAAAATGGACAGTCACCTCCTTGTTACTCAGAGAAATAAAAAATACCTTTATAAATGGATGTTTACAGCATTTTTATTAACAATTGCCAAAACGTGTCAGCAACCAAGATATCTTCACTAGGTAGATGGATGAGTATATTGGTTCATGTAGACAAGGAGATAGCTTTCCTTTCCAAAAATAAATGAGCTACAGAAACATGAGAAGCCATGGAGAAAACCTAAATGCATATAGTTCAAGAAGCCAGTTTGAAAAGGTACGTGCAGGATCCCATCTACGTGACATTCTAAAAGAAGCAAAACTATAGAGACAGGAGAAAGATCAGTAGTTGTCAGAAACCTGGGGAGAATGAAGGAGGAGTAGGTGGAGCAGAGAGGACTTTTAGTGAATTGAAAAAACCCTGTGTGACATTACAATGATTGATATTTGTTCTTGTGTATTTGTTCAATGAACAACACCATAAATGAAAAATAATAGCAACTGCTGACTATGGGTGGCAATGATAGGTTTCTGTAGCTTCATTGATTGCAAAAACTGTTCCCCTTGGTGAGGGTACTATGTGCGTGTGGAGAAAGAGAGAGAACATACTGGAATCTCTGTACATTTTGTTCAATTGTTCTGTGAACCTAAACTGCTTGAAAGTGTATTTAATAAAAAAAGCAGAAGTAGCAAAAAAATCTATATATTGAGTTAAATTATCTCTAAAACTCAAGTATGGATTTTTCTACCCTATAGTCCATACTTCCAAATGTCCATACTTCCAAAACTGCTATATAGATTCAATCCAATCCCAACTGAAATCCCAACAGTATATTTTACAGAAGTAGAGAAAAAAATCCAAAAATTCTTTTGGAATCAGAAGATACCTAGAACACCAAAAGCCATTCTAGGTGACAGATACATGACAGGGGGTATCACAATCCTCAACTTGAAACTATACTACAAAGCCAGTGTATTAAAAACAATGTGGTACTGGCAAAGAAACAGATCTGAGGATCAGTGGAATAGATTAGAAGATGCGGAAATAACTTCAGACATACTCAGACACCTCATCTTTGACAAAGGAGCCAACTATCCTCA
>NW_004624798.1:4017580-4065161 GCF_000247695.1 Heterocephalus glaber
TATATATATTAATATATAATATAATATATAATATATATATTAATATATAATATAATATAATAACTTTAAAGTTATAATCTGTAAAGTATACCTGTTACCAAGAAACCACATGAATTGCAATCTCTCTAAAATGTGATGAGAATAAGCTGCTGCTTCTTTTTCTCCATAAGGCATCTATCTTCTATTTCTCTACTTCACTTAATTAATACAAAGCCTAATACTTTTCCATGTGAACTCAACTTCATCTCAGCCTGATAAATATATTACTGTCTTCATTGTCTCCAGTGAATGAAAGTGGAAATCAAATTCATTGCCCTAAATTTGAAGAGGGTTCTTGGTTCCATGCATGCTACCAAATTCTTGAGGCTACTAAGAGTCTGTCTTATAAAACTGAAGTAGGTTTTAGAAATTAACCTTGGGATTTCTGAAAATCTTCCTTCTAGATGTGAAATGTGAGCCTAGTTACTTAACTTCCCTATAATTAGGAAAGTTGCAAAACAAAAGAATAACCATTAGCAAAGTTATGAGAATTTAATGGAATTTGAGGCTATTAAACAGACTCTTCTTTTTCTCTCCCAGTTTTATATGATGCCATAATGTTGGCAATGATGGGTCTGTAACAATCACATGTTCAAAAGAGAGATGCTTGTACCCTTAGTAAGGCTCTCAGAAGTGGCCAAAAATATGTTCTGGAATTGCCATCCCAATCCTTGCTTCCGTTGTCTAAGGGAGAAACTTGGGAGGCCGTGCTGGTGCTTCATCATAGTCAGGATATTTTGCAAACAGACATTGGTACAGCTAAGAATATTCTATTTCCCTTCACCTAGTCACTGGAAAGGGGAAAAGAATGTTAATCCCTGCATGCTAAATCCAAGACCACTGAAGGGTCAATGCCATTATGGAGTTCCATAAATGATAAATGATAAATGGATGATAAATGATACATGATAAATCTTTGGAAGTATTGATATATATCCCTTACCTCTTGGAAGGTACATCAGCAGATGTTTCTGGATAATAGTAATACATATGGAACTACAGGAGATAGGCACAGGTGATAACCCCTAGGGTATTTGCTCTCAAAATCCTTCTACAACTCATGACAAGTGGGTTTCTGATCTCCTTTTCTGACAGAATTGGGCAAACGTGCCAAAATTGAGAAGATAATTGCCATTTCCTTGCTATTGTAGAAGTGAGGCTGCCCTGGAAGCCAGCTACTCTACTAGAAATGCCAGTGCACAGGGAGTGAATCCATGGTCAATACTGCAAGTTCAGGCTGTGTAGATCCATCTTAGAATTATTCTGACCAAGAGGCATGCTTCACAGGGCTATATTTGTGTTTAAGATGCTTATTTTCTCAATACAAAGCTTCTGTATTTTTAAATCTTTGGTGGTATCTTATAGAGAAAAAATTTCCTGTGTTTTGTAACAATGAAATTACATATAAAAATCACTTAGGGTTTTCTGTATAAAAATTTGATATTTAACCTGCAAATTAAAGGTAATGGGTTGAATTAAATTTCACTTGATTAAAAAAATACAGTTATGGGCAGGGGATTTAGCTCAGTGACACCGCACACCTGGCTCATAAGTGCAAGGTCCTGAGTTCGATCCCCAGTACCAAAAAACAAAACAAAACAAAGCAAAACAAAAAACAATTGTATCAAATCTATTTGAGTTGATGCTCATTCCTTATCTAGAAAAGGAATTTATATTTGATTCTTAATGGCCATGACATAATGATAGATATTATAACAAAAGTAGATTTTATAAATTTGTTAATACATTATCTTTTCTTCAAAAATTAATCTGCCCTTTGTTTCCCTCTTTAGGTTTTGATAAATGAGAAACAATTTAGTTAGATTTTAGAAGACAGTTGATACTAAAAAAGGCATTTGAATTAAAATAAATTTTGTAGTGTATTTTTTTTATCATTTATAGTAGGATGGTTCAAAAAGAATGAACTTGTGTTTTCAGTGGTCTGGAAATTTCATCAGCTTGATTCCTTATATTATGATGTTATTATCTTTCCAAAGTGTTTCACAGTAAAAGCCATGCACATGGTTTTAAGCCTCAGATTTTAATTCCTTGCCAAATGATAAAACATTATGAGTTCAATTGCATCACTAGAATAATAGTAAATATTAGATTTAAAATGAAAAGTTTAATCTCATTAATTTTAGATGTCATGATGTATAATATAAAAATATTACTTTAATTAATCAAACTTTCATTTAGATAATGTGAAAATACTTTTAAATTCCACTTTGTCAAGATTATAGAGATGAAAATGCCAGATGAAGTTCATTTCTTTATTTATATAATTTTTATTTTTTTTAGTTACCAGTTTTGAAAGTGATAGAGAAGAGAAACTAGCATTCAAAGAGTCTCTGGTAATTTTTATAAGTTTTTTTTTCCAAAAATCATTCTAATCTTGCAAACAATGCATGTTTTTATCTCCATTTTTATAGTCAAGAAACCTTAGCTTCATTGGTTAAATTGTTAGTACCAAGTCCACTAGTAAGTTATTTAGCAGAACTAAACTTTTTTCAGGCTCTACGGAGTATTCAATAGATGTTTTTGTACAAATATTTTATATCCTTAAAGCTCAAGGGATATAAATAGAAATAGTCATAATCATAAGTTCAGGATCAATGAATATCTCAATAGTCTAAGAAAAATGGCCCTTGGGGCACTGTTAAGTCAGCATGGATTGGAGGTATAGAAGAAGCAAAGTGAAACTGATGATGAGGCAGTAGGGATACTGCAGAAAGAAGTGAAGAACAGAGAAGACTTTCTAAGAAATGGATATTGGAAATCCACTTGTCAACAGTTCCTTTGAGAATTTTGAGAGCAAATAGCCTAGGGCTCATCCCCTATGCCTCTCCTTTGTAGTTCCAAGCATATTTTACTATTTTCCTGGAACATATACTAAATTAATTTTCATTCACCAGTTTCCTATATATTCCAACAGGAGCAAGGCGATTATGTGCTAAATTGAATACATGGAGAACAAAAGCTTTCTGTTTGACTGCATAATGTATTTTAATATGCTGCATAAGGACCATTGGTGTCTACCGCTGTTTCATAGACAATTTACCATGTCCTATCACTCGGTTATTTGCATAGCATTCCAGCCTCTTAAGTAACTGTATCTACCTTAATTCATATTTTGGATCAATTGTTTATCAGATGTTTAGGGGTAGTTAGGCTTTCCCCTGAGTAGAATCGCATTTTATTATTGTCTCTTAGGTACATCTTAGCTCTACTTTTTTGACACCAAGTACTTGAAATGCATGATAGTTATTGAACTGTGTGTGTCTGAAAGTGAAGGTTCAAGACCATTTAATATTTTAAATTCTTACTTACATTTTAATAATTGGCAATTACATTTGGTGTCAGAAATTTAGGATTAAAATCTCTTCAAATGTAAGATATATTAACTAAATATGGGCAATTTTGTGTAAGGTACTCTATCTTGACGATAGGAAGTAAAAAAAATATGTATTTTCATTCATTTATCTCCTCATCCCTCAAATATGTATTGAACAACCACGATGTCCCCTGAAGTGAGTTTGTTATTCAGAATTGAATTATAAACTTATAGTTAACTCTGTAAAAAGGATATGTCTTAATGCATTTTGTGCAGCTTTTACAGAATACCACAGACTACAAAACTTCAGTTAACAGACTTTTGTTGGCCTATAGTTCTGGAGGCTGGGGAGGCTATGATGAAAGCAGCAGAAGGTTTGCAGTCCTAGCTCATTGCTTTGTCCTCACGTGGCAGAAGATACCAAGACCAAGATGGGACCAAATTTGCCTTTTTATAAGGGCATTAATCCTGCCTTTATGGGCTTTGTCTGCACGCCTCTTAAATATCTCATCTCTTAGTAATGTTACAAAGGCAATTAAATCTCAACCTAAGTTTTGAAGAGACAAAATTCAAACCGTAGTGATAATTAATTAAAATATATTTGACTGAATAAATGTAATGATGATTAATGGTACAAAGGAAAATGTCACTGATGAAAAAATATAAAATAGAGATGTTTCTGTTTGGGAGGAAATAAAGGTTCCCCAAGAAATTGATGCTGCCTGAGATTCACAACAAAAATAGGATTTAATATAAACAGGATGTACTGTGCAGCCCTGAGCATGGAAAGTGGAGATTGCAGTAGACACTGTAAAAACTGCTAGAAAAAAACAGACAGTGTTCTAGAAGGGAGAATTGGATGTTTGGGAAATCTTTTTAGGAGCCTAGTGTAATCATTGAACAGGTGAGATGGGTTTGGTCCAGAAATATCACGTGTGCATGAGGCATTGCTTAGAGGCAGATAAGACAAAATAAGAGTGTCAAGAAGAAAAGATTTCTCTGGCAAGGGATTTAGTTCAGTGGCGCTGTGCCTGCCTCGCAGGCACAAGGTCCTGAGTTTGATCCCTGGTGCAAAAAAATAATAATAAAATAAAAAAGAAAAGAATTTTCTCATCTGGAGAACTTAGATTTAGGCTTGACCAGTTGACTCTAAAATTCATATGAAATATAAAGGAGCTAGAATAACCAAAATAACTTAAAAAAAACCTGACAAAGTCTGCAAAAGTTGGAGTGTTAATGCTCTTTCAAAGACAACATAAAGCTACATTAATCAAGATCATGTACGGTTAGCATCCAGAGAGATGAATATATCAATTTATTTTATGTCAAGTAAAAAAACAACAGAGATCATAGTGGGTCATAGTATAATAGTTGTGGCATGGATGCATTTATATTCTCAAAAATTCAAATCCTAGAGCAACTGTTTAAGACACATCTAATTTTTCTGAGCCCTTCCTAACTGTATATGATAAACAATAGCACCTACCCTGAAGAGTAGCTGCTTGTGCCTGAGATTCTATGCCTGAACTAATTATCAGGTCCTGTCTAGCACATGTTAGGAACTCAAAAATGTTGGCTTTCTCTATTTCTTTGTCAATATTGAAGTACAGAGTCTGAACTTACTTCACATTTGCAGTCTCTGTAATGTTATTTTCTAGAAGTTCAGTAAATGTCAATGTAAATATTTAATAAAAATCAAGATCTGTAAAAAGCCAAAAATATATTAAGACCAATATATAGATTAAGAAGCAAGACATGTTATTTTAGGGGAAAGACCACTGGCAAAAGCTACTTTTATTGAATTGGATTGGTAATTAGGAGAATTTAAACACAATTTTCATTGAACAGGCTTTCATTGAAAACTGACATATATTTTTTTACAAGTACAAAGACTAATATGAAAAGAATAAATGTGAGAAGTGAAAATTATGGCACTGGGGTTGAAAGATTGAAACTTTATACCTTAAATTATAATAATATTAGATACAAAAAGCTTTAAAAACTAGTGTGGAAAATTTAAACATATAGAAATAAATCATCCTGTATTGATATCCATAAATGAATTAATGCCATTGCTGTGCGTGTGTGTGTGTGTGTGTGTGTGTGTGTGTGTGTGTAGGGACAATAGTAGAATGGGAGAAAAGATTTTTAATTATGTTTCTATGTGTTTTTCATAGAGATAGTGAATTAAATTAACATCAGATTTAAAACTGACTTTTGACTGTCTGCAGGATACCAGCAATTTTTTATGTATATAAAGATTATAACAAAAACTGTGTCCTCAGGGAAAAGAATTCTAATAGAGTAACCAAGACAGAACCTGTTGTCCAAATGACATTTACAATATTACTGAAATTGAACTGCTCATTTGTAATCATTAATGTGTAGTTTTGACCAACAGAATGGAAAACCACTGAGAAAATTCACAGCTATATAAAATTCTGAATGGAATAATGTACCTATAGAGAGAAAAAGAAATGGCATTCATTTTACTTCTATTATAGTAACATTCAACTAACCACACAAAAATCATTCTGTATTTTTTACAGAGGTTCTATATTTTTCACTTGGGTATGAATAAAATTGAAAATTTGTATGTCATTATGCAAAAGATAGAATAAAACCAATCCTATACTTTTTAAAGAAAATAACGCTAAATTATTGATCCATTTTGTTGTGAGGGCTGTTATTACACCTGTTTCGATTCCTTGGATCCTGTATAATAATAGTTTTTATTTTAAAGATAATGATATATATGCAATTAAATTCATGTACATATGATATTTTGGGATAAGTGGAAAATGTATGCATGCTAGTGGCAAAAACATGTTGATCTAAATTTCAGAAGAATATTCACCAAATCCTTTAATACTAACCATACTTGTTATTTTTTGAGAATGCTTAGGTATTGATATGGTCATGAATTCAGATATAAATGTAGATTTAGATAATAGACTGTTTTTTTTTCACTAGCAGGTTATTTTTGTGCTTTTGACTTTTTAGCACAGAAACTGAAGCTGTACCACCACGGACAAGGTTGGTGTGTAGAGTAACTGAGAGTAAGAATAATAAAAAGATACATCACAGAGTTAGTTAAACAATAGCTACCTTTTGACCTTAGTCTTTAATGACTTATAATGGCAAGTCTTCAGAATACTTTTGGATAATTGTAGTGTAACAATTTACCTGGTACAGAAATTAACCTGTTACCATTAGTCCTCTTTTCTCATTACTTCTTTAGAAATTGAGATTGCATTTAGTCTAAAATTTTCCTGGCAGCTAATTTTCCTACAGTCATAGAGAAAATATTCTCAGAGGAGTTGCTTCATGAAGTCAATCCTGAGACCATACTGTTAGCCAGAGACAAAATAATACAGATCTCATGTTAAAGTTATTGATTATAGAAACTATAGAAAGAATATAGGTGTAGTGGAAGAAGGATTTGAGGAAATAATTGCTACATCTCTGAACATAAAGGAGGACTTAATTTTATTTGGAAGATTATGAGAATCATAGAGAATTTGATTTACTTTTTAAAATTTATTTGCATTTAAACAGTCTAAGTTTTCCCAGAAGAAGCATACATAAATTAAAAACACTTGAGAAACACAGTTATTCCAATATATAAATTCATAATTCTTAGATACGATTTATTCCCCAAAAGTTTATGTGCTGGAACCTTAGTCTCCAGGACAAGTGTTGGGAGATGATATGAACTTTAAGAGGTAGCAAGTAGTGGAATTAGGCTGTAGAGCATGGCCTTGGAAGGGGATCACTATCCATCCCCCAGGGCTGGGTTCATTACCTTGAGAATAATTTACTAAAAAAGGGAAGTCATCCTCTGAGCCTTCCACACATGCTGCTGTCGCTCTCTCCTGTGAAGTCGTCCACCATCTTGGATGCCGCATATTGCTCTCACCAGATGTGGACTTCCAAACTGTTCAGCCTCCAAAACCATAAGCCAAAATAAACTCCTTTTCCTTATAAGTACCCTTTTTGGGGTATTTTGTTACAGTAACAGAAAATAGATTGAGACAAAAATCCAACTTTCTTTAAAAGATTCTGATGCATTCTCTCTGTATATCTGAATTGTCATTTTAGGAATGTATTTATCTTTCAGCAGTGAACTCCTGATTAATAATCCAAATTTTAGTCTGTAAGATCATATTGGCCCAAGTATGAAAATACCTTTAAGAATCAATTGTACAGTGGTGAAAAAACATTATCCCTACCCTTTATTCCATTGTGAATTATGTGCAAACACAGTTCATTGAGTAAAACCTGTATTCAATTACTGTAGAGTGAACAGATAAATTCTATTTTGTTTTCTACTAAATGTTTCATAAATATTATTCTTAAAACTTTCAGATCTTGCTTTTCAAAAGAGATGAGCACTCCTCTGTGTATGGAAAATCCTCATTCAGCTTATTCTACTTAATCAAAAGTTACTGTAACCCAGTTCTCATTTCTGACACCAGTCCTTTTGAAGACTCCAAAATCATACAGTTTATTAAGTCTGAATATTTCATCTATTTAGAGGAATTTGCACTTTAAAATAAATATCAGACCAAAAAAAAAAAAAAGAAATATCAGGATGCTTTAACCACAAATAGTGAGTTTAAGTTTTTAGACAATATCCAGGGAAATGTGAAGTTTTAAGAAATAAATTCAGAAAACTGTGTTTACCATGTGTGAAAGGCTATCTCAGTACACGGAATGGGTTATATATTGATCTGTTACAATAAAATTACAATGGATGGTGGAAATTTTCAAAATTAAGAAAATCCAGAATTTTATATAGTCATCAAAATTGGTGGTGATGATGATGAGGGAAAAAAGAAACAAGGATGAACATTTTAGAGTAGAATTCTGATGGGAAATATTAACTTAAAAATATGCATGCAAAGGTGAGTGTTCTGTGAAATATTTTACACTAAAGAGCAATTAACATGTCTTAAATTATGAAGAGAAATACTGGCTGAATTTTGTCAGTAAGGAAAGTATCTACTGTACAGTATTCTCTTGTCATATTCCCTTTACTTCTGTTCCATTAGAAATGATGGCAGTACTTTTGGTTTATCACATTTTTAGTTGGTCTCCTTGGTGACATGTTCCATATGTTTATTATTCATTTAGTGAAACCTCTTTGAATGTACTACGATACTCGCATGCTAATTTTTCTATTTTCCTAATCTTTAAATATGCATCACCTCATTTTCAAGCACAAAGCTAGTAAGAAGCTCTTTTAATTATTTTCAGAAATTCTTGTCTTTATTTTTCATACTTTCTAAAGAATCACTTGCAAAAATTTCCCAAATTATAAATAAGTGCAAGATTAACATTTTTAGAATGAGAAAAAGAAATATATCCTTTGATTGCTGTCATGTATTTAAGATCTTGGTAAAAAGGTATTTTCTTAGTAAAATGTCTAAATGATTTCTTTTTTTACATTTTTTTCATTTTTATTTTTAAAATTAAGTTTCTGGTACATTTTAGATATACACAATGATCGCATTCATCATAGGGAATTTGTACCTGTACATGACGTATTTTAATTCCTCTTTTTTCCCATTCCCCTACCCTCCCTTCAACCCTTCTTCCCCTCCTTATTTTCAAAAGCTTTGTTTTCATTTTTTTTTCTTGTTTTTTTTTCTTTTTTCTTTCTTTCTCCCTCCCACCTTCCTAGTTCCCCTTCTCATTTGAGTATTTTCCTCCTATTTCATAATATTTAGTATACATTTTGGTCCTTATTTACACTTTTGATTTCTCACACCAGAGAAATAATGCAATATTTACATGTGTGTCCAATTTATTTCACTTAAAAGTGTGGTCTCAAGGCTGTGAAAATGGTCATATTCCCCAGATTTTTATACAGATTTAATGCAATTCCAATCATAATACCAATAACATACCTCACAGAACTAGAGAAAAACATTCCTAAACTTCATTTGGAACCAGAAGAGAACTAGAAAAGCAAAAACAATTCTGGGCAACAAAGGCAAGGCAGAGGCATCACAATTCCTTACTTTAAATTACACTACAAAGCTACTGTTATAAAAACAGCATAGCACTGGCAATGAAACAGACCCAAGGATCAGTGGAACAGATTAGGCAATGCAGAAACAACAACACTCTCAGCCAGCTTCTTTGACAAACGGGCCAAACACCTTCACTGGAAGAAAGGTAGATAGCCTCTTTAATAAATGGTGCTGGAAAAATTGGCTTTCCACATGCTGAAGATTAAAATTAGATGTATGAATTAAACTAAAATCAAAATGGATCAATGATCTAAATATTAAAATGGTTTGTTGAACGTATAGTCTACAGAATAAGTATGTAAAATTCATACCAGTCTTGTGACAAAAATCAGTCAACTTAATCTGTTTTTATCATAGTATAATCTTTTTAAGTAAAATATTACATTGACAATATTGCATCATTATAGCAGTTCTAATTTTGAGTGTCTTTCTTTTGATTAGTCTGACAATACAATGAACTATGAGAAAATATTTTCCTTATGCATGACTGAAAAATAGAATGAGCTTATAGAGAATAAAAAGAAACAAAGAAGAAATATGGTTCCCACTGTCATATTTCAGATAAATTTTTAAACTTCTGTCAATTAAAAGTAGGGGTAGGCTTAATGGTTTTATAATAGGGATATTTTGGTTGAAAGGTATAAAATATTATATACAGAGTATGCCAAAAAATGCATATAAACTTCAGCAGTTTGCTGTACTAATAAATACCTGGAAGCTCATGGCCACCACTTTGAGCACCTCTTGTAATTGTAGAAGATAAAGGCAACTTGTATTAATTTCATGATGTCCCAATAAATTTAGTATTAAAATATTTATACAAGATTTTTTATTCCTAATACATTCTGCCCAAGTTATAAACTGCAAGCCTTTTAGTGATTTTTTCCCATCCTCTGTAAAACTCACACTAAAATTGCCTGTTAATCATACTTGAAGACCCTGTTACACAGGCATTGTCACAGTGTTAAAGAACTATGTTATGCATTTTTAGTTCAAATGCAGGTAAGATTGGATTTGATTTGTGAATGAGTATGTATGAAATTATCACATTGAACTCCATTAATATTTTACAATAAGTATATGTCAATATATTTTTTTTAAATGTACTGAAAGCAGGGGCAAAATCAATAAGCCAGCACATTTGTTTAAAGAGAAGCAAATGCATTAATAAACTGCACAGAATGGAACAAAAACTATGCAGCACAGACTGTAGAGGACTCAGAGCATAGCAGAAGAGACCTTCATAACCTCCTCATGAAGAGATTAGTAATACATCATGTTTCAGATTCTCATTCAGAATATGAGTTTAGCTATTAAGAAAGAATTTTGTCATATTTATGCAATTTCAAGTAAAAATAATCTCTATAGATTATTTTATGTGGGAGTATTTTGAATAGTGACTCCTGTACAACTATTTTCTGTCTAGGCAATGAAATGCAAAATCCAGTGCAAGGAAACAAACAGCCCCTGTTCAAAGTCCAGGTAAGATCAGCTATATTAGATTCTCATTTGCTTATGATCTATATGAAAACATGAATAAATACTAGGAAGAAATTTCTAATGTTAAATCTTTCCATGAATAAAATAACTCCTTAATAGAGTAGAGGATTCTCCACTGTTAGAATTATTCAAGCAAAAACTATTAACAATTTTTTTCTGGGATATTACATAAGATCATTTTAGTTTTACAAGAAATGATTCTTTTCCACTCTAAGAATCAAAGTTTCTATTATCTAGATTTCTTCTGCATAAATTGGTTGGTTGTTATGTGGTTATATTGTTGTTATTCATTTCCATAAAGACTTTTCTTTTATTCTTTAACCTGAATACATATGGAGAATGCTCTGTAGCAATGAGAGAGATAATTATCAGAGTGATTTTTCTTTAAGAAATTGTCAAAATTCTTTGATAATAAAGAGTATATAGGAAAATGATCAATATAGGCAGATAGTCTAAGACATAGCAATCAATTTGTAAAATGGAATATACATTGAGAGTTAGAAAGGAAGGTGTGATTAGATGAAAACCTGCCTATACCTGAGGTCTGAGATTATTCTTGAAATCTATGGAAGTAGATTGAAGTGGTGACATATTTTAGCTACAAATGTGACTAAATTATAACTGTAATTTGTAGAGGATCAGAAATATGATATGATTCCAATGGATTATTTTGGAAAAATATTGTTTTTTTTCTTAGGGTTTTCTTGATAGACATTTTGGTATTTTATTATGAAAATATTTTGTTTGCTCCACTTCTGATTAAGTTCACGCCTACTCGCAAAATTCAGAAGTATGATTTAAAATATATATAGCAATTTTGGTTATCATTAGGTACCTTTTTTGGTTTAATAAATGATTATTTATTAATTATTTAAGAGAAAGTAGCTTTCCTATGTTCTGAACTTATTAGTATGCCAATAAACTGCCTCATTTTTATGTCAAGGTGTTTATTAAATGAAAAAATGTGCCAAAGATACAAATATCCTTTATTCAGTTAGAAAAAAGATCTTGTTGAAATTTGACATACAATTGTAAAATAAATCAAAATTAAGAGTGATTTCTTGGATTTATATTTAATTCTTATATAAATTTTGTAAAGATAGTTTTGCATAAGTTATTACAGAAATACTACAGAATAAATGTAGCATAACAACTGCATATAGTGAAACCTTAAAATATAAATTATTAAACTATTTAAAATTTGGATTCTAGATTAAAAGCACAAATCCAAAGTTATAGAGACTCCAGTAGATTTCCTGAACTGTTCTAAATCAAAACCTAAGTCATAATTACAGTCTTTCTCAGTGTATTAAAAATATGGAAGCCACAAAGAAAGATCTTCAATATATGCATAGATTAGTATAGTCTATTGGTTCACATTCATCCAAAGCTTAAAACATGATGTAACAAAACAAGAGGTATGGAAATTCCAAATTATTGATTGAGTGTAAATATTACCATGCTAGTTCAACCTTTATCAACTGTCAACAAAAATTTCAAAATCACATATCATATTTAAAAAATACTCCTTTTCTAAAGATTATTTTTGGACCCCTTTACATGTATTAAAATATCATATTTTTAAAAATTATTCCTTTATAGTATACTAAAATACAAGTAAAATAATTATAGTATACTAAAATACAAATAAAATTATAATACCTTATTGATATTAGCATGTAACCAAAATATATATATAAAAATTACATTTATATTTATACTTTTCATTAAAATGTTACCTTGTATAAATCATATAGATTAGCAAATGTGAAAGTTTAGTATGTTATTTAAACCTTTATTGGCTATTCTCTATTGTAGGCTAAAAGATAAAGACATCGCAGAAATCCAGATAGACCTCAGAGAACTTTAGAATAAATCAAGACATTTGTTATCAAATGAGTTAGGTATATGGTCAGATAGAATTACGTGAATTTCAGTAAATGTTCCCTTTACTAGTATCAGTCCTGTCCATGTATTTTATTGACACATAATGAAAGCACATACCACACAGTCCATTCGTTCAAGACAATATAATAATGTGATTTTAAATTATGAAGTTCCTAACAAATTAAAGTAAGTAGCAAATTGAATTAAGTGAAACATGCTATTTTTCCACCCAATTATAGTCCTTACAAATCTAAAGGAGAAACATCTGTTAAAGGTCTGATTGCTGACTGAGAGCAGCAGGGAGCTTTGCAGTTAATCATCTGTACTCCTACAAGGATCCTGCTCACCAATGTGAATTACTAACGAAGGAAACCATCCTTAAGGATAAGACACCATGAAAAATAAGACACCATGCAGTCTCCATATAAAAAGAAGCAAAATCACAGAAGGAAGAAGTGGGAATTGACACTTTAACAAAAGAAGGGAGAAGTTCTGAACCATTACTTTGGTAGCTTAGAGATTTGCACGAAAACCTCTATGCAAAACACAGACTAACACTTGCAGTACAAGAAGGTATTAGCTTTAAATGTAGTAAATAACTTAGTGAATTTACTGTGTCTTAACAAGGTGTTAATTTGAATAAACAACATGCTGAATAAACCTTCTGTTTAATTTGTGTACACATAGCAGTGAGGGAAGCCAAATGAATGATCTAATCTAGCAGAGAAGGAAGCCAAATTAGTAAAACAGACTAAAGAAATAAAAATGGAACAGAGCATACTATTTTTCTATTGTAGAGATCACTGGTTTACTATATACTCAGGTTTAATCTTACTCTTAAATATTAGCGATGATTATTATTTATGGATTACAAACATTAAATACAAAACTGAAACCAAAGGGAATTTGAACTAAATACATCCTTCTTTTGTTTTGGGATTTGATACAGTATTTTTCAGGGCTGAGGATATTCTCTTTTTCCTTCTCTTTTCTCCCTTTCTCTTACCTTTCCTCTACTTTTTAATTTACTGGAGAAGACAGTTCTATATCCTCTTCCAAAAAAAGTCAGTTTCTTTTGGTCTGCTGTTTTATAGGCTATCTCATCAACATTTCTCTCAATTTTCTCCATCATTTCAATTTACTAGTATAGTAAAACATTTTGTGGGTTCTCATTTACAGATCTTTTGTGTTAAATCTTAGTATTTTACTTCCAGAGATCTGGATAACACAAATTTACTGAAACCAATAAACTTACTACATCGATATTCTCCAGAAGTTTTTAACCAAAGAACTTACCTTATAAATAGGCTCACAAACATACATTACCATGCCAAAAACAAATGGAAAGCATTGATTGAAATCATTTCAGTTTTAATTTGAAAACAAATCTTTAAGGAGTGGCAAATGAATATTTGGAAACTTGCTGATCTTGCATTCTATACATGGCTCCAGCATTTATTTAAACATATGTTTATTGCTTAGGGATCAGAATATACTTACACCTTATACAATATTAAATTTATGTGTCTCCAGGAAATCACTTCAATAGCCATAAAAGATGATGGGAATTAAGGACATTTTTATTTTTGATGTGTGCTACTCTGACCTTAACCATTGAACAAAAAACTGTAGTTTTGAGTGTGGCTAAAAATAAAGAAGGCTCTGCAAAAGGTCTGGAGTGTTATACAATCTACTGTGACACTTGGGCCATATGACTGAGCACATTTAATGGTGCTCACGGTAGTAGTGGCAAACAGATACTAATTGGAGCCTTGAGTAGGCCACTACAAATGAATCAAGATACAGACCATTATGATTTTTGAGTAAAGCCATGTGGGTTTGAAGCTTTTGACTTAACTGGCCTTAAGTAGAGACTCAAAAAGAGTTATCATATAACGTGAACTATCCAGGCTATGGGGATAGATGAACTAGATGTTTTTAGGCTTGCCAGATCTTAAATTCATCATGAACAGAGCACTCCATTATCAATTGGAAGTGGTATATGTGGGATATAACTTGTACATATTCTGAAGGCACAGCTAAGCTGCCCGAAGAAATAGTCCAAGAGCTCATAGTCTTTAATCTGAGATACTAACTTTCTTTACCGGCCATCATCGGTGGCCTCATGGCAAGTTCCCTACAATCCAGTAAATGAAGGAAAAAGGAAAAAAAAACAAAAAAACCTTATGCTTAGTTTGTGAAAGGTCTTGAAAAATATTCAGGTATTTCTCACAAGTAGTAGTGCAACCCATCTTTGATGTATCCTTGAAAGATAGTGGTGAAGGAAGATCTTCTCAGCAAGGGAAACTTAAAAAGTGTCCCTGACTCTTCATTTTGCCTGAAGAGAGAAACAGATATAGGTATAGTCTAAATGGATTCATTTGATATAGTCAGTTATTTGGTAAGATGACTAAGCATTTGGAAGGAATAATGTTGAAAAATTGACAAGAAACATGTGGAAAGATCTTTCCTAGAAGATACACTATGTGAAGATATTTGTTTCCCAAGGGAATTGTTGACTGTGGAGGAAAAGAATTAAATGATGGTGGTGGGCAGGATGGTCTCTTCTGTAGCTCTTAGCCTCTTTTCCAAGTCACTCCTGTAATTGATCAATGTGTTTACAAAGAAAATGGCCATAGTAACTGTTATGGCTTGTGTCTAGATGTGCTCCCAAAGCCTCATGTGGTCATAGGTGGGGCTTTTCAGAGGTGGCTGGATGTAGAATGTATGATTCTGAAATTAAAGTGTGATGCTTGGATTAAGGGTGTGTTGCTAAGATTAAGGGTGTGATACTGGGGTTAATGGTGTGTTTGCTAAATTAGTCCACCAGGGTAGCCTTGAAGGGATACAAGGGAGAGGCATGGTGCTGCTGCCATTACTTGCTGCTTGTTGCTGTTTCTGCTTGTTGCTTTCCTGTCTCCTGTCTGATTGCCATGGA
Source organism: Heterocephalus glaber (assembly GCF_000247695.1). The sequence continues at coordinate 4,033,317 of NW_004624798.1, forward strand.
CTTTTTTTGCTTCATGATGCCTTTCTACCATGCCACCCTGCCTTGGAGCCAGCTGACTGTGGACTGAAATCTTAACAAACTGTGAACTGAAATAAACCTTTTCTCCTTTTACTTTGAATGTTGAATATTTTGTCTCAGCAACAAGAAAAGAAACTAACACAGTGACCAGGATGGAAATTTGTATGAGTTCTGTAACATAAACTTCCAATCACAAAGAGTAACTGGCCCCAGATACTGCCAATTTTACAACAGTGGTGCTACCTATATACTACAAAGTCCCTTGATCATTATATTATTTCCCATGGTATCATTGCTGACCAAATAACGTGTTACAGGAAATGAAACATGGCATTGGGGCCATGCTCATTAAATGACTAGTTTTACCATAATTTTCTTCATAGAATAGCTGAAAGAAAGATGTAGTAGCCTTTTGAAGACTCATTTATGGTGTGGTCCAGATGGTAAATCTTTTCAGGACTAAGATGATATTTTGAGAATATTCTCTTCTCAGCATTCATTCATAGTACTATATTTCTCATAGTAACAGTTCATGAGTTTGGAAATCAAGCAGAGGAAATGGGAGAGTCTCTTATCATCATTACCCTAAAAGCCATCTCCTAGCAATGTTTTGCTTTTTGTACCCATCAATTTAGGCTGTGTAAATCTACAGATTTTATACCAAAAGCAGACAATGTTTCCTTTAGAGAACACTACAAATATTAATATTGAATTTGACACTGAGATTTTAACCTAGACAATTAAAGGCAAAAAATGGGGTTTCTATATGATTTTTAAGACATTCTTCTATCAAGGTGAAATTGGATTGCTGCTAAGCTGCTGATAACTGTTAGAATATATGGGACACAGAAGGTCCTCTAGCATATGCCTCAATATTCTCACTCTCTACAATTAAAACCATTAGAAAATTATCATGACCAATTCAGGTTGGATTACTAATAGACCAGATCTCTCAGAAATGAGGAATTGGGTAATTCCACCAGGCAATAAAATGTGACAAAGTGAATGTTTTCTAAGAATAATGGGCATATGGAATGGCAGAAGACATTAGTTATATATACAAGTTATGACCATGTAACTATTAGGAGAAACAAGGATTAATTTGTTACAATGATTCCAGATAGAAATGAAAATATGTTAACCCTTTCCACAGAAAAGATACAAAATTCCTTTTGGAAGGAGTTCTTTTTTACTAGCATATGCTTGAAATACATAACAGTTACATTCATCTTGGGGAGTTGGCACATATGCATAATTCTACCTGTATTCAGGGAATATTCATTCTGCTAGTTGACTCAAACTATTCCATTAATATCCTATAGTTTAAATGGTGAGATGTAAAGTTAAGTACTATTAACATAAAACATTGTACGAGATTAGTAAATAAGGGCCAGGGATTTAGCTCAGTGGTTCTGACACCTGCCTTGCAAGCACAAGGTCCCAAGTTCAATCTCTGGTACAAAAAAAATTAGTAAGTAAGAGGAGAGAAAAAAGCAAATATTCTGTATGTGATATCACACATATGTAATCATGTTCATATCAACATAAAGAAGTAGGCTGGGGATTTAGCTCAGTGGTTTTGCTGCCTGCTGCACAAGCGCAAGGACCCGAGTTCAATCCCTGGTACAAAAATAAATAAATAAATAAAATAAAGAAGAAATGTTCATAACTATAAAATCCTTGTTTCTCCTAATAGTTACATGATCATAGCTTGTATATATAACTAGCTTTATTCAGCTTCTTCACCTCTTGAATCAATAAGGATATTTAGCTCCATGAGAGTGAGCTTTCACTTCTGCAGGATACCTCTGTTATGTCAGAGGCAAGAAGGATTGACATAGATTCAGTCTTTTTTTTTTTTTTTTGGTCTCAAGTTTATGTTTATAGGTTCCTGGTTATTTACTTATATCCAATTTCCCTTCTCAATTGCTTATTTTGTGAACTTCAGTTCAAGCATTAAAGCCAACTCTCAAGTGATTTGAACTTGTATATTTCTGTAGGTAAAATGTTGCTTTGCTTTGCATCTGTTGAGGAGCCTTGGAATCCACAAGGTAGACAAGGAGGGAACACTATATCTATACCTATATCTACCTACCTATCCCTATATCTGTCTATATCTATACCTATGCCTATAGCTATCTATATCTAAAATTGCTCAGCAATGCTGCTTATTTGTTTGACTCTATGCTAAAATATTTTGTTGTAATCTGGAAAACATAGTAATACATTCTTTTTTCGACATATAATAGAAAGAAGTATGACATCATCAATTTATTATTGGTATTCCTGGTGATCCAGAATTAAATTATGCTCTCCTTTCTAAAAATCAGGAGTAGCATAATACTTTGGATACAGCTTATTTTTCTCTGCTAGCAATAATTAATAGAAACAAGAAGGGGGAAAAACTTAAGAGTCAGGAGAAAAACAAATGGCCCTGAAAATCAACAACACAAGCACGTGAAATTTTAGATCAAGAAAAATTCAGTTATAACTAGAATTTACCCATTTCTCTTTTTGAAATAATAATCTCTTCCCACCACTGAGAGGTGCTCTCATACTTGGAACGACTACATTTGCAAAATACTACAGTTCTAAAAGCTTCTGTAAATTTTTTCTATTTTAAAAATAGGAGATTTTTGTTTAAAAATGATTATATGCTATATCATAAAAATAATTCTGCAATTATCAAAAGCAATAGTTTTCCTGTGATAAAGTAATTTGTCCTCTAGCCATTGTGTCAAAGGAATACTAATCTCTAATATATTTTTAGATGCATTAAGTTTTAAAACAGCATTTTATATAGGCACCATTAGTAAGATTTTGGCACTATCTTAGTATATTGTATGTGTAGAAAAACTGTATATTTATAGCTATACTTTTATTTTTCTTCCTATGCTGCATAAAATAATCTGGTTTATCATAATTTTGACTTGTTTATGCTAAATAATATCACTTTTGTTAAGCTTTTGGTGAATATGCCAGAAAGACTTTCTGAGAAATAGCTTTCTCTTGTATGACTGAGTAGTTTGCATTGAAATATGGCATTTAGATCAAGCAGGGGCATTTGAGCTAACTGAATTTATTTACTTTTTTTATTTTTTATTTTTTTGTATTAAATTCTTTTATTGGTACATTGTAGGTATACAACACAATTACATTTCTCATTGGGAAGTGTACCTTTATATAATGCATCTTGGTTCTTATTTTTTCCCCATTCCTAGCCCTCCCTTCACGCCTGCTAACTGAATTTAAATCTTGGATCTGGCCCTTAACCTGCTTTGCTGCCAAGAGCATGATAATGTCTCTGTGCTTTATTTCTTCCCCTTTCTGTAATTGAGATCATGACAAAATATCTACATTTATGATTTGATGTGGAGATGATGTGAGCTCACTCAGGTGAAATCCTTCAAGTAGTGCCTGCCATAAGGTAATGATAAACATAGTAATCTTTTCTTCTTTGCCTGCTAATAAACTATGAAAACATAGACCTAAAGGTCAGGATTGTAATTAATGGAGGAATAAAGATCTTGAGCAATAAAAATAAGATAATGTATCTCCTAACTATAGGCTTCTACACAAAGATATTGCTATAGTAATAAAAGGCAGACCAATAGCTTCACATAACTTTTATAACTAGCAGTTAGGTCCTTAACTATATATGTTTGAAATGAAATTGTAAAGTACAATACATTTCTCTCAGCATTTTCTCCAGGTTCCTTTTGAATTTGTGCAAGGCCAACAGATACATCCAAGCACTGTTTGACAAAATACTACTTTTCAACAAGTGAGAACAGCATGTAATTACCTCTGCATGATATTTCTGTGGTAATTGCAGATAAATTGATAAAAATATCTCAACTATTAGGCAAGCAGAGTATCGATTGCAATTTACTAGGCTATAAAAAAGTTATTTTCTCTTGTTTTACTATAAGAACTTACTTGTTTTATTTTATGACAAAAAGACCTTTTCATATCAGCAACTCAAAGTCTTCATGGAAAAAAATCACATTATTGCTAATCCTTAAAATTGACTATATATTTTTTTTGCAAGTATTTGCTTGTTCGTTATTTTCCTGTTGAGCAATTTCTCCCAAATTACATTTCCTGTAAAAGTATTTTATTGGTATATTTCATCAATATATGTCTTCAATGCAGAGTCATCAGAACTTCCTGAACTTACTCTTTTTCAAAAGGAAAGTAGGGAGGTCACAGATCCTTCTTATTGGAATTCTTTGCCGTATACACTGCCATACACTCATTTTACTATATATCTTACAAACTAATGGAATAGATCATTCCAATTTTGTTTTCAATTTCTATATATTTTTGCTTTTGTGGATATGAAGTATCCCTTAAGGAAACGTGATTAATTATTTTTGTTGAAGTGCAGTGTTCTCAAGTAATTTTAATTGGAAATGTAATGTTAGAAATCTATATTGAATTTTGCTACTTATTTACATTTTTCATTTCTTTTTTGAATTGGTCTCAAAAGAAATGCCTGAATTTATACTTCATTTATCATTGATATATTTTTCAAGTATAACAGCATGTCATCCACTTATCTCCAATTATAAATTGCTTTACCTGATCAAACACACTTTTCTCACTGATTATATGGTTTTGTATTTATAAGAGATGTATTTCCAAATATCAAAATGAGAGAATACAATGAAAGTCACCTTATTGAGGGGATTTTGTTTCTACAGGAAGGAAGTTTGATCATTGATGACACTGGTCAAGCTGTGACATGAAAACCCTAGCATAAATTCCATGGCTGTTGGGAAGTAGTGTGTATACCTGAGCAGCATATCTAGCCAGTTGTCACTTCTCACATGTATTGTCATTCTAAAGCCTTGTGATGCCTTGTGTTTAGATGTCCCCTCCAAGCCTCAGGAGAATGAGGTGGGGCCATTTTTGGGGGTGGCTGAATCTAGAGTGTGTGATTGATTCATGGTGGGGCTAGGCCCAAGGGCACTAGGCTTAAGAGCATGAGTGATACTGCCCTAAGTAGTCTGAATAAGGTAAAGGGGGCAGAAAGATGCTCCTCAAGTTCCTTGTTGCTTTTTGCTGTCTTCCACCACTATGAACTGTTGCCCTTCTGTGACCCTCCCATGGAGCCAGCTGATTATGGACTGAAACCTCTAGGAACTCTGAGGTAAATAAACTCCTTCCCCTCTAACTTTGGGTATCCGATACTTTGTCTCCGCAGTGAGAGAAAAGTAACTAACACAAGCCTAGTGGTAACTCTTGGTCATAGCAGAGGCAGGTCCCTGTGGATAATTCTATTTATGCCATAAAAGTATCACTGAGGACAGTAAAAACTAACGTTAATTTATCAAGGAACATCTTATTCAAAGAAGTCATAATTTGTGGCTTTTTAATACTTCAATTTAATGTCTGTTGGTATATATTTTGTGTATGTATTGCTTATAAATATCTAACCATACAGTCTTGAGCCACCTAATAACATTTCAGTCAACAATAGCCAAATATATAATTACACTCACGGAAGATTGCAGATTGGAGAATAATTGTAGGAATTAAAGAAAGTATTAGCAGGACTAAAATGGATGAATCTATAGTTATCCAGGCAAGAGATGGTGATGCAATCTCATAAGATTATAATTGAGCTGAAAAATTCTTGTCTAGTAATGTCACAGCCATTGTAACTTTATAGCACTACACATCACTCATGTGTTATTACTTGTGCAAACACACCTAATGTGCCACCAATTATATAAAATAACAGCATATATAACTATGCACAGTACATGATATTTGATAATAAATGGCTATATTGTTAGTGTATTATTATACTGTACTTTTATCATTATTTTAAAGTGTGATATTTCTGCTTATTATAAAGTTTACAATGTAAAACAGTATATTGTATTATGTCAGCAGCAGATTCACATATTTTGTGTTTATGTGTTTCTCTTGTCTGCATCAAAAGGCCACATAGAATGATTGGCCTGATCTATTTAGATTTGTGTAAGAATACTCTATGTTTGCACAATGCTGGAATTATCTAACAATGAATTCTCCCAAAGCATCTTCATCATTAGGTAATGATGACTGTACTTTTAGTTAAACACGTGATTTAATATATGTCAGGTTGAATCAATGAGAACATAAGCATAAGTAAGAGACTTAGTAGGGCTTCTAGCTAACCATAGTTGATTATATGTTTAACTCGTTAATACCCCCCTCCATTCAGAAAATGAATAAAACAATCACAAATTCAGAGGGAAAAAGGCAACACAGAAGAAAGCAATAGTAAAGAGTAATTTCAATACATTTTTAGGAGATTAAAAAACACGTGGAAGTGAACTGACTGAGGAGAATAGAAGACTTCACATTAGCCAACTGTAAAAGAAACACTAAAAAGAAGGGAGCCAAGCAAATACAATCAAAGCAAGAAATGCAGCAGGACCAGGATCCCAGTGGGATTGTTGAAATTAATATGCTGGATTTTAGATCCCAAAACACCGCTTCTCTCCCTACTTCTGAAAAGTTAGCCAATCATATGGGATTGCAACCCCAGAGCAGGAAATGAGTTGATTCCTCTTTGTAGAAGTAGAATGGCCCTGCAGCTTGGTAAGAACTTCATATTTCCACTCAGAGCTCTTGTGAGGGGTACAAAGCAACAGGTGTATGAATCATCAAAAGGTGGAGCTTACTTATAGTGATCTAGCTATGATGTAACAAAAAGGTAAAGCAAGGACTTAAATCCTTTCCCATGGACATTCTGTCTTAAGATGATATGGGAAAATGAATATCACCAAAGTGCAGAAGGATTAAAAACAACTGCAGATTTAGGATTGGAATTGAATGAATAAACTCAGTAGGGAGTTGGAAAAGATCTGGCCCGATGGAGAATGAAGGTAGAATACTACAAGAAAGAAGAACCGCAAAGAGAAAATACTGAAAGGTTATCTAATTCATTTGATAATAGAGAAAACAATGAAATGAAAGTGATGGAAGTTATAAGTACTTCTTTATCTTGATTTATTATTCTTTGTAACATTGCTTGCTACCTGAAAATGTATTACACTTGATTAGTTTGCATGTCTCCATCAGGTAATAGGGCATGCAACTGGTTTACTACAACAGTATGTGAAATTACAAATGAACTTTTAAATGAACTAATATGGAAATAATTTATGAAACTGATAAAATAACAGGTTAAGTATAAATCTTTTTAAAATAAAACCCCAAAATTATTGACATTGTTGAAAAAATAATTACTTATGGAACTAGGACTAGAGACATATAAGTATGAGTCAAAGAAAATTGCTAGCTCATACTTAATAATATTTATGTCACTTATAATTATGGGCACAAAAAAGCAAACAAACAAAGAAAATTACTTTGATAAAAATAAGAATTATGTTTTAAATCTAAAAAGTTGTGAGTGAGGTTGAATTCTAGTCCTCAAATAGGTCATAGTGAATTAATGAGCAAAGAGAAAAAGAATTCTAAACTTTAAGGAAGTCAAAATTATAAAGCATTCTATATTGACATAAATAAGATATCAAGTGAAGGTACTGAAGGAGAACTTTTCTGTTAGCGTTCAGTTGCTGAACAGAATTCATTCTATTTTGAGTCAAATGGCATTTAGTAAAAGTACTAACATGCTTGCAGAGTCATTTCAAAGGTATAGGCTGCAACTCAAGAAAATGATCCTTAAACCAAAGAGTCCAAAAGGGGTGAAAAATAAAGATGGTACTGCCACAAGTATTCATTTCAGAATCACTCCACTTAGCTGAAGAAAAAATATTAAAACATAAAACAAATCAAACAAAAAACAGACTGTTTCTAGAAGCCTTCCCCATATCATAAATCCATCTCAGGAGAATTGATGTTTTGTGTGATTTCTTCTTTTTTTAATCCAGTTAGACCATTTATTCAAAATTGTGTCTGATTGGCCAAACCTAAATTCTATTTAGGGCATTAACTGCAAGGAAATCTGGGAAATGTATTCTTTTATCTTACTTGCTTCTCCAGAAAAGAAAACCATACTAAATGGATATTGGACAAATATTTAATAAGACACTTTCCATATTTGCCCCAGATGGACAGGATATTCCTAAGCAAAAAATACTATTAAAGAAAATTACTATTAAATAGTATTAAAAGAAATTTTTGGTAGGCACAGGTATATGACAGAAGATAGACTGGGTGATTCTGCAGTAGCAAAGGTATAATAATAATCAACAGCATAGTTTGGAGAGCCACAGGCATATTTTCCTCCTGAGTGATTTTGTGTAAATAAGGATTTAGTTTTAAATATATTTTAGTTTTAGATATGTTACTACTCTGACACTAAAGTGTAAACTCTGGTGCTGACCGCAGTACCTGTGCTTCATGCATGTCTGCCTTTTCATGAACCTTTGTCACACAAAGCTTTTCTCAATTTAATGTTATAATATTAAGATTGAGAGGCAATCATTTCTTTCAGCCTTACAAGACCTTGATTTTGTTAATTCTTACTTTCACTTTTAGTCCAGCTTACTTATTGGGTAATCCATTTCTGAACTTTTCTCGTTTTATGTGAGCTCATGATACATAGACAACTAATAGCAAACACATTAATATTGGCTTTTCCAGTCATTTGCTCTGAAGATAGATCATTTTAAGTATATTTTAATATAACATGTACTTCTAAAGTTTCCATAAATGGAGATTTTCCAAATATCTTGTCACTGCGCTATGCAGATTGACAACTCTCTAGTCCCTGGGAACAATGTTCTCATCTATTGCCAAATAATCACTGCATAATAAAAAGATGTGTTAGGTTCATTACAGTAGCATTCCATGTCCAGTTACAGTTATTTGTCAGAACAGACTGGCATATACTCTAACACACCACCAAATCATAAGTACTTAATGCCTCAAAAAGCTCAAGACTAAAGTCTGCATTGCCTGAGATTCCTTGCTGGATGGCTTCTGATGGTATGGATAAAGGGGAGCATAAAGGAGATCAGATTATGGCAGGAGAGAGTTTTAGGCATTTTAGCTGAGCTCTTTCCCTGACTTGGTATCATGTCTGTCCGTGACTGTGCCCTGCACCTTACCTCTGTCTGGGTAGCCCATTTCCCACAGTCTTAGCTATCACTAAGATGCCATGGTATTGTTTCATCCTTGTGTCTATCCAGGCATTGTTACCTTAGAGGCTCAGAGCATTTGTTTCCTTAACCTTGGTTTTAGTTCTCTAAGTAGCATTTTCATTAAACTTTCTTCCTTTAAACCAAGTGAGTTGGATTGTATTTCCTGCCGGGAGCCTGCCTTCTGCAGAAGCTTTGCTCATTACAGACACTCCAGAGCACAGGCTGATCGAGACATGTGCCTCCCTGGTAGCCGCAGCAGGGGAAGGGAATATAGTGAACAATTCAGTAGCTTTTGCTGCCCCACCTGGTACTAATATGCTTCGGCCTATGTTTAACTGGCCACAGTAAGTTCTATGTTCATACTTCTCTTCAAAGGGAGCAGAAAAAAATCAGCCTTATTATTTTCTTGGAAAAAAAGGTAAACAAATCCACTTGTGAGTCTGTCATGACTACCATGCTTGAAAGTCCACAGAATGTTGGAGAATGGTGGTCTGATGTGATGTAAGGTTCAAAATATATTCTGATTGATGGAAATATCATAAGGGCTGTACATGTCATGCCGATTTTTAAAATATCTGTTTCTCCTTTCTTTTTTAGAGCTGAAGGGGAGACATAGGAAAAGAAGTTTGGGAATCAGAAGACAATCATATCTATGTTTTGGAATATTTATCATAATGCAATCATTCTATCTTGAGCATTGACTTTTTATGAAGCCTATAAAGAATTAATTTGCAATCTTTTTACATATAATTTAGAAATGCAGCACACTGGCCTTATTATTTTTGCATCCAGAATCTAAATTAGATAGAGATAATAAATTGTTTTTTAACTCCTTTTGAATGGAATCGGGCTGATTCATCGCCGGTTCGCGGAGCCGCAGCTGGACCGAGTGAGTCTGAGGCGCTGTCACCGCCTCCAGCAAGTCACTGCAGAGCGAGACAAGGGTCCAGACCCCTCCCTCCCTCCCGCCTTCAGGAGACGAAAATATACTTGCAAAAATTATACTTGCCAGAATTAGCTATAGTTTGAGTTAGGAAGAAATTTGTTAACTCGACAAATTGAAGCTTAACGCCTTAAGAGTTACAGTTACTGAACAGAAATATGGACAGACTTCTTAGACTGGGAGGAGGTATGCCTGGGCTGGGCCAGGGGCCACCTACAGATGCTCCTGCAGTGGACACCGCACAAGAAGTCTATATCTCTTGGCTGGCACTGTTAAGAATGTTAAAGCATGGCCGTGCTGGAGTTCCAATGGAAGTTATGGGTCTGATGCTTGGAGAATTTGTTGATGATTACACCGTCAGAGTGATTGATGTGTTTGCTATGCCACAGTCAGGAACAGGTGTCAGTGTAGAAGCAGTTGATCCAGTATTCCAAGCCAAAATGTTAGCTATGTTGAAGCAAACAGGAAGGTCTGAGATGGTTGTTGGTTGGTATCACAGTCACCCTGGCTTTGGTTGTTGGCTTTCTGGTGTGGATATCAACACTCAGCAGAGCTTTGAAGCCTTGTTGGAGAGAGCTGTGGCAGTGGTTGTGGATCCCATTCAAAGTGTAAAAGGAAAGGTTGTTACTGATGCCTTCAGCTTGATCAGTGCTAATATGATGGTCTTAGGACATGAACCAAAACAAATGACTTCAAATCTGGGTCAATCTGGGTCACTTAAATAAGCCATCCATCCATCCAGGCATTAGTTCACAGACTAAACAGACATTATTACTCCATCACCATTAATTATCCAAAAAATGAACTGGAACAGAAGATGTTGCTAAATTTGCATAAGAAGAGTTGGATGGAAGGTTTGACACTTCAAGACTACAGTGAACATTGTGAACACAATGAATCAGTGGTAAAAGAGAGTTTGGAATTAGCCAGGAATTATAATAAGGCTGTAGAAGAAGAAGATAAGATGACACCTGAACAGCTGACAATAAAGAATGTTGGCAAGCAAGATCCCAAACATCACTTGGAAGAACATGTGGATGTACTTATGACTTCAAATATTGTCCAGTGTTTAGCAGCTATGTTAGACATGGTTGTATTTAAATAAAAAATGCAAAAAGCTTTTAATGAAACTTTCAGTACATAGTCCTCTCTTGTTCCTAATGCTCAAAATCAAGGGACCTCGGAAGGTGTGTTTGGTTAAATGTAAGACATCTGGCATCATTTGCAGCACTGTAACATCTTTAGTCTCAGTTGTGCAATTACTTTTGTTTCTTAAGTCAGGGTCTTTGCAGATTCCAAAGTTGTACAAGAACACATCAAAGTGGACAAGCTTTGTTAAGATCTCATTCAATATTTGAAGAAATTAGTAGCACAAATATATTCTGATTGTTGCTTACAAAATAAAATACATTTACAATACAAAAAAATTGTTTTTTATATTAGACAGAGATTTCTATAACATGAATCAAGAAAATTAATAGGACTGATCAAGTCATTATTTTATTACTTTATTCCATTAGCGCAAATATATTCTTAGAGGAAGACAAGATTGCTTATAATGAAAATTTTATTATATATAATAAAAGTATATAAATTATACATATTATATATAAAATATATATAATAAAATATTATTCTTGATTAAGAATAATTGTTAAAAACATTTTATCAAAAATGTTTATGTAAAGAATCATAATACATTAGATTTAAATATTTTCCAACTAATAAGTAGCTAGTAAAATTTGTGTATATGGAAAAGAAATCAGAATGAAAAAAATTGGACTGGCCAAAACTTTACTGAAGAACTGTGAGATAAAGTCCATACATGAAATACAAATAGAATGGCATAAAATCCTTCCATGCTTTGAATGAAATTTAATTATTGACTCTCACATTCATAGCTAGAGGATCATCAATCACCACAGGTAATACTTTTTCTCAGTCACTAAAACTAATTATAGTCAGTAATCTCTGCTCACTGAGACTAATCACTATGCTACATTAAAAATCAATCTATTATGTAGTATTATGAAGGTCTGTTGAGCGGAGTGATTTTTTATGAACCTAAAAATTACATGTTGATTATCTGAATATTTTACATTGATGCATCTAATTGCCTATATTCTTTCATGTAAACAAAAATGCTGCCTATTTACATTTAGTTTTGTGTCGTGAAACATTCTGCACTGAAAAAATAATTCTAGGAAAATGCCATGAAGGGGAATAATTTTTGAATTAGAATAAAGAAAAGGGGAAACAGAATGAAATACAGAGCAAGATGCTGAACAAAGGAAGAAAGAGAGCCGTGGAGTCTCATTCCTTACCAAGGGCTTCTGTGCTTTTCCTATAACAAGTCCAACTGATCTTAAGATAGTGTTTGTGCCATGCAAAAGAACATTTAAAGTTTCCGATAGTTGCCTTTCCTCCCAAGTACTTGTATTAATCAATTCAAATCTGACATTTCACATTCATAGAATTTTAGACATAAGAACTCAAGATTACCCAATTCACTAAAATTGTGGCAACTGCAAAAAAGTTTAAGCACCAATATTAGTAGCATTGTTACAGCCCACATTTCTGCTTTTACAAAATTCTTACAGAAACCACAAATAAATATTAAATATTTACAATTATGTTCATATCTATGTAATTCTTTCCACTTAAAAGAATAATAAAATTAACACCCATATACCCCTCCTTCAACTAGGTCTATGAAATGCTAGAATTTTGCTATTTTTCTCCCTTGTTATTCTTTTTCCTTCTTTCTTTTTCTTTGACAAACACGCTCTTTTTTTCTATCATTTTACTTAATCATTTCAAAATAATTTCAATTTAGTTATTTCATCATTTTTCTCAAGTATGTAGGTATCCTGCATTACTGGTATACTAGTGTATTTTTTTCAGATTCAAATAGGAAAATCTAATATTACTACCAGAATATAATCTGATATACTGGCCCCCTGTTTTATATTTATTCCATGGGTATATTAATGTTTTTATGTTTTTTTGATCCAGGACCCTCAAATCATGCAGTTGTTATTGAACCACTTTAACCTTCTTTTTTTATTCTACAGCATTATTTATTGTAAATATTTTATTAACCGTCCTGAGTAGTGATATTGTAGAAGTGATATTAATTTGGAAATTTCTAGTTGTAGTTTTCCTCAAAAATATGTAAGTGATATGTTTTTAGTGTATCACTGATGATAATAACATTTTTAAGGATGATATGGACTAGATTTCTCCATTTTAAAACTTTTTTTTCCTTTTGATATAGTTTGATACTTCAGATCTTGTTTCCTAACCAAAGGGATTTAGTATCCTATAATGATTTTTATCTATAATAATTTAAAAATTTTTAGCTGCATATTTATACAGTATTTGTATATAAATATGTATATATCCACGCTTAATTTAGACTTATTTTGCAAAGTATATTCACTGTCTTTAATTCATAACATCACAAATTTTATACTTTTGCTAATATTATAGATTTGAAGAACATCTTGTATAAATATACATGGTGAGTGTGATCAAAGACTACTTTGACTATTTAAATTTAAAAAAAAAATAACATAGTAAAAGACTCATTGCTATCAATCTCCTTCAAGATACTCTCCCTCTCTTTGAACACACTTATCCTATTTTTCTTGCCACTATCTGAAGCAATTCTGGAAGTCTTCTTTCATGTCTTTAGTTGCACTGTCCTGGCTGCCTCAGTGATCTGAATTGATTCAAAATGGTTACTTTTTATAGTCCTTTAGCCTTTTGGGAAGACTCAGAATTCTCATAGTGACAGATATGATGACTGAAGTGGATGAAGACACACCATAATGTTTTAGAAACTGTTTTTCTGTTGGATGGGACTAGGCACCAGCAGTCAAAGGATTTTCCATTGTGCCATGTAAAGACACTCACCAAATAGGATTTCCAGAACTCCTTCAAAAAAGGCAAGGAATGATGGAAAAAAATAAAAGGTATATTTTAAGAGGAATTAATACTAATATGTCATTTACCATAATGAAACATTTTAAATTAAAACATTTACCACATTGATTAATCATACCACATATAGTTAATAAATGAGCAAGTAGAGGCTCAAATGATATCTTTCCCCCCATTAGTTTTCCCTTTAAGATATAGAGCTGTGTTTGCCCCGTCTCTAATAAGGATCGGGGTAAGAAAGGTTTCAGAGTCACCTAAACACCACCACAGACCATCTGAAATGAAGACATTTGAGGCTCCTGTTTCTTTTCTATTCTCACTGTCCTTAGCACTGTTTATTTATTCTTTTGTTCTTCATTAGTTTTCTGTTTACTTAGAGCTCATTACAGCCAGAGACTCATCATAGGGAATGGTGACAAAGGTAGATTAACGTATCTCAATGTCGTATCACTGAAGGATACGTTATGGTTAAAATATCAGCAAAGTAATATATAGCAAATAAAATGATAAATGAGGGATTTCTATTTAGCATATTGCACATACAAAGTTTATAATACTTTTTAAGTAATGTAGGATCAAATACTCTAAAATTATTTTAAGAGTAAATGATTGAAAACTTGCAAACATTTTTACAAAGGTTTTTTACAGTAAACATCCAGATAATTTTGCAAGTGTGGATAAGAGACAACGTAGGAGTTAAGAACATGGGCTCTGCAGCAAAAACAATGACAATATGGTTCACGAATTCATGTCATTTTAGTGTAATTTATATAATTATATGCAAATATTTGATTCTGGTATTTAATTGCCCCTTTAATTTTTCTTTTTAGGCTTTTCCATATAAAGATGAGCCAGGGCATTTGTTGTCTTAGGGCAGGAGGGAGCAGGTTTTGACCTTTTGAGTAAAGGTATTTGAAAGCTGGGGTGTGAGGAGAGAAATTCTTAAATATGTTTTGCCACCTAGAAAGCAAGAATATCCTGGATATTGTTAGCATAGCAAGAAGTAATCTAAGGACAAAGTTATTAATCTTCTTTTCTAGTATAGGAATGATAGGGAGGTACTTATGAGCTGATGGGAGGCTCTCCATATTTTATACTTTCTGTGTGTTAGTATATTTGTATATTATATATCTTCATATACATCTACATGTGTGTATATGTGTGTACATTAAAAGCACAGAAATATTAATATGTTTCATTAAGGGTGGTGCCTTAGCACCCATTGAAGGTATAACTAAATGTATAATATATTTATATAATTATCTTTGTGATACCCCAAACTTCAAAATTCTGAAATAAACCTGGCTTGAGGATTTTCTCATAAGGGCTTGTGAACCAGTGTAAGGGCTCCCTGCATTTTCTAATTACCTTCTCCTGGGCTGAGCCTGGGGTGAAGCTTTAGTTCCAGACAAGTACAAAGAACACATAGAATGGATGTTTGTCATTTGAACATTGAAGGAAAAGGCTCATATTTTAACCTGGACAAAATATGCCATTTGACACATCACTGGTCCCAGATTTATTTACCAAAGGAGCTTTGTGTCTGGAATACATCGAAAAATTCATGCATGGCTTAAGGAGTAACACATCAGAGGGCTACAGGCGTTGGCTCATAAATGTGCATGAGTGGTTACTGCAGAAGTAGGTAAGGTGAACCTCTACTAACCCTGCTCAGGTACCTAATGGAGTCATAGCTAAACTTCAAGACATAATGGCAGTAAAGCTTTGCTAGAATTCAAAGGACTGATACATGATCATTAATTATGGACTTTATTATCAGATACACTAGGCGGCATCCAAAGAAATAGGAGACCTAAGATGTTACCATAACAATGGAAAAACAAAACAAAACCCCCGTACACTTATACAATCTGTATGAGCTTCAATGGGATGACAGTGAGCACCAGGCCACCTTAAAATTCAGTAAATCACAAAGTGTACTTTAAACAAATTTTGGGGGACTTTGTTTCCACTTTTTCTTTTCTCATATTTTTTCAATTCCCCTACCCCTTCCACCTCCTCTTCCCCTTCTCCTTTGGACCTTTTTTTCCTAGGGAGGGGTGGAAGGGTTGAAGGCAGGGAAGGGGAATGGGGAAAAAAAACAAGAACCAAGATATATCATGTAAAGGTACAAATTCCCAGTGATGAATGTCATCATACTGTATACCTAAAACATACAAATAAACAATGAATAAAAACAAAAGAAAGAAAGAAAGAGAAGAAATTTTAGGGAAATGGAATAGAAAAGGCCCTAATTTGAAACAATAATTTCTTGGTTTTGATAATTGAACTATATTATCTGAATATGTTATTAATATATACATATTAATATATACATATTATATATATTGACATACAATATGTATATATATTTTCCCCTTCATATTATTTTTATTAACCTTTTAGAGGACCATACTTTTATTTAAAAAATCTACTGGGTATATAAAAAAATACCTAAAATGAAACAAACATGTTTTATATTTCTGAAATAGTAACAAAATAAGAATTTTATTTTAAGATCATTTATACTATTAAAAGCCTTTATATTTTCCTAGAAAGGTTTACATACTATTCCTGGACATTTCATTTAAAATGCCACATATAAGAATATGAGATTTTTCTAAGTATTACTTCTACCATTTTACTAAAATCTGTAAAAATAATTTTGTGGCTAGAATATTAGTATTTTTCAAATTTCTTTCTAGAAATAGAATGAGAACAAAGCAATCATAGAAAAATAGGAGATTATAGCTTCAAATATTTTTAAAGACATATTTCCAATTGAACAACCATTATAACCCAAAGAAATTGTGGGACTGAATTTAATCTTACTGAGGATCAAATTTAGGACATTGCATTTGCAAGGCAGTTGCGGTGCCACTGAGCTAAATCCCTGGCCCCAAGGACTGAATTTAAGAACCCGGGTGTTCAGCATTCAGAGATGTTCCTTTATTTTAGAGATGGATCAATATAAAGGAAAAAAACCCTTAAGTCATCTGAAAATATTATACAGTACTAAAAAGCTTTGGGGAAAATGAAGCTGTGGTTTGAAAAAGTTATATGTTCACAAAAAGGAGTCTGATTCACCATACAGACACAGGAAAAACAACTGAATAGTCATTAGTAATTAGTGACTTGAAAATTAACAAATAATATGCTCTTGATCAACTTGTGCTTAATGAATTGTGTTTGAGTTAAGGGGAGAAATCATTATTAAACATGGGAAACAAAAAGAACTTTAATATTTTAAAACATATCTAGTTTATTCAAAGGAATTATCATCAGCAAGACATTCTTAAAAGGAAACTTGGCAGCTGGGTATGTAGCTCAGAGGTGCTGCTTCTGCCTGGCAAGCACAAAGCCCTGAGTTCGATTCCTGGTACAAACAAACAAACAAAAAATGGAAACTTGGTAATAGACTCCAGTTGAAAACTATTGTATACTCACAATATTATTGTAAACTCACAGAAAGACTTTCTGTACTAGTTTAATGTCTTCCCCTCAAATTCATGACCACTCATATCTGTTAATTCCATATTATTTGGGAATAAGGTCTTTGTGGATGTAATTAATTAAAATGACATCATTCTGGATTAGAGTGTGTATTGGTCAGCTTGCCTGTGACCAGGATGAAATATCCAACACCCACAATTTAAAGGAGGAGGTATTTAAACTTTTTCAGGGTTTCAGAGTTTTCAGACTGTGGTGGGCTGGCTCCAATCAGAACCTTCATGGAGGAGGAAAAACCTGGTGGAGCAAAGTTGCTCAGTTCAAGGCAGCCAGTCAGAAAGCAGGATAGAGGGAAAAAAGTGCCAGTGAAAGATAAATAGCTAGAGGTTCACCCACAGTGATTCACTTTCAACTGGGTCCCACCTACTGAGAGTCCTAATGAATTTTGTGTCCCCAGGATCAAATGAACTCTCCAGGAGCCTCATAATCCAGTCAAATGGCCTATTCAGCTTAACTGTAACAGAGTGGGTCCTAAAGCCAATGACTGCTAAAGTCATTGTTAGAAGAGATAAAGCTGAATGCACAGAGAGGTAAACAGCCATGTGACATCGGAGGCCGAGGACAGAGTTTTAACTATATCTAAACTATACTCCACAAAATTCCATATACACTAAGGGACGCTCGAGGTTCCTGACCACCAGGGAAGCTAAGAGAGGCAAGGGACAGATTTTCTTTAGCGACTTCAGAAAGAGCAAGGGTCTGCCATTTCCTTGAGTTCAAATTTCTAGCCTCAAGAACTGAGAAGAAACACCACTTTTGTTATTTTAAGCCTCAAGTTTGTAGCACTATGTTATAAAAACTTTAGAAAACTAATATACTTGTTAAAATTAGAAAATCATACTTCTGTCATTTTTATATAAATCCTGAACCTAAAGCCCACTATATTTTTCATCTTGCTTCTACCACTGATTTTTTAAACTAGAAAATATATATTTCTTGATTATGTGTTCCAAATAAAACTTTCAATATTTATGATTTGTTAATTTAAAACTTTAGTTATTATTCTGGCAAAGTCTTATGCATTCATTGGACAAACATTCATTCTGAGCATCTAGTGTCTACTAAATCTCATTCACGATGAAGCTTCAAGTATCATCTAAATGGATAATCTGTTACCAATTCAAAGTATTTTCTTACAAGTTTACTTTTAGTTTAGACCTATAATTTCCAAGACTATTCTTTAAGGATTCTGTCCTTTTTGCAGTAATATGATTTTCTCAAATCTCTCTTGGGCCTGTGCATGCCTCTTAATACTTTTTAAAAATACAACTAAGATAGGAATTTGCTAACATTATTTAACATGCAAGTTTTACTGAAATACCACTGTTTCATTAGTCTTCAGTGACTTATTCAGTTTTAAGATTGCAAACCAACATATGTAGCAATCAAAGAGTTTCACAATTTAATTTGCTAGTTTTCATATAATTCCTGAGAACATGTCTGGATAGGGTAGTATAAATTTTAAAAAATGAATAAGTGATCTCACAATTTTAGAAATACTAAAGAGAGTTATGGGAAAAAAGGTTTAGCTACAAATGCCGGAAGACAGCATATATCATTAATGACATACCCATTTGAACTCCTCATATAAAAACCAGGCAAAATATCCTTGTTTTGAGTACTAGAAAATATCTTTATGTTCACCTATACATCTTTATACTTGTGTGATCTGATTCTCTTCTTATCAATCTAACTTCATCCACTTCTTTTTGGCCATTGTTCACACAATAGCAGTCACACTTTTTCTTGACTTTTTCTTGATAGTTCTTAAAACATGTCCCACCCCCAATAAGAAAAGGGTAGAGAGATGGATGGGGGACTGGGAGGGAAAGGAAAGGGGATGAAATTAAAAGCTATTAAAGGCAGACAGATATGGGGCAGGGGGAGTCTTGGGTAGCCAACCTAGAAACCAATAACTTTCATCTTTACATATGCAAGAGAAAGGCTTGGAGTACCCCAAAAGCAAGAAGTGTGGGAAAATTAAGAAGCTCTCACTCTTCACTCATACATATGTAAAAAGAGGACAGGAATGCCCTAGGGAAGCTTGGAAAATAAAGAGAAAAGAGACAAGGCGATTCTTTGTCGAGGTCTTGTGACAGACCCCATTCTCTCTTTGGTCTTTCTTTCTTATTCTTCAATAACCCCTATTTTTTCTCTAAGACTTTCCTCATGCCTGGTCTCTCATTATTCACTCTGGGCTGGCCACCAAGAACCAGGAAAGTTGGGATTATATTATGTACCTTTGTCAACTTTCCACAAAGAGTATAAACATTAAGTACTATGTACATGTAGTAATTAAAAAATGTTTTTAAAAGAACAACACTTCCCTCAAAAAAAAAAGAGTCTAAGGCATTCATTTAGGTTATTTTTTTTGCCTGTGGACATGTTATACTGCAGCCCTAACCATAAAGATAGGAATTTCCTACCAGATCTCAAAAATTGGATTTGAATCTAACCCACAAGACATTCTATTGTGTGTTTTTTTTTTCCCTTTAAAAACTGGGTTTCCCTGCTTGATCGGTACCAAGGAAAATGGGAGCGTGAGCTCATCCTTGGCTAAATAAAGGACTTTTAATTTGGATATTTTTGTGATGTGGTCTTTTTTGCTGGGACAGCTATAGCAAAGGTCACTTTCTTATACTCTCAAAATGTGGCAACCTGTTCTAAATTGCAAACTAATTTTTTTGACAATACTTCTAGTGTCCCTCATGTCACTCAGTTTTTCTGGATATTTATTTTTCTTTTAAATCCTCACAGTGTGGTTTCGGGGCTTAGTTGTTGTGTTTAATGCCAGGGCTGGAGACCATAACACATCATCCATGGGGCCAACACTGTTTTCATAATAATACGATGGCATTATTTGCCATTTTTATTGTAGATACCTAAGTTAGTTAGAAATCACTAGAGGCAGTTAGACAAACCTGGGCCCTCAGCATAGAAAAACAATTGAGGCACATTCACTGGTTAGCATTATTAAAAGAAAAGAGGTACCACTTTCACTAGAGATGAATAGCAGTGATTGATATTGTAAATAGGCATCAATCTCTGGAAACTCCTTGTACATTACTTGTTTTCCCATTTGATCCTCCTTTAATCAGTATTACCTGTACTGATTGACTGTACTTGTGATCTTATTGGTTGGTCATGGTTTTGTCCCACCTCATGCCCACCTCATAATTTTCCACTGGGTCTTATAGTTTTGTCCCACTTTGTACCTGCCTCACCCCATGGCTTTGCTGTATAAAACACCTCTGGAAAGCAGGGTGGGTGAGCAACCCACTTTCCAGTCCCCTCTTCTGTCCCTCTTAGACTGAAGGTCTTTCTCTCAATAAATTTTTCCTACTCTTAACTTCCCTGGTTCCTAGAATTCATTCTTTAATTTTAGAGAACACAAACTCATATTTTAGATATCTAGCAGTTTGGGAGTTATAATATTTCCCTTGTTTGTATTATTATTGCTTATTTGGATACCATTTTTGGATTACTTAGCGCCCTGTATAATTTCCACTGTGTGATCTTTTAATGATGAAAAAACCAAGGGTGTATAAAACTGCAGGCCTCTTATCCCAAACCAAGAAACCACACTGTGCTAGTAGATTCACCTTCGTAACCACTGTTTTCTTCACCTGCACAAATCTGTAATTTTTAAAAACCCAATTTCACCTGGCAAGGCTGTTAATAAGGCTATAATAATTACTAATTTTACTGTATTTTGATCCTCAAGTGTACTTTATTTCAATGTTAAATGTGATAAGGCTGGAATGTGTTCAAAGCACTCCTGCTGCCAATGGTTTTCTTGAAGAGAAGCACTTGTATTTTCTTTTGTGATCCAAAATGATCAAGCCCAGACAAAAGCAGGCTCATAAACATGGTGCGTCCTCATCTACACTTAATTCACCAGACCTGGTACTATGTGGCTTCTGGCTCTTTACTAAAGTCAAAATGACCATGAAAAGTACAGGGGTGCCTCAATTAAGGAACTTAATTTTTTCTGCAATTCTGGTTGTGAACCAAATTGGATATGAACTGAATCAAATTTACCCACAAGGTTTAATGTAAATGAGGTTAATCCATTCTGAACCATATGTATTTTTTAACCTCAAAAATATGAAACAAAGTACACACAGGTATAGTATAGTATGAAAAGAGTGAACACTAACCATGCTTGAGGCCACTTCTGGTACGGAAGACAGGAAGGTAGATGTGGAGGTTACTGTTGGGAGGAAGATTCCCCTCCATAGGGACATTGGGGAGATCTCCTTCAAGGGTTTCCTCTTTTCTTTGTCTTTTAGCTGCAGGGTCAATTTTGACAAAACTCTGTCTCATGTTGTGTTTTTTTGTCGCACTGCATAACCCTCCAGAAATGAGAGACCATGTTATCATTCACCAGATACAACATGCTGCTCATTACAATTATGTTGGGGTGGTGCTTTTGAAAGAAATTCTGGCACTGATTCCATTTTTCCATAATGGATTTCATCACATCCTCCTCCCTGTCTTCCACTTCCTCAGTGGAATGCTCCTCAACAGGTGCCTTCTGCTGCTCACTCTGGAGTTCAGTAAGTTCTTCCATCCTGAGCTGCTCCTTACTGTCTCAAAAAGCTCCTCTTTGTCTGTACCATCCATGTCCAGACCCATACTCTTGCCCATGGACAAAGTCTCCTCCTCTATCTGTGCATCAGACCTTTCAAAGTCATGTTCAGTGACACATTCTGGCCACAGTTTCCTCCGGGTTGAGTTTAAGGTCCAGTGTGTGACATCTTCCCAGTCTTTGTCAGTGAGGTTGATGCAATGGAGGACATTGAAATGTTTCTTCCAGAACTCCTTAAGAGTAAAGGACATCTGTTCAGTGACATTAAAACACCTGGTGAAGGGCACTTTTGTGTAGAGCTTCTTGAAGTTGGAGATCATTTGCTGGTCCATGGGCTGCAGAAGAGGCGTCATGTTGGGGACGAAGAACTTGACCTTTATGAAATTATCCTCATTGTCCATATCATCCACCAAAGCAGGAGGGTGTACAAGGCATTATTCATCAGAAGAAGGCACTTTTCAGGCAGTTGGTTGTCAGAAAGATATTTCCTAATGATGGGTACAAACACCTCGTGTGACTATTCCATGAACAATTGGCTTATGACCCACACTTTTGCATAACCTTCCACATGACAGGCAGTCTGGTCTTGTTCACCTTCTCTTCCTCAGATCCACAAGGGATCTGGGAATGGTTCACCAGTAATAGCTTAATCTTCAGTGCTTGAGTTTGCACACAGCAAAAGTTCAATCTGTCCTTCATGGGCTTGTGCTCCTGCAGTGCCTTTTCCTCTGGCATGATATAGTCTGTTTAGCATCTTCTTCTAGAAGAGCCTTGTTTCACTGCAGTTGAACACTTGCTGAGCAATATATCCTTTTGCCTTCATAAATTCTGCAAATTATTTCTTATAGCATTCTGCAGTGGCCTTGTCAGAATTCAAAGCCTCACCATGTCTTATCACATTGTAGATCCCACTTCTCTGCAGAATTTATCAAATCACCCTCTATTGGGTTTACATTCATCACTTGTTGGACTTGTGGAGGGGTTTTCTTGCAATAAGTCACTGTACTGTTTTCTGTTTTTTTCACAGATCATAGCTTCACTAGTGCTATCACCTGCCAGCTGCTTCTCATTAAACCACACTCCCAATAGTTTTTCCACCTCTTCCAGCACTTTTGTCCTCTGCTTGGTTAACAACATTACTCTTTTTGCCACATTAGCATCTCTGGTGGCATCTTTATTCTGCAAAATAGTAGAGATTGTTGACTTTATTATGCTGTACTCTGAGATCATGTTAGTCACATGAATACCAGACTCATGCTTTTCTACAATTTTCTTCCCAAATTTAATGGCTATTTTTCTCAAATTTTTCTCCTTACCACTTTTACTCTTCACATTCTGGTTACCTTAATTGCTACTTTGCATGTTCTTGTCACTTTCATTATAGCTTTTCACTTTCTTTATACCACCATGCTGCCCTACATTTGCATTGGACCCAAGCTGGATGTATAATACTGTACAGTACTGTATGTGCTAAAAAGCCCACAAAAAAGCTTCCCAGCAAGTGTGGACATGTCTGCTTGTGACTGTGACCTCAAGTAGAGGAAGCCATGACCATGTGTCAGAGTGGGGGAGATGGCCACATTCATATTCATCACCTGATGCAGAGTTTGCAAATGGAAGCAAAATTTTCCTGAGTGTTTCTGTTCATGAACCAAACAGTTCAGGAACAGAAACATTCATGCACCAAGGTGTTACCATAAAGTTTAACTTGCTTCATGACATTGACAGAGCCACAAAAGAACAACTGAAAATACTCATCAAAGTGAACTTCCACAACTGCTTCAGAAAACAGCAAAAGAAAAGAGGGCGGGGGGATAAGTGTTTTTGATATAAGTGATGGGCAATAATTTGAGGAGAATTAATGACAATGCATCTTTTAGTGTAACCATTTTTTAAAAAATTAAAAATTCATGATATTCTTTGGTCATGCCTCATTTATTGCTAATGAAGCAAATGAAAATGTATAGAAATATTCAATATGATAATGGGTGGGGAGACACACTTTATGCTGTAGCAGCCATAATCTTGTATTTGGTCACTTTGTTCTCATTCACATTGAGATGCCTGCCTTGAACAATATTGTAGCTAGACTATTTATAAATACCAAAACTGAAAACGTTCTTCTCTTCTGTTTCATGTCTAGTCAGCATGCAATGTCAACTTCCAAATCTGAAGAAGAAAACTCATTAATGCTTTTAAAAGCCCATTGTGTATTAGGGGTTTTCCAGGAGATTTTAAGCCTCTATGTATAGTAGGTAGACATTGAAAAGGATTCCAGAAATCCAGCAGTTTTTTTCATTTAAATCATATAAAGAATTTTTCTAATTTCAGCCTAGACTTTCTTCCGAAGTATGTGTCATAGTTCTCTCTGAGAAAATGTCCTCAGTCAACATAGTTAATTAGCTTCTCCTCCACTGGTTTATTTGTAAAAGGAATGGATTACAGAGACTGTTAATATTACTTCAGTTTTCTTCATGCATCATTAGCCATGGAAGCTATGTGCAGATTCAGAGCAACACGCTTCACAAAAGCTGTGGGACTGTTACTGACTTCATAGTTCACCCTGGTACAGGGAAGAGAGTACATTTTACAAAGTCTATATATTAATTCCATACACATATTCCACTCTTCATTTCTATTCATTACTCTCCCATTATAACAACAATATCCTAGATAAATAAGAACCTTTGTCTACTTTTCATCATTTTATTAGAAAAATTTCATCTCAGTTCTTTATTTGTTGATTTTGCCACTTTGGGGGCTATACAAACTAAATAGTATTCATTTTCATCTACGTAATTGTGATAAAAATTGTAAATATGAAAGGTGAAGTTCAGGATCCTTTGCAGATACCAAAACTGCTTACATAAAATGTAGTGGTATTTACCTATATTCTATGCCTCCTGTATAATTGAAATCAAGATTACTTATAGAATTTAATGCAATGCAAATACCATGTAAACTTCTATTATACTGTATTGTTTATAGAATGATGAAAAAGTCTGTAGATATTCAATATAGGTGGATATTTTCCAAATATTTTCTATTCAAACTTGGTTGAATTCATGAATGCAGAATCCAGAGATACAGAGAATTGACTTAATAAATATATACCAGAATGTTTATCCATCTTAAAAAAAGATCCTGCAATTTGCAACAATATGGATGATACTAGAAGATATTATGTTATGTGAAAAAAGCCAGATGCAAAAAGAAAAAAAATCACGTAATCTCCCTTACATATGGAATCTAAAAAGTTGAATGCATAGAAGCATAAAGTAAGAAATAATTGGCTTCTGAAAGGTATTAGATGTGTCTGGTTGCCCTGTGTGACATTCATAATCTTTGAGGGTCTTCCCATTATCCAGAAAACATACACAAAAAGTAGAGAATGGGATTGCATTTGTCTTTTATCCTAATTTCTTAAAAGGAAGTCCTTTTGAATTAAAACTGAGGGAAGTTCCTCAATATACTTGTATCTAAATGGAGGTGGATGGAGAAAGAACATAAGAGATGATATAGGTAGAAAAGTATTATTTAGACAAAAGAAATGAGATTTTTCTAGTGTATTTATAATGTCTTCCAAATCAATTTGAATACCTTGAAATTATTCTTAATCGTTTTTGAATATGCTCCCTTTATCCTATTTCAAAATATATTACTAGGATAAAATCTTGTAATATTTAACATGTAAGCAACTATTTTACATATATTTCATTTTTAAGCATGCTATTGTATTTTTCTAAATTAGGAAAAACTACAAAATAATAAAAAAGAGTTTTTCTATGTTGTTATAAAATAAGAAAGAAAATATGCAGATTTCAATACATAGTAAGCTATTTATATAATCAATATTTTCTTTATAGTTTATTTTTATTGTCAGAAAATGAGATCACATGGGTATCTATAAAAATAATTTACTACCTCAAAAATAGAATTTAAAAAAGTCTAAATGTGACACATTACTAATAAGGCATTTAGTGTTTATGGAATTATCCTCAAATGCCAACAGTTCCAACAAAGAACTATTGGATTAGTCACTTTCTCATCACTGGAATTAAATATCCAACACACACAACTTAATAGTACCAGCATTGCTACAAGTCCAAGTCAGTCTCCTCTGAGACCCTAGGCAAAATCTTAACTGTGAGGTCCTGTAAAGATAGAAAAGAAAGTTAAATGCTTGCAACATACAATGGACAAAGGTGAAATGAAAACTTTTCTATTTCTTTAAAGTGAAGACAAACTATTTTTAATTTCCAAATATAATTATCCTCCAGGAATATTAACTTGCAATATTTATTATATGTTGGGTAGCATTATTTGAAAGTTGTTCTATTTTAACTGCTTTATTTTTCTTCATTTTAATCAAAATAGATTTTAGTTAATTATAAGGTAAAATTTTAAACTGGTGATACACCTCAGCTCACTAATCCAGAATTTTATACTTATGAAATCACATAAGACTTGTAAAAAAAATTTCTATGCATTCAATAGAGTCCAGTTAAGTCTTTATCAATAAGTTTGATTTTACCAATAAGATTTAGCTTGACAAAACTATAATACTATATTATGAAATATGTTGAAAGTACAGTTCTCATTTCCAAACTATGCCATGAGCTTGATAATATGGGCTATGCTAAACCTTGAGTGAGGAGAAAATAACAATGAAGAGCTTAGGTTTTGATAATATTTTCTCTGCTTGAATGAAAATTAAAATAATACTTTCAGTGTATTATTTTATTCTCTTTATCTATCTCTGTAATAATAATGAAGAGAAAATTTTCATCCCTTATCAGATATAATAATTTAGCATCATAATGATACTACCTCCTCAGCATCATTAGGCCACCTGAGAGCAGACATGATTAATGCCTATGTAGATCTGAGTGGAAAAGAGGGAGGGGAATGCAAACTCAACAGTCTGAGCAGGTTTATTGCTAAACCTGAGAAAGACCTCCTTGTGCAAGTGGAACAGAAAAGGCCTCTTACAAGCTAAAAGGCTTAATAGTGATTTTTTTTTTTTTAGTGGACGTTTCAGGGAGTGGGTCGGAGAGGCTGTGAGCTGATGGGTCTTCTATGTCCTCTGTAACCTACTGATATGCCCAGGGGGACCACTCCTCACCTACAGGACAGGAGCTCTGTGAAACCCACACTTTCTCTGAGACGGTGTGTGTGCTCATTCAAACTGATCATGTCCCTGTCTGGGCTCTATCAGGATCTATTCAAAATAGTAAGAAAAATATCTTCACTGGTAAACAGAAGTGGCTGTCAATGGTTAACAGGATGGACTGTCAGTTTAGGAGTGGTGAGTGGATATTTAGAAATATAATTCCACTGATCTAGCCTAATATTGCTTACTGACAAGTTCAGGATTTGGCAGGGACAGTTAATCCTGCAAACTGAAGTTATCCTATAAGGAAAGTATATATTTTCAAATAATAATACTCACTAAAACATTTATGATGAATGAAGCAGAAAAATATTTACTTTCAGAGTTTAAGTAAAATAGTTTGTGTTTTTGCAATTTAATCATCTCATTCTAGTAACTAGAGAATTATCATTTTTGTTTGAAAAACTGTAATCACGCTGTAAATCCTGTGAAAGATGCAACTTACATCTTTTACTATTTTTTAATATTAATTCATGAGAGATGTGATAGTTAATAGTTTATGTGAAATTGAATAAGAAAAGCCTGGCTAAATAGGGGTCAGCATAGTTTTGAGTGTGGCTGAGGGGATTTACTGAAGTCAGGAGACCCACCCTAGGGTGGCATGTGCCCTGAAGGGTATAAAGGGGAAATGAAGAAGGAAGTCTTGCTTCTGTTTCTTCAGAGAAGCAGAGGAGCTCCAGTCTTCTCCTTCACCCTGGACATCGTCTCCTGGCTTCCGGCATAGACTCTTCAGCTTCCGGTGCAGACTCTTCTGCTTCCAACACACACCCTTCACCCTTCCAGCCCAGACTCTTCAGACTTCTATTGCAGACTCTTTGGCCTCCTTATACAGACTTGCAGAGGACACTACACTGAGCTCCAGCCCTTCGACTGGATCTTTCGAATCTCCAGTGCACAGAAAGACCTTTGTATTCTTCCACACTTGACTCTGCAGGTGGCCACTGTAAGCCAATCTTGTAAATTCTTATATATTTCTATATTTTGTATGAAATCTGTTTCTCTAGTAAGCATGACTGATATAAGAGGTAAAAGTTTCTTGGAGAAGGTTAAAAACCTGTTTACAATGGTATGTCAGGAGATGAATAATTCAGTTCAGATAGTGTTTTTATACAAAAAAAATCAATAACACCACTTAAAATTTCTTTAGAGGTCTAAATGACTTAGATAAGAACTTAGATATTTGGGGTTCATTATGGCTGAAAGACTGTAATGTTAAAACCCTACAGTAAAGACACTGTGAGAATTTCATCTTGACTAATTAGTGCAGTTCTCCAGCATCCTTTCCTTAAGAAAGTGTGATATTTACGACTCAGTGATTATTACCAAGGTGGTGAACAACTACAATGTGCTTGAAGAGTCAAAACCATTAAAAATCACACACCCTAATAGCAAGCAAGACTGTTACAGGCAGAGTTTGTTTTGCTGGACAGAAACTACTTACATACAGATTTAATAGTTATCACAATTAGCTTTCAGAATGGATATTTTATAGTGTGGTAAATTAAGAGAGGCTGTGCACCCTATCTGTCACATAGCTCAGTGTGGAGAAAAAGAATGCCTAAGTCCAGGGCATTTCTGCCATATTACACTTAGCTCATAGTGAGAAAATTTAGTAGAGTTAATTTTACTTTACCAAGAAACAAACACATTTTGGGTTGTTTTGCTTACAGAAGGAGAAGTAGAGAAGAGTGAATGAATTTTGGGAGGGGAGGTAATAAATTCAGTAAAAATAAAATGTAAACAATAACATTAATGGGGAACGAAGGGGAAAATGCCAGAGTTAACTATGAAAATATTCTAATTATTTGTGATATTTTTCTTTTGAAATTAGAAACATTTAATTAACTAATTTATGCTTATTTAATTAAATCTAATCTTTAAGAACCCTTTTAGAAATATTTGTAATATTTAACTCTTTTCTTTCATAAATATCTGAAATTACTTTATAAAATTGATTTGCTAATATTAAGGTGTTAGTATAATCAGAGACTCTGAAAAAAATTTCTCAAAGCAATTTACTTGATTTAGAAAGAAAAAACAATTCAACCTTATTTATAATAAATATTTTGAAAGAGTTTCTGGGGAAAAATTTTTTTTCTTTACATATTTCTCTTTTCTCTTTTGTATTTTTTGCAGAACATATTCGTCACTCCTATTCTTGGAACAAAGTAGCCAACATCAGAAAATTAAAGGAAGAGAGATTTATTTGGCTCCTATTTCAGAGGATTCAGTCTATGGTTGGGTGGCTCCAAAGTAAAACGGGCATGGCAGAGGGAGGGGCATTATGGGGGAGAGGTGCTCAATCCATGCAGCCAGGAAGCAGAGAAAGAAGACACCCTCCAAAGACAACCCCCAGTGACAGGATTCTTCCAACCAGGCCCCACCTTTTAACTGTGAACTCATCAATGTATTAATCCACAATGAGTATAGTGAACCATGACCAAATTAGTTTCTAAAGGCCACGCCTCTGAACACATGAGACTGAGGAAACATTCTTCTTGTAACCTATGACATAGAAGAATAGCTCAACTGTCAAGATTGGCCTAGGATTACAGTGTCATATACTAGAAACAATCTAATGGTCTTGAATTTGACACGTTTTGCCTGTGATTCTTGATCAAATTCCTCAATCTCTGCACTGAAGATTATTCATTTATAATACAAGATTTGTAATACACTGATAGGTTGGTTTGAGCACTAAGAGATAATTAGTATAAAAACTTCTCATATGACATCTGGCAGATTTTAACATCTTTCTTTTGTTTTTCTTTTTTTCTTTGCTTTGTTTTGTTTTTAGGTTCTGGGGATTGGACCCAGGACCTTGTACTTGCCAGTCAAACACTATCATTTAGGTACATACCCAGCTGACATTTTAACATCTTAAAATGCAAAATGAGCTTTCAATTTTCTAAGAAAATGGTAAAATCAAAGGAGATTGTTTCCTGGGACTGCTATGCTCCTCTCCAATCACTTTGTCCTCCTCAGTGAATCTTCTCTGTTCCATTTTTACTGGATTATTTATCCAAGAACTGCATGGATCAAAACACATGAACATATGTAAAATATAAATGTTTAGGCCCCATATCAGGTATCTGTAATCAAACACTTTGGATCAAGTGGGAAAAGAACAGAAAACGTAAGGCTAAATACTGTAATCTTCACTGGGGATTAAACACTTTGAGTCTCCCTCTATGGAAACAAAATCCTGTACACATTAAATAATTTCCAGTGAAGATTAATAGGAGTATGCAATAGTGTTTTGCAAACTAAAAGATAATATAAAATTAGAATTCTATTATGATTGAAAATATTATTGTCAAATCTATTTCTTCTTGAGTTTGACAGATTTTAGGATCTATCATGTTGTCTGTCTGGTTTCTTGAATTTCCATTTTTCACCAGAGTAACAATGACCATGTTTATTCTGAATTCTACCCTCTAGTCTTCAGCCTGAAAAGACTGTGATTTTTCTGCTGGAGCTTTGACCATGCCACATGTTGTAAACTTACTTTTGTCCTCATGCTAGAAGTCACGAAAATGTTAAATTTTCAGCACCATTTGCTTTTTCTTCTCTCTTTCAGTAGATAGCTAGTGTTATGGAACTTTAAAAAAAAATTTTGCCCAGAGTTTTTTGTTGCTATATTTGGAAAATAGGTACTTACTCATCAGTACTGGTAATGGAATAGCAATAAAGTCACTTTTCACTGAGCTTGTTCTACAGAAATTCTTTGATATCCTTTTTTTAAAATATTGTCAGAATTTCCAAAGCAAACTGAGAAATCAATATTACATCCGCTCACCTGGAAACTTGATGTTGCTGGCTGCATTGGTGCTGCCAAAGTGAAATGTCAGCTTTGTCTCTACATCACTTGTATAAGGCACAATATTCTGAGCAGGGACAGATCAGCTGAGTCAGAGTTGTGGGCAACTACTCTGAGAAAGGTGAAAGAAATCAGCTATCTGAAATGTTTATTTCTCAATGAGAGTTACAGAGTTGGAAATTTTCACACATCCAAGGAATTTACATGCTAAGCACCCATAAAATTACCAGTCATCCATGGCTACACAGGAACAATATAGTTTCATCAATTTAAATGATAAATTAAAAATTATATAAGTGAGATAAATCCCTTTTCAAAATCAAACAGCTGATTGTATTCTTTTTAAATAAAAGAGAAATAGATCTTTATTATAGAAGTTTGTGAAACATAAAAGAAATTATTTTTAAAAACCATAAATAAAAATTAGTCAAAATTCTACTCAGTGGTTTAGGACTTCAAAGTTTCTAGAGAAATTAGTAAACTTTAATGATCTCTGATAAGAATTTCAGAAGAGTATGACTTATAGTAAAATCTTTGATTATAGATCTGTGGTATGGTTACCAACAAGAATATACATGAAATGGCATGGTGGCACATGCTTGTAATCCCAGCACTAAGTCAGGAGGATCTCCACAAGTTTGAAGCCAGCCTGAATTACATAGTGAGTTCAAGGCCAGCCTGAACTACATAGTGAGACCGTGTTTCAGAACAACAAAAAAACAAGCAAATATAATA